>JAMBLF010000634.1:0-230057 GCA_030578115.1 Leucoptera coffeella | reverse complement strand
GATAGTAAGAAATAACAGACTACGTTTCGTATAAATATATGTTTACAAATAATTATCAACAATATGCTACAATTGCCAAAAACACCAAGAGTACACAGTCCTAACTTTGCAACTTTGTGACAGTATAACGTGCATGTAGCCATGAGAAAATAAGGATACAAGTATAAATAAATCTGTGGGGAAAGTTGTATGAATATAATATACTCAATATATAAGATGGACGGAATGATAAACGTGAAGGCATTGAAAGGAGAGGCGAGTGTATATAAATCAATATAATCCTCTGTGTATTGATATCACATTATACTTGATGAAATGGTTACATGCACGCTCGGAATAATTAAGAATACAGTTTAAACCATCATAAAAACAGGATGATTAAATAATTTCACTGTGTCAGAACACAATTCATTCTATATAAAGAAGATACAACATTTCAAACTTTAGATATTGATAGATAGCTCTAGAATAAGAGGGATCATGTCAAACATACCAATGATGAACCATGGCAGCTTATAAATAAACAGTTTCCTCATTTATACATTAACAAAATTATATTCTAACACAGTGTACAAGTGATTGCGAATTCCAATGAAACTGCGTTTTGGAAGCACGAATAATTCCGAGTAATTCTTCGCCCAAACAAGGAGACGTCCCCACGAACGGTGGCCTTACGACAGATCCCTGCTGGCAGAGGAAACAGACGCTATTCATTCAAATAAGTACAACATGTTACACATAGCTCATGGTATTAATTACTGCAAAATTAATAGAGATAAATAGCAATATAAGAAGTATTAACTAACACAAGAACACTAAATTGTAACATTTAGGTTTCTGATTCCAACTTCATATATACAGAACATAATTACGACAAAATTGGATCCATTCAATAACATTTTTCAAAACCGAAACTTTCAATGACAAACATTTGTCTCAATCCGTTTATATAAGAGACCAAGCAAGACAAACTAGCCTGATATCTGTCTTGAAATCTATGTTAGATGTGTCTTGGTGTGTATCTTATATTTGTAATAAAGCCTTATTATTAAGAATAGAGTTCTGTTTTATAAAAAAAGGAAAGCAATTGGAGTTCGACCGTACCTACCTCATCCAGTGGCCGTGGTGCTGCGGCGGGGGCGGCTGGTGCGTCTGCGTCGCCACTCGCTGCACCACCTGCAATTAATAACAATAATATATTAGGACAATATTACCAATTGAACTAGCCCCTTAGTAAGTTCATTTAAGACTTGTGTTAAGGGGTACAAGTCAACGTATATTACGAGAAATATATACTTATTATGTATAGATAAATTACAAATATAACATATATAATCAACGACCAGACTGGAAAGCAGAAGAAAAGCGTAGTTCCTAACCTCACTATTAGCGTTCAGGTGGCTAACCAATCGCGCCACGGAGGTCGTCAATTACAAACACATTGCTATTAGTATGACATCACTATGTACTATCACTAATGTAATATGTACATTTATAGTCGACGATAAAAACAGTTGTTGATAACAATGTCGTAATAACTCTCTGCAGTAACTCTTTAATATTTTTAACGTAAGAATTATTATATAGTACAGTGCAGTATGGTGACCGTATACGTGAATAGAATAATAAAGCATCATTGACATAATGCGTTAACAAATATTTAATGAGATTAGACAGGACCATGAATTTAATATAATATGTACATATTTTTTTTACTATTTCTATTAATTGATTAGACTCCATAATATAAATCCTTAAAATACCTGTTTATGCAAACGCATTTAAATACAAAGATATGCATAAATGTCATAAGATGCAGCTAAGGAATGGAATCTTTTGGGGCAACGTGCTAACATAGCACCAATTTTGCTATAATATTTTTAAAGCCTTTTCCTTCTTCACTGTATACAAATTTCCCTTATTCTTCACAAGTATATGACATTTTCGTGTACCTGCTGTACGAATGCCCGGGTGACGTGGGGTGCGCTGCGCTCTGCCTGCTCGAAAGCCCTCCGGAGCTCCTCGATCGGCCCCACACTGGCTGGACCGTGCTTGCGGGGTCAGCTGCAACATTGCATTACAAGCCATTAGATAAAGTTAAAAGTGAAGTAAACACAAAAATGACAAATGCATTATAATAATAATAATATTTGGGACAGTATTACACCAATTGAACTAGCCCCTTAGTAAGTACATTTAAGACTTGTGTTAAGGGTACTAGTCAACGTATATTTAAGAAATGTATACATATTATGTATAGATAAATACATATATAGCATATATAATCAACAACCAGACTGGAAAGCATTAGAAAAGCGTAGTTCTTAACTCTGCCTCCACCGGGAATCGAACCCGGGACCCAACCGATTAGCGTTTCAGGTGTCTAACCGATCGCGCCACGGAGGTCGTCAAAATTCGCATTACACAACCATTAAACCCTTGCGGGGGCAGTCAGATGTTCATATGTCCATCTCCGCAATTGCAAAGGTAGTAAAGTGAAGTAAGTATAGGTAAAGATATGTCAGGAACTAGAGAAATGGTGATACATGATCTTTGTCTAAACCTCTGTAGGGAGCGTGATGTGTATGTATGTATTTGTGATTGGATAAACCATAGGTAATTTTCGTACATCTTTTTGTTGCAACTGTTTCTTGAATGCATTCACGTCATGTAATCAAAAACTAAGGGATATGAGGTTTATTGTAAATTAATATAAAATCTATTGTGACGCCTCGTATTATGTGTAGAGTTCGTTTCATTTTAAATTTACGTTTGAAACCACAATAATAGTGCCGTTATTACGTATGGACATACAAGAGAACCATTTATTTTACCTCGTTAAGAAGTGGATAAATAAGTTGCTGCAGATAGGGATGCCTCCGCACTTTGGTTTCTTCATTATTGCTTCCTCTATGGTCCAAAGGCGATGCCTGAAATTGCCAACGAAGAAAATTAGTATATTATATAAATGGCAATCTATATTTTACATAAAACTTGCTTTTTTTATTCTTTTATACATATTTAAGTCATTCATTTTGATTCAGAATTCCTGTCAGGACACACACTACAGAAAAACATTAGTTATTAGCTATAGGCCTGGCTTCCCCCAATTTTACAATGTTCTTCACTATTGCATGATGCTAATATATCACTACATAGTATAAAACAAAGTCGCTTTCTCTGTCCCCTATGTCCCTTTGTATGCTTAAATCTTTGAAACTACGCAACGGATTTCGATGCGGTTTTTTTTAATAGATAGAGTGATTCAAGAGGAAGGTTTATATGTATAATAACGTCCATTAAATAGTGGAGTAGGCTATACATTTTATACCCGTGTGAAGCTGGAGCGGGGTCGCTAGTGTATATATAAGCTGTACTCACGGCTTTGTTATAAACTACACTATCTCGGTTGGGAGGGGCGCGTGGTCGGCCCTCTCCTTGCGCTCCTCGGCCCTCTCGCGCTCCCTCTCTCGCTCCTTGGAGCTCCTCTGCTCCGCTGGCGCAGGCACATTCGTGGTGTGTCGTTGCTGGAAACATTAACAGACTAAATCAGTAATGTCTGTTTATAGAAGTGCTGGTACGTACTTAAGGGTTTGTCGGAATATCAGCGTTGGCAGTGTGATTTCACACAATCAACATTAGCTGAGACAAATCCTATTCACACTTCGGGGTTGCCATGTGCGCTTGGTTCCATATATGTAAATTAATATATATATTAATTCTTTTCTCTATTTGGTGTTACTGCGTCTAGTGTGAATAAAAGGAATTTTATTTTATTTATTTAATGGTGTTTAAAATAATTCCGTTGTAATTTAAGTCCTAGCAGCATGGCAACTAGCTGTCGTTCTTTCTAACATTGGTTGCGAGTATTGTTCAGTTTGAGAGGGATAAAAGAATTTGAATACTGATTCTTATTAAGACATATTGTTAAAAGTCGACCGACAATTTTAGCATTTTGCATTGCATTTTGATTATTTGATGAAACGTATCCTGTTATGTAGCTTACGTTAACTAGGAAGTATTTTTAAATTTACTATTCACTTTCTCGGGAATATTAACTGTAGTATTATTCAGTAGGTACAAAATTGAGAGTTGTGGATGCGACTAATAAAGGTTGATTTTTAAAAGAATAAGAGAACGTTATTTAAAACGTATATCATTTACACCATCGCAGAATCGGTCAATAGACTGACTTGTCTTATATGCTTATATACGTGTATTCATCAATTCAAAATATGCTTGTACTTTACTCACCTGTTTGTCAACGTTATTGTTGTTGTTGTTGATGGGCACCGGGATGGGCGTGTGGTGCTCGGGGCTCGGGTTCTCGTCCCGGGGAGGCACCGCTCCGTTCTGCTTCGGCGCGGCCGGCACCGGCGTTATTAAGGCTGCAAATGTACAATAAAATATTAGTCATCCAATGTATACATAGTTTCTTTGATAACAATTTATTTGATAATGGTCCCATGGTAGAATATAATGTAATCAGTTTTCTTATTTCTTGTATATTTTAAAACTAGCTGCTGTCCTAGCATGTCGTCATAAAGGAATAGGTAGCCAATTGAATCCACATCCTGACGAAATAAAAACCTGCCCCACATATTATACATCAACAGCATCACTACCTCGGCAGTTTCAACCGAGAAGATTATATGATCTACATCCAGGTAATATTAAACATTGTTAATATACGCAAATAAAAATGAAAACCAATGAATGAAATTTAAATATGTGTTTTTCATTTACGTACATAATTTACAGTCGCTAACGGTGAGGGAAAACATCGTGAGGAAACCTGCCTATCCCTCAGGATAGGTAATAGTCAGTGCCTATATACGGCGATACGGTTCACTACCTATCACGTTGGATGCTGTCTATCTAGTGATACGCGTGCTTCGAATGACCCATACCTAACATGCCTTCGAAATTTCGGAGATGGGCATTCAAGCCTGTGACTACCCCGCCATAATAAAAAAGGGAGTGTGTATACACAAGTCGTGAAGCGTATGTACGTGTAAATAAAGCGACGTATAGTCTATTCGCGTTAAGTAAATAGTTACGTCATGATAATCAGAGGTCAAACTGACCAATGAGACGTGAGTAAATGAGAAAAGAAGTCACATTGACCAATAACAGACAACCCCTATAAAATCTCATTAGTTAAATCATGGAGACCTTGATGACGTCACTATTTTCTTAAAGCGAGATACTACTATATAGTGACGTACCATCGTCGTCGTTGGTGCAGCACGGTGGCGAAGGGCGGGCGCGGGGGGGCGGAGAGGCGCCTCGCACCGTCATGATCCACGGCTCGTCCGCCTCGCTGTCCGGCCGGCTCGAGTCCTCGCTGCGGATACCAAAGTTACGGTTAGTGTCAACTTCTAAATGTACCACATCACTACGTAGTATAAAACTAAGTCACTTTCTTTGTCCCTATGTCCCTTTGTATGCTTAAATCTTTGAAACTACACAACGGATTTTGATGCGTTTTTTTTTAATAGGCAGAGTGATTCAAGAGGAAGGTTTATATGTATAATAACATACATTTAATAGTGGAGTAGGCTATATATTTTATACCCGTGCGAAGCCGGAGCGGGTCACTAGTCATACATAAGTTTAGGATAATTACTTTGGCTACCAATGGCTATATATTTGTCTAACTTTGTGTAAGTAATTTTATGTTTTCTTTATTCCTATTTAAAAACATACGTTGAGTTTCGATATAAGTGCGTTGTTTGTTCAATAAACGTGATGCTATCAAACCTTAAAAAGTTTTAGGTAGTTGATCACCCACTACTAATAACAAGTAACCCTTAATTTCACACTTCATCACCCTTCGAACTACACGGACCTCAGTGTACGAAATTACATTAACCACATTTTTATTTGTCTCTCACTATACACCTTTCACTACCACCTAGAACAACAATAACCCCTTGATTCCCTCCACTATTTGCATACTCATACTCTTAAGAAACAGAGTAGTAACAGTTTTAAGAGATTCGCGATTTATACTCATGATTAATAATTAACGGGACTTATCGCGTAAGTTTATATATAATAAAATTACCTTTTATTAACTCGACGTTTCGGCTACGTTGCAGTAGCCATGGTCACGGGCAGACTAACGATTTATGTTTGACGATTTATGCGATTTATTTATTTATTTACGCGATAAGTCCCGTTAATTATTAATCATAACGGAGTAGTACTCACGAGTCAGAGTTGTCGGACTCCGTTTCGCTCTCGTCACTGCGCAGGGCCTTCCACTTCTTGTATCGGTCGATGAGGTCCATCAGGTACGAGTTCTTCTTCGCCTTCCTGATGAACTGGAACTTGAGCAGCTCCTTCGCCGTCGGCCTCTGGAATACACGAGACATTGGACATGTTAATAAGATGTCATTAATAGGGAACGAGTAACTAGAGGTTAATTAACAAGATATGAAAGAAATCGATAGATAGACTTGCTTGTAACCCGTCGACTGATTAGTAAATCGTAAGACTCAAATGTACTTCCTAGTTTGTGACGTAAAAACAATGCTAATAGCAGGCGACTTTATGTGTCGTAGAAAGCGACTATGGGACTACTAGGGGGTGAATAGAATCTATTAGGCGATGGGCTAGCAACTTGACATCAATTGTCTATCTATATGACATCAATATATTAAAAAGTGATCTGCGATATATTATCGTGTCTTTTAGGTTCTGTCCACCCGAAAGCTATTAAAGAATGTGAATGTATATGTATGTATGAATGTCAAATGAACATAAGAGGTATAGGATAATATTCATGAGATGAGTGGCTGCACAACTTAAATCTTTTAAAAATCAACTCTAACACCAAATTATATGCTGAAATATCTAAGGGATTTCTTAACAGATAATACGGGTAACAGGTACCTACTTGACAGTTAATCTACTTGTTATTAAGTATTATAAAAATAATAAAATAAATCATTTACTTTAAGTCCACTACCGTTTCATTTTGAAATCAATCGGATAAAACCGTTTCATTTTTGGTATCTACAGTATGAAGATTTCTCTTACAAATCAAGTCTACAGCGTAATGTTCTCGTATCACGCGAGATGCCGAAAAAGGCGATAAGGAGAAATAAGGCCATTTGTTCCGGCATCCGTCGACTCTTAATCACTACATAAGAAGCCAGTAATCCCCTCTGAATGGCTAAGCACATAAATCTACCTTTCAGCACTGTAAGCAGATTCGATTTTCGATTCGATCTCTCAATTACTACCCTCCATACATACATACCTTAACGTCTCTACTTCCCCAACGGGATAAATTAATAATAATAATATTTTAGGACGTTATTACACCAATTGAACTAGCCCCTTGGTAAGTACATTTAAGACTTGTGTTAAGGGTACCAGTCAACGTATATTTAAGAAATATATACTTATTATATATAGATAAATACATATATAGCATATATAATCAACGACCAGACTGGAAAGCAGTAGAAAAGCGTAGTTCTTAACCTTGCCTCCACCGGAATCGAACCCGGGACCTCACGTTTAGCGGTCAAATTATCGATCTCCACCTTGACCGATCCTGGCAAACATCTTTTACTTCACGTAAGCCCATTAACCTTCGCATACATGCTCTTCTGTTCTTCACGCTACGTATAACCGTCTTAATAATAATGTCGCCAATTTGATCTGTATGTTTTACACGGCCTACCACGTTAACTCCACTCTTCTTTCAGATAATTTAACTACTAGCGTACGCTTTACTAATATTCAGGCAGGGAAAGATATATTGTTTGTATTGGTAGTTACAAATTAACTCAAAAATATACCGAAACAACTTATTTGTTACCAATAAATAACATGTAATAAATAACGTAACGTGAATAAAGGTTAAAGGTAGTATGATGACACATACATATTGATATTCATTCATGTTCATGAACAGTCATCCCTTTTATCTTGCAGGGCACTATGTGTCTTTTTTATTTATTTAATCAAAAGGGTATCGTTACAATTTACTCGTATCCGATAGACTTCTATACAACTTATCACAGTATAATATGAATTAGTGCTAATATTTCCAGAATATTAATCTTTACGAACTTATAATTATGTTATAAAGTAATTATACTTATTTAAGCAACAAAATATCATTTCAACAAATATTTAAATCATTTAATTCCATGTTAAAACTACTACAATACAGCCCCTGGTTAACCCTTTCTGACCTACTTAATTGGAAGGATTAGGGGATAAATTATATTAGCAATTAGTGCAAATTCCAACTAAGCAACCTTACACAGATTCAAAGCAATCTATTTAACCGCACCTACACAATAACAAAGACGAGATTAACACGATACGGAGAGGGAATCAAGATGACAGTCATCAAGAATAGGTACTGGCAGATACATCACATCCGTTTTCCATTAGAGGGGCCAATGAATTCACTGTTTTCCACTCTATTTTGTGTTATAAGTTATTTTTAGGTATTACTGAGATGACAACAGTAAATAATATAGTGTAAATTCCCTGTTGTCAAGATAAACCAAAAGTAAAGTTCTGTCAGCACTATTGGATTACGCTGTGATCGGTTTGTATATAAATAATAAAACATATTTATGATAATATAACCGAAAACATATCACACCAATCAACCCAAAATGACGAAAGCATCGAACTTGGGTCGTTTGATTCAACTACTACTAACGGGTAAACCCACTAACCATACTATTAAACTGTAAAACCTGCCACCTCAATAACACAAAATCGCTCGTCATCCATTTTAATTCCCATCCTTAATCTTCGGAAAACAAACGTAAATTTCAAGTATTCCGAGCGCACATTGAAACGAAACCCTAGCGACCTCTTTATGCAAACCCGCATCACTTACATTCTCGGGGTCCTTGTTAAGGCACGCTTCGACGAACTCTTTGAACGGCTTCGAGTAACTGCCCGTCAGCTGCGGGGGGTTGTTCTTCGGAATAAGGAACAGGACCCTCATGGGGTGCAGCTCCGAATTGGGAGGCTCCCCCTTGGCCAGCTCGATGGCGGTGATCCCCAGGGACCAGATGTCCGCCTTGCTGTCGTAGCAGGACTGCTTTATCACCTCGGGCGCCATCCAGAAGGGCGTGCCCACGAACGTGTTCCGTTTGCTCGTTGTGTTCGTTAACTGGCCGGCCACACCTGAAAAGAGATAAGTTTATTAGGCTATTGAAATAGGTGCTTGTATACGTTGAAGTTTATATAGATGAGGCATGGCTGTAATTAATAGTTACTGTGGATGTGTGAAAGTAATGTGAATTTGATCAAAGAACATTTTATTTCACATACATACGTAAACATCGCAACATCGGAGTATTAGTCTTTGTTATTGATGTATAATAAATATGAGGGACAAAAGGAAAACAGATCGGAAACCACCAACTCCATTTGAGTCATAGCTAATCAAGAAACAATCAATTAACGACGTCAAAAGCATACTTCTATTGTTTCTATTGGAATTTTAATGAATCGAGAGCCACATTAACTAGCAGCTGTAAAAATATCATTCTTATAAAACGAAGAATGAATGCGACTAATAAATACAGCAAGTGCAATACATAAAACGTGTTTACAATACGGTACACGGAACACAATTATAATTGTTAAGAAGAAATTTGAAATAGGCTAATTTGTAATTTAGCTAAGCAATTTTGACCATGATTCTATTGTATATATTTTATCCTGCCACAGAACAATAGTAAATATATAATATAACTCGTTCTTATACTCCGAGGTATAGCATACGATTATAACTTTAATGAATGTTAACTTTGGGATTTGAAAAAGCTTACCTGTAGGGAAACAATATTAAAAATTGTGTATAAATTAATTAAATACAGTAAAGTAAGAATTAATACACCTATTTTATTCTAAGATATAGATTTACCATGTTTACTAAACTTGTAGAATGAAAAACCTATGGCCTACTAGCATTGACACACAACCTAGTCCGTTCGAAACACTCAAGTGGAAACACCCCGTATCGGAAAAGCGGTCCTATAATGGAATCTTGCGAAATGTATCGGAAAGGGCCGTAATTCTACGGAACAATTGAATCGACAATTAGTTAACAGTTTTCCGTGGAACACAATAGCTAAACCAACCTATGAACTTATTGTTCGATCATTAGTACAATTAAGATTAACACTACAGTCAATGATTGGAAATGAGCATGCTTACAACTGATTATTTCAGATTTGAAACGTACACTACATTAACTTATATTAAATATTTATTTCGTTCAATTAGGCACACGACAGTCAGATAGACACCATATTGAGAAAAAGTGACGTTAGAAGTACCTATAACTACCGAGTGTGTAAGAGTATCAATAAAGCGAAAGTACCAAACACATATTGTAGTTAAGGATACATTATGTTACTATGTTGACACTAATGGCTAAGGTTTTATCTAACTCATCTATCTAAACAAAACTAAGAAAAAATTATCTAAATCTTCCGTTACAAAAGTGGACAATCCTTTACCGGAGCCCGATATAAAGCCGTTCCTCAATAATTGAATCGCAACCTTCCCAATGCAGAATAGGGTGCGGAGAGGGCCTGTATCTGGCGGAGGGCCAAAGTGCAGTGCAGAGACAACAATGGGGCGTGTTTAGTTTGGCTGCCCTCTATCGGGGAGGCGGCTATGTTTCACCAAGATAATCCTGTTGCACTACCAAGCACTTTATTCAGTGTTCTCGGTGAGGATTCCGCACAATATGTAGGCCGGCTATTGTTAAAAATGCATTCGGAGCATATTTTGTTTCCAGGCTGCGGTGATAAACGGGTTTGCATATGGCAGCCAAAACGCGAGGCTTTTGTATGTAAATCAACGACTGTTTTAACTTCAATTGTGTTGTGTACGGAAGTTTTTGCTATTAGCAATGAAAGTATGTTGCTGACTGATAATTTTGTTTAGTCGTTTCGTGTATGGATTATTTTTATTAATGATATTCTCGCAATGCAACCGAACTTGAAAATCAGAGATAATAATTCTACTAACGAAAAGTAAACTTGCAAAAATACAAATGACGATTTTGTAAGGCACAATTTTATTGCCAAGTGTCCATAATTTATACATACTTATAGGCATTGGGCAACACTCGCCTCACCGTGCCAAATGCTTCATAATTTAGCCAAAAAGACTTTTCAAGAGTATGAAACGATGTAAAAAGTGTTGTAAAATAGCATTAACTTTACATAATCTGACGACCTAGCGGTTTCAATGGAATATCGAATTTCTCCATCTACAGTCTACAAGATCTCTGTTACCACAGTGAAGAGGTCAGAGCTGTGGATTCTTGATAAACTAATTAAATAAGCTTTTCCTTGCCATTTTAATGCATTCATCTTTGGTCACCCTGACTTAACATACTACTATTTTGATGAATCGTTCGTTACAGAACTGGACTACAATTCAAATTAACTACAGAAATCGTCCATTTCAATGTTCCAATGGAATAAAATACCTTTACGAGCTCCCATTAAAAAAATCCCCATTGAACCATTCATGCCCATCTCAAACGTAGTTAAAGTGGATCAAGCATAGCACCCATTCGCTGGATATAATACCAACAGTATTCTTAATGCCCCACCATATCCTTCATTGTATCATGCGCTATTAAACACGAGCTATTCTTTCTCGTGGGAGACATTTCAATGTTGCCGCATTGTGATAGCGAACACAATTAGCCTCTGCTTAGTGTATCATACCCAGTATCCAGTTACTAAATAGGAATAAATTAATTTCTTCATACGAAACGGCGTGACATTCATTAGTCTAATGACTAGCATAATTCAAACATTCCTTCGAAATGAAATCGTCTCTTTCTATAAACTTAGAGTATCGGATATTGAAATAGATACCAGTAATCCCTTTTATTATACGCTTTCACATTTTTTCTAATACCTCCCGTTGAGATTTTTTAGTAGGAATCCGTAATATCTTAATGAGATTATTGATTACTTTACATTTCCATTTTAAAGTCTTTGGAATTCCAAAGCTTCTATGTTTCTAATAACTTGACTCATAATATACATAATTAAGGAGACGAGTTAATAAAACCTTTTATACCTAAAATAGATACTAGACTTTGTTCAGAAATTGGAAATCGTAAACTTTCTACGGGGAACAAGCTGCAAGTTAATTTAATTTTAGTCGGAAACTAACGCTCCCTGTTTGACGTAAAGTTATCCATTAAGCCGTGTGGTCGATCGTACCATAACACTGCCCATTAGTTAGTGGATTAAGTTTATCTGAACCCCACATAAGTTTTACTTTGGACCGAAGCACATTAAACTCTTCATAACTCATGGCAGTTTAATTTTAGACACGGTCCTGAAATAAACGCAAATATAACGCAAACGTATAACTATATTACGTAATCGCATCAAGAAACTACGGTGACCATTTAGCATTACGTCATTTGATGTATTTCTTAGGTGTACTACTGTACTGTACTGCTGATTTATTTCACTACACAACACTCTCACTACGATTATAAATTAAAGGATGATGTATAAATGGAACCTATAAGGCGATGGCTTAGCCACCTGTCACCAATATTTTAATGACATCACAATCTCAACATTCATGATAAAAAGTGACCTAGAAAATGTTATTGTATCTCCGAGGTTCTGTCCATCTCGAAAGGGTTTAAACGACGTAAACGAATATAAGCATACATGTATGTCCTATATATTATACTCTACAATTTTAGAAGCAAACCGCGTACCCTTAGTATCCTCTAGACACAATCCACTCAATCAGAATACTTCATCCTACCACATCCTCATCACTCACCAAAGTCAGCCAGCTTCACATCTCCCATCTCGCTGAGCAGCACGTTGGCAGCCTTGATGTCGCGGTGCAGCTTCCTCTCCGAGTGCAGGTAGTCGAGCCCCCGCAGCACCTCCCGGAGGATGACGGCTATGTGCATCTCCTCAAAGCTGCCGGCCTTCATCAGGTCCAAGGCCGACCCTCCGCCCAGGTACTCCATTATTATCCATAGCTTCGTGCCCTGGAAGAAAGAATAGGTGTTGTAAGAATATAAGCAAAGATTGATGAATTCTGCTAAAAAATGACCTACATATGTCTACGTTTTGTCTACCTCGAAAGGGATGAAAGGACGTTAATGTAATTATGTATGTACTTAAGTATAAGCGTCGGAAACTAAAGGAAACTAATCAAGGTTTGTTTAAGCGATCTTCACTTATCACCAGATATTTGGTTAGTATTGTATATTTTATCATATTGTAAGGGTCTGTATTAAAACTATTCCAACTTTTGGGTCATCCTTCCATATGATCATTCTGATTGTAAGCACCGGTTTGCGGTGTACTAGGTGGCTAGACCATTGCTATTTGTAAATATATAGGAGAAGTATCATAAGAATCCAAAATGATAAAGGTATATATCTTCTTATCAACAAGTATGTGTTACTGTTAGGAATTGAATTGTTGGTGCAGGAGTAAAGAGTAATGTAAATACTCGTAATTGTTATAAAACAAAAGGTTTTCTTAAGTAAACAGACAATATTCTTAAGGATACCGAGGTATTTTTTTAAATCAATCATTGATTGCAAGAATGAAGGTAAAAAACCTCTTGATTAGCTGTGCTTCGATAAAAAACATGCAACCTGACATTCTTAGGTTGAAAACATTACGCATTTACGTTGAAAACAGGAAAAAAACATAATAAAAGTCGTCCTAGCCACTTCCCAAACACACGCCAGTAGGTAATAATTTAATTAGGCCGACCTCGGGCGACAACGTCTTAATGGAAGTGTTTACGCAACTGCTGCACGGGGCAGAGAATAGTGCCATTTATTGAAATGAAAACACTGACATAAATTATTATCGAACGGGTGACTAATGCATACTCTACTGTATTGTTCAATAAGCGAATGAGAATAAGAAAAATATGCTTGCAAAAGGATGCATAAGAATTCTATTTATGCTTGTAAGCGAGATGTGTTCTTAAAATGTAAAATTAAATAGTTTCGTTTAAAATAAATACAAATAAGCAGTAAAAAAATGAGTAGAATAATAAATTTGAATTGAAATGGTTCCTTCTAATTAATGATCATAAATTCTAGACATATTTGTTTTTCCAATGTCAATATTATAACAACACTAATCCATTAAAACACTAACCTGTTTCAGTCAGTAAGTCTTCGGATCCGAATTAACTAACATCTATTTAGAAAGTATCGTTCACAAATTAATGCTAATCTCAACCAATTTCGTAGTTCGACTCTGTGATGCGGAAAATGAATGAAAATCACGAGATATGCAATAACGTACCTCCACTTATTCGAGTACCACAAATTAGTCGCCACAATAGCTTGTTCGTGACATCATAACTCAACTTTCGAGTCCATCATCGGCCATAATTCAATGTTCGCTTGTTTCGCGAAATTATCATTCTACAATTTATCGTCTGTCATAAATAATTTCGAGTCGTTAGATGGATCATCTATCAGTTTCACGAGCATTGCGTCGTGGGTACTAAGAATGCGTGAACGCGTGCGGCTAGCCGTTAGCGAGGACTCAGCACGGAAGACAATGGTTACCCAACAGAGCGTGGATCCGGCCAGCCCAATGATCCACGGTCCATCGGGCAATCTGGATGCAACGCTACAGTTATGCTACACTACCATTACCTTGATCACAACTAACAGATGAGAAACGAGACGTGTAATTTATGGTGTAGATGATTCTAGGTGCATTTGCATTAGATGGAATTTTATTTGAAAATAGAATGCAATGCACTCGTTTGGCTGACGGGTTTACGGTCGGGACGTTACATCGATCTTGGTTCAGTCGCGTGTACCGGGACACAAGGTTTACATCTAAGCTATAAAGACCAGTTTCTGTTAGGATATACGTAAGGAATTATATAAATGGTTTTAACACAACAAAATGACATTCAAAATGAATAAAAATCTTAAAACCTAATTGATGACAAATCATTCCTTCAGTCTGAAGCAGTCTACTAGGACCAACACAGTCTAGGGCAGGCCACAACACACTTTTTGCCCTTAAGGCGATAAATCAAACTTTAAAAAAAATGATCCATCGATTTATATTGGTTAACGAACTAACAATAGACGCGGATAATTTCAACGCTGTTCCAGACAGACTGTTTTATAAGGGAACAAACAATGAGCCGATATAACAGTGCATGTTGTCTCCAGTATTAAACTAATAAAACATATTCTTAAAACCTAGGCTTAACTTTTACATCGTAAATTACTAACGGCAAACGACTCAACGATATATTGCCATTGACTACACGAAATACGTCCAAACTGTTCGCCATACGTTAGTTTTCCAAACACGAATTTGCATAATAAATCAGCCCGCTTTCGTAGTGGCATAATAGTCTTAACTTTTGGATATTCGCCCACGAAAAAGAAAGTTACCCATAATGTTCAACCTACTTTCATATAATTCGCCAAATAAAAACAGTGCAGTGACAGCTACATTAATATCTCATTGGATTAACATATAGGTGATGTCATATGGCAGATCTGCTTCAAACATTCATTACTTATGTAAATATTGATACTGGAAATGACTGGAGTTGACAATTTCGTCAAAACCAGTTTCCAAGCGTATCAAAAGCTAATTTATCCCTACGAAATGAGGAAAAGTTGATGGGAGCCCATAGGAGGCTGTATAATAAGAGGCGCCCTTTGTAATGAGCTTTATTCACGTGCCCTTATACCCAATGCATGGAAACCAAGTAAAGCACACGGAGGCACCGTTGTCATGGCAACGCGACGGCGTCGGTCAAAGACCCCAGACTGCTCGCAAAAGCAGCCGAAACACAATGGAACTATTTAATTAGATGAAAAACAACTCTAAGTACGTTAGGAAAATGTCGAATGAATTGCACAAAGGGACAAAACATGCACCCTTTTGTTTTAAACGTACATAAACACTAGGCACTAGATGAGTACATATTTTCTCATTAATATTAGAAGCGTCAACAACTCGCGAAACGAGTCATCGTCAGGCGGCATACATCTTGAGGGTCGAGTTCATAATTCTTTTACAAATTTATGAGTCCGCGTTGCCATGGTAACCCTTGGAAAAGCTTTGGCAAACACGCCCTACCCTGAGGGAGTAGAAGAATTTATATTGGAGCCCCCAAGTAACTTATCTTTCTTTAAAACCATAATTTCTCAACTTTATATTATTCACCGCCCACTTCGAGTTCAAAGAACGTAGTCGTATAGTTTCAGTCTAAAACAGTCGCATACCTAAGGTTTTGTAATACACGTTTTTATACATACACATTACGCCTGATGTCTTGAAGAGGGGTAGGCAGAGATCTCGAATTCCCACTTGTCCGATCCTGACTAGCGACTTTCGTTTCATTGTCTTGTTGTATCATACACCTCCTCATACACACTCGGCGGTTATAGGTACCTCTAGCGACACTCTTTTTCAATATGGCGTCTATTTGACTCTCAAACGTCCTATTGGGCTATTGTCTATACGTTATTATAACGCTAAAATTGATAAACAGTATCCATGCGTACAAGAGACTTAGGTAAAGATAAATCCGAACCTCTGGTACTGAAATAACGACAAAGGCTCGGCATAATGGAGACGAAATTGGTAAGATAAGACCCAGCCGAGAGCCGATTGAGCCTTTTCCTGGCGAATCGACTGGGGGAAATCCCCAAACCGTGAGGGGATTGAGGGACTTTCGTTTCGCATTACTTGTCACGAATAACCCTATACGAGTATAGAGGAAAACAACGACTCAATCATATTAGGCTGCGAACGAAGCCCTATCAATGGCGGAAAACGCCTTATATACGCTATAATAATATTATATGTAGAGACAATTTAATAAACATGTACTGAATAAAGTATCTTAAAGTAATAATTGAAAGAGCTGCAACTAAACCAATAACTAATAATACTTTCCTTAATTCATTCGGTTGTTGAAAACAAAACCTAATCAATGAATATTCAAGACAAAAGACGACCCGAATATGGCGTTGTCAATTACGCAAATAGTAATCGTAATTAAGCATAGTATTAAAAAGATTGCATCTTACATAACTTATTCTTGAGCGGCTTAATAAGAGAAAAAGTATGCTAAGCCGGCAAGCAATATGAAGCTAAGTTTTTCCTTTTGTTACAGAAAAAATATGAACGTATCTGAACGAAAATATTTTTGCCTATCGCAAGGGATTATTTAGTGGGACACAAGCCTTCTGACAAAAATCTAATATATCAATGTCGGACGCAGCGGCCCGTGCTCAGTTAGCAGCTGAACCCTATAAATGACAAAGAGCTTTGCTCCGTGAGGGGGCAGGATACCCTGCTAGTTGTCAGCCGTCCCCGCACGTGGAACATCAAACGCTCCGGGGAGTTGTCGTCAATGTTATTATCCCGCCTTTTATGTGGATAATCTCGTACGAAAATCTATGAATACTTAAAGAAAAAAATGGGTTTTTTCACCCCGGCCTACACTTTACAAGGATGAGACAAAACAGATTGTTTTTGCTACCAAACATGGCGGCACATGAAGCGGTGCGAGTCAATTTGGTTAATGCAACGGACTACGTAATGTGTCCAAATAAGTTTGTCTCCTCGGTGCTTTACGAGCGAAGTTCCTGCCCGCTCTCTCGTTTGTCATTAGAGGATGTGGCTCTCGTCCTCAGTTACCGAGATTAAACCGTCGCATTCAGAGATCTCGTGCTAGCCTTACTTTGCTCAGACTAGCTAATGATCATAAAGATTCAGGACACCACAATATATCTCAAATTACAGAGCAATTAAATATTAAATGCCCATGTTACGACTGCATAGGGTTCTATAACCCATCGGACTATAAATCATTGGGAATAACTAGCTGTTGCAGGTGCCTTAGTAATACACACAAATGCTGCTTTAGACAGCGATATAGCTCTGTGAAATATTACCTCAGTGCTGCGCCAAACACGGTGCTATTATTGCCAGTAATATTGCATTCCGAATTGGTGGCTAACTGCCAAGAATAGGCAAACACACAGGATAATAGATGCTGAACTTTCGGCATTGCTACACTCACACAGTCGACTGGGTGCCGATGATACTTGTAACAAAGGCGCTACACTGCGTCTTTGGAACTGGAGACAAGATTCAACAACGAATCAAATATGTTGTTTGATCTCAAACTCGAAACTACGAACGTAATTACTGAATAATTAAAACTAGAACCAGGATGAACAATTAGGCTGCATGTACCAAATAACGTGGCATTGCATAACACACGCTTAAGAGTGGTAATTATAGCTGTCACAATATCTGCGAGGGGACTTGTCATCTGCATAAATTAACACTAAATGTCAAGAGAACAATGCTGGAAAGACGGTACGAAGCTGAGGTTATATATTACAAGGAATGCCAGACCGGCTTTGCAATTAAATTCGCGTTCCCTTCGCAATTCCCACTTTCATATTCAAATGTCACATATAAGAGGACGAAGGAATATGATTTGACACACCATGTGTATGTTCCTTACTAACGACAAAAGAATACGTATCACGATCGCTATTCCTTACAGAAGAGTATCACGTGTACATATATACTAACACCGTGCCAATAGTAACTAGTCAATAAGTGAAATGATGAGTTTAATCCTGTAAACAACTGTCACATAGAGTCCTACAACGAGTAGGTAATTTTTATCAGAACTGAGCGATACGATGGCAATCTAATTCCAGTTTACCATTTCATGCCCGCTTTTACATCACCCAGGACAGTGCGGCATTCCGATAAAAGTAGAAAACATTGTTTTGAATTTGCATGTAAGCATACAGTTCTTCGCAATGTAAAATAGTTTCCAAAACCACATTCGGCAGATTTGCAAGCCAACTATTCAGAGTGCACGTCCCGTGAATCAATATTAGTGTAAGCAAAGCAAAGGAGGCACTTTTACCGGCGTTAAGGTAAACTTTTGAAGCGCGTACGAAGCGAACCCTTGGAAAAATTATTTGTTAACTTTACTGCTTTTCCACACGGAAGGGAAACACTTTCATGCTTCCTTCTTCTTTTCAAATAAACTTAACTTTATGTCAAACGTCTTGAAATCGAAAACACTTTATCAACAATTTCACGAGCCACAAATTTTACC
The DNA here is from genome assembly GCA_030578115.1 of Leucoptera coffeella. Taxonomy (NCBI): domain Eukaryota; kingdom Metazoa; phylum Arthropoda; class Insecta; order Lepidoptera; family Lyonetiidae; genus Leucoptera; species Leucoptera coffeella. The sequence goes on along the minus strand of JAMBLF010000634.1, from coordinate 210,884 downwards.
AATATTTCCAAGTCTTTGTTGTCGTTTCATGGCTTAATGTAATCGATTTGGAAATTTTACGAGCACCCAATAGGACATCGTTCGAAAACGATTAAAAGATCGTCAATAGCTAATCCTCCCACTCTTATAAACAGCCACGTATTTTCGCATTCATCATTCGTATTTACATAACTCTGACAGTTCATCTACAAGAAAATCCAACTATATATACATTTTTTTCTGTTGTCTAACTTGTTCGCTGTTTAAACAATGTAAACTTAATTATCTTTCTAGTTTAGTTTGATGTCTTAATTGAAACTTAATACTTAAATATGGGTTTTGTTACTTAATATATTTTAAAGCTACATACTAGATTTTATAACAACTATTGCAGCTTCTTTCAAGGAAATAACTAAAACGAACGAGTAATAGTTTGACTATAAACCTTAATTACATCCTAAATCGCATATCTTCATACCCAGTAATATTTCATGCTAGCACTCCATGTACGTATTATTGAAGGTAAGTAAAAGTTAGTACCTCATAAATCTGAACTTACGTAGTGAACTACAGTTGCATGAGTCACGTAGACACTGCCTGAGTACCGAACCAACGGTAAACAACTATTTGAGGCCACGTGCACTGATTGTATGTAAAACTAAAGGGCAATGAGAGCTGCTCACATTACTATGCAAGATAGTAATCGTATTCAGAACAAGTTCAAGAAATATTAAAACTTTAACCTTTTCATTTAGGTATTTGAAAAAATATGGTCGGAATTTAAAGGTCAGTTTTACGTGGAAGAGGTACAAGAAAAACTGGTGACTCGAAAAATCCGAAAATTTTGAAAAAGCAATTCTTAATATTGAAATATTCTTGGAAATAATCAGAAATTCTTGTAGCAGACAATCTCGAAGAATTTTATGAAAAAAAGTTTATCTTTTATAGAATTTCTCAGAATTGATTCATTGTTTAGAGACAAAATATGAATATTTTATAAGCGAAGCAAGTTATTATTTGAAATACTTCGATTACTTACAAATAGTGTAATTAGTAAACAATATGAGTAATGATCAAAATAACCTGATGTGTAATACAAAATTGCCTAAATTTTAATAGCATTAGTTGCGTTACTCATGAATATAAGTATGAAGAACACAAGCAAAATTTAATTGGCGGGTGTACAGCGATCCATTGTTATGATGAACATTAGCTTTGGTAATTACTGCGGCTGACTTATAGACCGCAAGAGTTTAACGTCGTAGGAGGTACTGCAGAGTGCGATTTCCGAGTCTCTTTTTGTCTATAACAATGGAGACATGCTTCATTTTGCCTTTCACTTACAACGTAATAACAAAACGGAAACAACATAATGAAATATCAGATAAAAGGTGCGAAACGCCATTATACTTAGGGAAATAGCGACTTGACATGAATATCGTAGATAGTGCTATTGTTGTACCAGCCATTCCTTGGTTTTAAAGCTGACTGTATGATTCAATGATAAAGATGTCTCTCAAACGGTCACAATCCCATGGTTTCGAAACTCAGACACGTCTTTTCGAGTTAGACTGCATTACCTATATCATAATCTATGAACATTTCTAAGGATCTCAGTATAACAATTATTACCATATACACAACACAGTATAATAACTACTTGAACGCATACAAACACATTTGCGGAACAGGATTCATTGTATTAATTCATACTTCGACTTAATAATAGCTCAATCTTCCACAGTTAAGGTCGAACATTAACGCACTAGTGAGTCATGTCAATCATATAGTTTTTCCATACTTACGAAGCGCTAATTATAGTCCCACAATAGACTTGTGCTAAAATTAAGGTATGTACTTTAGAAAATTGCTTCACACAAGATTACAAAACAAATTAGCATGTGGGCACGCGTAACAGATCATCTCAGACAATCGCACCCAAGTAATTAGAAAGAGAAATCGACTGCACTGTGTATATACTAGCTACCTTAATAATGCATTGTTTTGTACTTGCACTTACATCGAATAATATAAGTACTTTTTAGACAAAAGACAAACAAAGACAAGCGCGTTCAGCTGTCCATCTCCGCAATTTAAGTACTTTTTACTATGAACAAAGAAGAGCATGTCTTGAAAATGACATGAAACTAATTGTGAATGAATTAAAATAGTTTCTATTATAAGAATGTCAACTTGACATTACAAAATATGTAGCTATTTTTGATTACCTTTTTTACTACCTTAGTCACTTAGTAATTAGTTTTTTTTTGCTTTATAATAAACTATTTACGTTGCCACCTATTCCAGTACGACAAAAACCAACAAAGCGTTTACTGATCGATTGGCCAATACCTATACAAGCAAAGTCGGCGTGTTCATAGTACGAATGCATTGTGTACAAAGACTATTGTCCATTAAGGCCTTGACCCAAAGAGTCGAGTGGGCACCGACGCACTCTTACCTAGCTAGTAGACCCTAACAAGATAATATGGAAACAAAGAATATATGAAAAAGGGTGACGTTAGGAGTACCTATAACCGCCGAGTGTGTATGAGATGTATGAGTGTCAATGAAGCGAAAGTCTGTCAGGATCGGGACAAATGGGGATTCGTGATCTAAGCCTATTCTCTACAGGGGATCTGGCGTGATGTGTATGTATGTATTAATTCTATGCAAAAAGGTTGAATAATAATAATACCGTTATGTATATGTAAGCTAATCAGATCGAGTTTTTATACATCATAGAATAATTAACGTATTAGTAAATGTATGGCATAATTAATACAATTATTAATACGCGGACTACTTTGATATTCCAATCTATTTCTTTCAAGCTGAGAATATGTAAAAAACACATTATAATTATTACTAGTAGTTTAAATACGTCAATTAACTTTATTTCTATTCAATTACTATATAATATTTTTGTCTTCTATGTTATTAAGATTTACAATAAATCAAATTACGAATTCAACAACCGATTTCAAAACCAAATTCTTAAATCTAACAGACAACGCACAAAATAGCATTGTACGATGTATATTAATAATTATATAGGCTTCTCAGACTCATTCCTAACTGTTAGGAAGAAAGTAGTACAAAAGCGTGAATTAATTTCCCTGTTTGTCTCACCTAGGCGCAGTGGTTGGTGTAAGCATTTGTTCGAGCTCATCTCCCAACGGTAAACAAACACAACTCTTTAATTACCACTGCAAACACTGTGACATTCGGAGGTCTACTTAGTACAAAAGGCGAAAACTTGTTTTCACTCAAAGCATTTATTCAAACAGGCAAGTGGGCGGTTACTTAAACAGATTATAAGTTTTTGTTTACATTACTGATGGGAATGTGTCCAGTACTTATTTCATTGTAGCCTCATCATTTTGGACTTTCATAATGAGCTTATTTGAATACATGCAATGAATTCAGTATAAAATTATGTATGAAAAGAATACTAACTAGCTGCCGTTTTTCCCGATATATCTTAAGAGGCGACTAGGAGTAAATAGACCCTATTGGACGATGGGCTAACAATGTATCACCAATGTTCCATACAACATCACAAGCTCATTCATGCTAACAAGTGACCTAGGAAATATTAGTGTCTCCGAGGTTTTGTCCAATTCGAAAGGGAATAAAGGCCTTAATGGTATAGGTTTGATTAGCTATTTAGTAACCGTATTTGTGTTTTATCGAATGGGACTAAAAGTGTCGCAACCACCAGTATTGGAGTGCAGCAACAATAGTCACGCAGTCCCGTTCGAAGTTCGCGAGAGCATTGCGTGTCAACATGTTAACGGATTTCTTTTAATTCTTTCTTCGAAACTTCACTGACTTGTGTGGGTACTAATCGACATACTGCGTACATCCAATATGCGTTCAACAATACCACTTCACATACGAAACGTGTCTGAATGAAACCGCCTTGACGTGAGAGAAATGATTTGCTACCAGCTAATCCGAGCTGCATTGTTACATCTATATTATATTTCTGTAAAATTCCACTATTAAAACATAAATAACGTTTCAGCACAAGTATATTGCAGGCAAGCCTCTTTAGTATTTTTCTTTGAGCGAAAAACGATGTAAACTTTTGGAAACCTGCTGTGTATAAATATACATATATGTCATAGCTGTTTCCGTTATAAGGGTAGATAAGGAAAACCTCCAGCTTTTTGGCTACAACTTATACAAATGCAGTTATATGTAGGATTCTATAAAACAAAATAAAATAAAATATTTCGTATTTCAATAGATGTATGTTAGTAATAGAGCCTGCAGAGGAAAATATTTATAGAAGCCGCCTACACAGCCATCGAAAATAACAAAGATATATAAATAACGGGTAAACAAACGAAGGAATCTAAACAAACTGCCACCTCATTTCCATAAATGTAAACAGACCATTAATCCATCTTAGGGAAGATAAAACTCAAGAGTACATTACTTATCCTGTTCTTATAGCTTAGTGCATGTCCTTTAGTCTAGTCTAGGCCATACGACGTTTACCCAACACACTATGCTCTTAAAACCACGGGAAAATATAGTGTCGTAAAAGGTAATAAATCTCACTCGAGTATCGCGACATTACGAGAAGGTGGGTTCTTATGTTACCCGACGTTTATAAAGAGAAAATATATTACCTCTAATATGCTAGGTTCAAATATATAATAGAAATTTATATTACTGCGATTATATATTATTACCCTCCTATACCCTGTGTGTAATGTGAGAAAATATTATAAGATACACAATAGTTAATTAAAATATAGGTTTTAATATATTACTTAGTAAAATAATGGTATTATAGGTAAATTTATATCAGAATTAAGTATTTGAAACAAGTTAGTTATCTTCATAAACGTGTTAATCAAAACAACGCTTTTCATCATAATCATAATCCGTAGCTAAACATTTTACTAGGAAACGTGCTCAGCAGACTGTATTAGGCATAAAAATGATAATCATTTACGCAGCAGCAACAAATTTCAGAGAACTTGATAAACGTAATCAACTCGCAGGAAAAATATTTCAAACACTATTGCACGAATGCGTTAAATATGTAGACATACAAAAACTGAAAAATTACGAAAGCATTATTAAGAAATAATGTGCATTAATATACATTACGCAAGTAAACATCGCATCCACAGTAAACGATAAAACGTTATAATAGATTCAACTGGAACGTTCGTTTACAACGTAGAAAAAACCGCTATTACAACAAACATTTTCTAAGCACATTTTCTTTGTACGCAAATTCATCTGCATGTTTAATGGCATGCAACAAAGCTCAGAGAAGTGAGCAAACTTGACTGAGTACATTAGCATATTCATTACCGTTAATGGCCTGAGCTGTTAATAGGAGCTCAACTGCACTAAACTGGGCGAGAAAAATATAATAGAATTTCCCTACTCTATGTCGTATAAATAATGTCGCATAATATATTATATTATTTAAAGTGTTAAAGAGTTACCTAACCTATAAATAAGTATTATAACTATGAAATGGTATTACTCTAATTCAATATCCTGTATAAGAGGATACTTATTTATACATTTAAATTTAAAGGTAAGAATAATGAAATAACTACACACACCAAAAAATCTTAGACACGCAATTGTAACATTAAAACAACCTTTTCCATTACAAACCATTCTACGAAACGTTGAATAAAAATATTAAATCCCTACAAATAAACAGTCCGTCTGGTGTAACACGTGACGCAGAAATGTATGAGGCAATTTCCACGCAAATCCCGGCGAGATTCGCCGTTCAACAGTATACTGGCACAACCCTTAAGGAGGAAGGTCGAAGGGCCTCAACACGTAAGCTGCGCTCGCCTTATGAATCATAAAAGGAATGCGACGGGAATCCCTATATTCACACATATTGAAACCGATAAAAATGACGCCGCACCGATGACATTTCATCTCGAGATTGCACGAATTATCGAAGCTTTTCCCTATTTTTACAAGAGACGGATATATCTTAATTGCATTTCTCATTTGCTTATTAAATCAGTATATTTTACCAATTGCACAATATATATGAATGGATCGCCTAATAAAGAGTCAATGATATAATAAAATGGACAGGCGACAAAATATGCGATAACTTACTTACTGATAACAAAACAAGTTTTAGATAGGAAAATACCATGTGCTCTAATAAAATGAAAACGTGTGTGTAAATAACTAGGATATAATCAAATATCCCTATTTATCCCTAAATATTCATAGGTAGTTTATAGAGAGAGTTGACTCTAAGTATTATAGTTCTTTTGAACACCCACGTCGGTAGCCGTCTAAATACCCTTACTAAATAGTCATAAGCTAAGGTAGAAGTACAATAGAGCTACTAATATCACGAATTGATATGCTAGTGGATTAATATGTTGCAATCTAGGAAAATATACTATCTTCGATAAAGCATTGGCTCAAAATAACAAGTGTTTTAATCATAGAAAATCCAATGATCTAATTGTTACGCGGATAAAGAAAACATCCTACTTGAACGGTTTGATAAGGAATCGAAAAATATACCTTATCAGTACAAAGCTACCTACGTTAGATTGTTACACCTACAAATAGACAATAATAATATCATTATATTGCGGCCCAGTGCTTCCATATGTACAGCAAATTATTACCTCGCTTACTTATTCAGCACCAAGTCCCAATTTATATAGTAAGGTACTTTTATATCTAATAGAGCTTTTCCAAACGAAGACTGCTTGTTTTTGGTCACAGCACTTAAAGTTATCAATTTAACTTAGATTAACCTTTTACTTTTAAATGTGCTAAACTTATTTAAATTTAGCAAGAAGCGTACTTAATAATAATATTCATTAGTGATGGAATAATATGATGTTCGAAAGTGTTTAATTATCCCTGGAAGACGTGACCTGTTTGCACAGCACGAAAGGTTTTTATATACTCGTAAAATAATATATCAGAAACAAATTAAAGATGCAAGGATCAAAGTCAGTTCCCTAATTCTTGAGCAATGAGCCGGTTATGAAAAATGTTTCTTATATGCGAAAGCACCCAATAAGTCATTTTTCACTGACACATCATTTATCACGGTCTAATTTGACGAGTACTTTATCCTACCCTCTGATGGTTAAATAAACATTTCACTCTTAGCGCTAGAGAGGACTGCCAAAACAAACCATTCGGACAGCCTTCGCTAAAACCTTGGGAAGACTAAAATCACAAGAAGCATTCCACTTTTAATGGTTTTTTCCAACGCAAATAGCTGGGACTGAACGAGTTAAATCTTTCGGAAGGAGGGCAGGTCGTTTGATGCTGAATGGGGCTTTTTATCACATGGGTTCCTTCCTGAATTATGCCTTTTCAATTTCGATCCTTCCGCCCAATAAATACTTAGCTTTATGATACTGTAATAATATTTCTACCGCAAAAACTCCTCATACGTACTTCAATATGGGTCGACGTTACTTCTGGTCCAATTTTACCCTAAACGGTGGTTATTATGCACAATTGCCTGAACACCACTCTATTTTAACAACTTTTCAAAACGGGTCCCATATGCCGCTTTGCCCTTTCCAAGTTATCATAACAATAACATTCCATTACGGGATTATATCTAATAAGACCAATGTCATAAGGTTTAATTCTGGAGTGCTTCTCGTAATAGAGTTGACAATCACAATTTATTCCTTTACTCCTAGATATAGAGGCAAGGAAATGCAAAGCAGTGGAGTGTAGTGAGCAATTTGAGAGTGGTTTCTTTCAATGTGCCCATCCTCTGTCGCTTCCTCAAATGGTTCCGCGGAGCCGAGATCTACTCAAACACACTTTGCTCTCGGGTTGAGGGCCCGAGTTGACCACGCGAAAATCTCGACAAATAACCTCCGGTTTCCGTAAATAAAGAGCCTACCTCGTAAAAATCTGGTGTAGCATAAGCATAAGTAATGGCTAACAAAGTCGGTGTTTACCTGTAACAAAGAAATATTAAATTTAGAAACATTGTCTTTATGTTAATAGATAGTAATAAGTTTTACATTAAGTTATTTCATACCATCATTCAATACGATAACATGGCAACTTCTATATTACATTAGATTCCAAAGCTACACATAGTACAAAAAGATTAGTGTACAATTAACAATAGACGTATGAGAATGATTGCCAAACGACGTTGGCAGCGCTCAGCATTCTTCGCGGGTTGATCCGACCTTAAGAAGAGAAAGTTTAGCCATTAACGTTCAACTTAGGGGTCGAAACAAGACCGCAACTAGTAATAAAACTAGTTCCGATACTCCGTGTTGGACTAGTAGAGGTCTCCGTGGCCTAAGCACTGATCGAAGACCTTATGCCCAAATACGATGGCAAAATAATATACTTAAACAGCGCGTAATATGTGCAAAAATCAGACGATTTTGAAAATGGAAAAAATCATAAGCTAAAGCTAATTAAGCTTAATATAAGCTATTAATAAATATTGAATTGTAAAAATAAGAGTACATACAATAATACTATGGTACAACCTTTGCCAGGTGGACTGATTGTCTGAAAAAGGTGGCTAGTGTGACTGTTTTGTGGCGTAACCTTGGGAAGGCATAAGTCCACAGTAATTAATTGCTAGAGGCTGCTTGATTAATACCATCGTACATTCAAATATCACCCATATCACTACAAAAGAGTATGCAGAGATCACGGGTCCACTTTCGCTTCATTGTAATCCTTAAACCTTAATGTACATATTGTAACAACAACGCGATCAAAAATCAAATCTATTAATCGAGAATACAACTGAGTTCCTAGGTACCTCTAGGTTCGAAAGCAGTGCAACGTCGATTATTATTTACACGTGTAACGTATATTGTGATCTCAATTCGTGCAAGTAAGGAAAGGCATAATGGGCGCACGTCACCTCGCCATTACGAGAGGCGCGTGACCCGGGGGCCGATTTCTCCCAGCGCCGGCCACAAGTGCCCATTATCCCTTGGATCACAATCGCCATGCAAAGTAGCTCCTGCCACCTCAATCCTTGTAATAAGGGAACACTCAAACCTCTACAGAATATATATTGAAAGCAATAATTGGGAGTTAGAGCAAATATTACGTTCGAAAGTTCGAAAGAAAAAAGAATGTCGAGTTTACACAATCCGTCTTATCTTAATTAACAGTGTTACAGAATCATAAACGTATTGAACTCATAGATACGCGTACACCTACACATACAGAAGAGCATTTCAACACTAATGCGCTTGTTTCAAAATAACCCGTAGGACGGTCGAACGGACCGAAAATAACCGAAAGGTAAAAGCCAAAATGGCCCAATAAAATTACATCCTGCTGATACAGGCGTTTGTATTTATTTTCCCTCGGCGTGTTTGCTATCGGCCGCTTGATTAGAAACTGTAAACGTCACCAAATTGATTTACAGTTTCAACCTTTGACTTTTATTATGCTACTCGTGGCATTAAACATTGCTCGCACAATTAGATCGTATCGTAAAGAAGAAATTTAACAATTTTACTTTTATTGCCTTGAAAATATAGTGGTTTCCTTTAATTAATAAATGCTAAGACACATACAAAAAATCTTAGCGAAAAAAGTTTCCAAGATGCTGTCTTCTTAAATCCATACGCGTGCAAGCATCTAGTTCATAGCAATGATACGACGAATGGGAGTGTGCATTCAACAAGGGACCTTTAAATACACAATGGAAATGTTACGTGTCTCTGAATCAAAACTGTCTATTGTCGCAACAAACGATAAGTTTCTGCCTAGATGTAGACGTAGCAAGCACGCACTACTGAGCAAAAACTGAGCCAGATAAAAACGTTAAATAAGCCGGAAAATTGCTTTTATCAAATATCCGTCCACCAAGCAAAAAACCCGAGCACACACAATAATACAGACATCCCTTTTTTAATTTGTCAACAGTTTTTCGGGGATCCTTTTTTATATCGGACAAATGCGACACCAAAATAAGGAAAAAAACAGGAAATGTTTTACAAGGAAACTCGAGGCACGCGAACTTCTATCTCAAATCAATTTCAAGTTTTCCGACTAGCTTAGCTTTCACAATGTACGGAGTACGCGACTCCATCTGGGGACAAGTGCTTTCACACACAGCCTGCTGATATATAATACTCATTTCAAATTGTAATTAGCTTATCGTGATTGGAAATCCAAGTGATATGTCTATCACAAAAACCTTCTAATTGAAAACATTTGTTTCACTTGAGAAAGATAACATTTCAAGCTCGTGACATTTATTTGACGAATGACGTCACTTACTAAAACGTTAATTTGTAAGGCATAGTGAGAAAATACTTATTAGCATATCTTTAAATGGCTATCACAAAATTTACAAGTATTGGCCGATACTCGAAATACCAGCAAACTTAAAGTTTTAATTATAACTACACTTACAGACTAGAATGTATCAGAGAATGTTAGGCTATGTGACGATAATAATTAGTACGATAGAATCTATATAGAAGAAAGATACGAAAATAAATGGGCACGGATACGTGACGAGTTATTTTTGGTGATCCGGTTATAACAATACAGTTAACATGCCCATGGCTACGTTGGCTGAGACACGGCAGCGACAAATAGGTTAGTCAGGGATAAAAATACGGCGCGTGTTCTGAAACTAAATATTACTTTTGTAACTTTATGGCCTGCCTAGCACATCAGCGCCCACATTAACTTTTAACGATAGTTCATAAACGTATGTGGCAATAGATTGTGCATAGAATTTCCAATTCATTGCAACGAAGCTAGGCAGTATGAAAATGGTGCAATAATTTCATCACAGTGGCAACAACCTGTCGTCGGTGCCAGTTAGCCGACTGAAGGCAGATTGCGCTAAATCGAGTTTTCACAGGTAACTGGAGCCGAGGTCTAGATTGGAAGCGCTGCGGCCCTTGATGGGATCACTACGGAATTAGCGTGCGCCGGAATGTAGGTCGGAGCCCGTACCAGCGGCCGATGTCGTTCCTTCGACACCATCGGAATCGATACATCCACCGTGTGAATAATGTTATAGCATACGGAGAAATATGGATACACCTTACGACTCCATCATGGCTTTGTATATCGTGACCTCGTTGTTAAAATGTTTGAGTAGCGTTTATCTTTAGTAAAGTGTGATAGATATGCATTATGACGCACGTTCGGTATACAAAATAGTTATTTCATAAAAACGAAACTTATGTATTAAGTGTTTCATGTACGAGTGCTTAGCATCGGTATTTGAACTTAGAAGACCTGTCTCTGGCCATAGTCTAACGGATTTTCTTTGCACTGATCTCAACATACAGTTACACGATAGCTGGTATCGCCATATTCGGAGGTTGCTACCATGTAATCTAGCAGGTATGTTGGCTTCAACCTGAGATGTTATGTAAGGTTTGTTTATCTCAATCGTCACCATTTTTCTTGTCACTTGAAGTAATGAATTTGTATATACGGGATTAGTACACATATGGTAGAATGCACTCCACTCCTAGATATACGTATGAGTATGTTAGGTCAACGATCAGAATAATAGCAATGAACCTATAGTAATTTAACTTCATTGTGTCAATTGTATTGGTAGAAATGAACAAACAATGATAAGATAATATAGTACTCCTACATAAGTATGTACTATATTTGTGACGATCGATCGCGCATGCTATGGAGCAGAGAGACCTGAGCTCTAGTTCCAGGAATAGACAAACGTTGCTTTATGTGCAAAATTAATATTCCTAGTAGTTCCCGTAATAGTGTGTTCTGAAGGGAATTGGTTATAAGAGAGAATACTACTTTGAGGATTATTCTGCCAAATATGAGGTAGTAATAGCATTAAGACACACATAAAATCAAGTCATATGAATAAATTTATAGACGGAGAGCGTGAATGCGAATACGAAGTGAATGTAGTACAATATAGAAAAAAGCAGCTCTGTAATCTCTTGCAAAAGCGGACAAGATTAATGTATACCTATATGTATGTACTTAAAAGCTACGAGGGAGCTTCAGCATAATTACGAAATGCTTTAACCCGACCGCGCTCTCCTGAACTAACTTTTATTTTAATAATAGCATTTCCCTCTACAAGGACGCAGAGTATACGATATAAATTGGAGTTTTATCTCACACAACTTTCAGTATTAAAATGGGCTTTTATCCATTATTAAAAGGGCTTTCAGCTTTTCCAGCGTGGGTGTCACTACAATGCTATATTAATCTTGTAACGAAGTAATATCAATGATAATAATATAGGAAGTATTTCTAGTATAGCATGAATTGGCAACATACTTACTACGTATTCCAATTTCGCGCACAATATTTAATATTTATACAACATTCGCGATTGTAGCGAGGCCCGTTTTATACACAATCTATTAGTGTACCATTATGTTTTTGTTTACTATCGGCACATGAACAACACTTCCACGTGCTACCCAACATATGGTTCGATTATCGCGCCCAAAACTGGAAAAAGGCGCTAAATAGGCACTCACGTTACACCGAACCCAATACTAAGTAAATTTGCAAACAACATGTGAGACATTGGTAGTTTAAGAAAAACACAAGATCACTATATGCCACACGAATATAAAGATAAGATATATATTAAACGTATTTGAGTTATTACGATGTTTATACAGGGATAATCCTGAACATTGTAGTGGGAGTTTACCATGAAATATAAACAAGAATATTCCATTAGGATATTCTAGACTCAACTTCAACAAGAGAGCTTTCTACGACTGTAAGTCCTGCAATCGTCTCCATATACTACATTACTTCAACGAGCCAGTTAAAAGACAGTTGAAGACAGTAGCTTTGAAAAATAGTACATACAATCTGAAACAATGATACTATTTTTAAAACTTACTTTCTAGTAGACACAGAATAGTGAGAGACCGTGTTAGACCTAATTAGGTGTCTTTGAGGAGTCTGACAAAAAAGCCTGGCGGTATTCAGCGACGCTTTTGTGCACTATAGTTGGCGAACTTTCAAAGCTTAGATCATCATTATTTCTCACGCGGCCTTCACAAAGGCTCCTTTGGAACCGCAATTTGTATGACGAATGGTGTTTGATCTTGTTATACCGTAGGCGGCAGCCTGATAGTATATATTTATAAACACTCGTAGCTCAGAAGGAATAAAATTTGATAGAAAACAATGGCTGAAGCCAATTATTGAACAATTCAAATATTAGCTTCCGAGCATTATTAGAATTGAGTTATTTAAAAAACAAATACACTCAGGGCCACATCTCCAAAGGTCGTTAACTGTGTTTATAAATGAAAAAATGTACTTATCTCAATAACGTGTACGTATAGCTATTTATTCAAAATTTCACACGGTTTGTGTAAATGTGCGGAAACACTAGCAAAGCCTACAGATCAGTAAAATAGACATTTATATATTTACTCTTAGCATACCATTACATTTCGAGAAAATTAATATGTCCTCTTTAACAATAGTTAGAAAGTTGGGTACTACTGAAAGCTTAATTACAGCACTCTAATCTAAAAGCTATAACGAATAGTTACTATGAAACATATTGCTGCAACTATGCATAATAAAAGCAATTGCGTAGTATTTTACTGTACCTCACTAAACACACACCTCCAGTACATTATTGTTAGACGACACTTTTCCCAACTTTAAGTGAACACCAGTTTCTGTTTAGGAAACTTGCAAATGTCTTTACAAGGAAAGAGCTCGTTTCCCAACAATGGAATGATGAATATTCTATTCTATTCAGAGACGAACCGAGCGCTATGCTAGAAATCGTGTTAGGGAATAATATACAAAATACAAATGCGTTCACAACCATTAACACTTGCGGGGTACTCAGAGGTTTAGGTGTCCAATTGCGAAGATAGTAATTCTATGGCCACCTCGAACTCACGTGTTGACCAGATAGTCAGTACTCAATGTGACAGGTGGTAAGCCATCGCCATTTACAAGCATTGACTATTATCTGTTCGGGGAACAGGTAGGTTTCCTCACGATGTTTTCCCTCACCGTAGTATTAGGGAATAATATGATGCCGGAAAGGGGGACGTAAAATAACTTGGGAGTACCACCTAGTACCACTGCTTACTGCTGGAATGTCCCGACTAATATTCGAAGCGCTCTTAATCGGGTTAGAATTATTAGAGCGTGTTTCATCCAGTCGGAAGCTAGCAAATTAGAAGCGATCATTACTGGACTCAAATCTGATCTGATCTGATCCCATAAATACGGAGGGAGTACATTTCATTAGGCGTATTACAGAAACGTGATTTGTAACGCAAAATACGCAGTACACGATAGTAAAAGCGTGCACCTGCCTAAGTTAAGTTATATTATATTATCAGCAATAAAAACATGATAAAAAATATACTATAATTAACAGAGATACCTTTAAGCTTATATTAATTACATATTCATACATTTTCGAAATTGTGACGCGTTAAAGACAAAATTATTTTTCTTTTAGGCTTTTACAGGAAATGGAAGTAGGCATGAATCAAAACGAACCGGAAGCCGCGCCGTACGAGAGGAAATTGGTTCATCCACGTTTCGAGATTGCAATGTTACCGTAACAAATTTTCATTTACTTCGTATCCATGCCTATATTACTTTATACTCATAAAAGATACTACATGATTCTTGTTATGTTCTTTAAAACTTTTGTGTTGAAAATACCGTTAATAATTAAAATGCAAGTGAGTATTTATTGTCTCTCAAAAGATTATTATCCAAGTTTCATTTGATACAAGTTGGGTGTATATAGTGAGAACAGAAGATCATGTATGAGAAGGTTAATGGTTAGAATGAAACAAGAGAGATTTGTCAGGATCGTTCCAGGAGGCGATCGATAGTCTCTGCCTATTCCGTTGGGGACGTAGAGGCGTAAATATATGTATGTATGTAAGTTTCAATGGGTTTAGACACACTCGTATGTATAGTTTTCGAATAAATTGATTTTGAACGAGATAGACTTACATTTCATGCATTATAAATTCCATTATTTATTCACCGATTGAATAACGATTTGGCTTCGCTAAGCCTATCGTCGAAAGAAATTGAAATGCTTGTACATATTAAATCAATTTCCTTGGGTTCGAATCAACTACGAAAGATCATAACTTAAATAATTGAATAAAATATTAACTTATGAAGTATGCGCAAATTTCTGTGTTAATGTCATGTACATAATAGTTTACAACAACTAAGTTATTAAACTAATTAAAAAAGAGTATTATTGTTAGTATCACCTTTGAACGTGATTGGAAAGTTAGTATTACTAACTACCTCTTATTTTGTCCCATATTAGTTTAAGGCCTATAAAGAATAATAGCTAGCCGCCGGTATTTCCGGCTTGTAGTAGAACACGACTAAAGGACTAAGGCTAAACGGAATCTATTGGGCCATGAGCTAACTAGCCTGTCACCAATATTCCGTATGACATCACAAACCCATATTCATGGTAAAAATGATTTTTATCTCCAAGATTCTTGCTACACCGAAAGAGATGAAAAAACGTGAATGTATAAAGGTATATACTTCTCATACCTACAAGGGTATTACTACCCATTTCACCGAAGCGCTTCGGCACACATTGTCTGAACAAATCCCCTCATAACCACTATCAGTGGGCGATCACGGACAGCCATGTCACAGTTGGCAACACTGATACCAGCAATCACTGAACGAGTGGAGCGCGGTGCAGATGCTACAGTAAGACGCCAACTGGTGGCTATCAGGTCGCGACGGTAGCCACTGCTGTACACAACGGACACTGAACCTGGGAATACTTGCATTGCACCATGATTATGCAACAAGAATATGGTTATAGTTTTAAGAGATTCGCAATTTACACTCATGATTAATAACTAACGGGACTTATAAACGTCGTCAAAACATCGGGTTAATAAAGGTAACTTTATTATATAAAAACATACGCGATAAGTCCCGTTAGTTATTAATCATGGTAATATGGTTGTATTTAAATGTGTTGGTGAGGAGTTAATAAGGAATAGTATTATACAACCACTAAGTTGGAACTGTTTGATTCAACAATTAAAGGCACAAACTTTATCTTTAGTAACTAACTAATAAGTTATTGTGTATGTTTTTGTGGCTTTAAATCTGATGGGCGTTTAATTATTTCTAGACACCTAATTTGAAGTATTATAAATATACTAGTAGTAGTAGTATTTTGTTTCTAATTTAAGTAGAAACGTAAAGAAATCAACAGGTAATAGCAAGAGCGCTAAGGACCTCAAATCTGAATTACAAATGGAACCCTCTTTAAAGGAAATGGCTATTAAAATGTAAATGATTTTCAAATAGCAAGAGCACATTGCGCCAACATTAAGGAATTTCATAAACATTACGTTAAACATGGCCCTAAGTAGGTGGGTAGTCTTAAAAGCTTTGCGCGAAAGCTCTAAAAGATAATAACAAAGTTTTGAAACACGTGGGGGCCTGTTCGGGCGAAGTTTCATTAAGGACGTAACAAGCCTCTGTCCCCATTTATTTCACTTTCCACCAGCCCACCTAATTTATCTTCCACTCTCCAAATGAAAAAACTTTTAAATATGCAGAAATGTAATCACAGGTATCAAAGATTATAGATTCTAGACACGTTACAGTTTAAATAACTAAACTTATTGCTTAAATACGCATACAGATTCATTCGAATTCAGCAAATTCATAGATGATATTTTCAACTTCAAGTTCATACCTTTGAGCTAACATTTAAACAATTTTTATAGGTTGATATTATAAATACTGTAGGCATAGTAAAGAAAAACAGAATGCATGCCAGTAGTACGTTATCCAGCCGCCATAATTCACGTCGGAATAAAACTCAATAACTCACTCGTAAAGCATCGGGGCGTGAAAAATATTGGAGTATTGTTTTCCATAATCCGTTGCAGGCCCATGAATAAACTGCCTCTTGGCAAGTAAAATATGCACATTAAAACGAAACTTAACCCGATAACGTACCATACATAAACAATGGGAACAAACGTGACGAACGAAACTTTTTACTACAGAACCAGAATTCAACTCCATAAACCACTCATATAAAGTAACAAACAACGCAAGTATGACACCAGTAAAGTGATACTTACAAGACAATTATTCTCAATTACTTTTACGTGTTTAGTTTTGGGAACTTACGGCGTAAACTTGTTCAATTTTAATACACATAATACAGTTTAATTTTATAGATAACTAAATATCTAATTAAGGGACAAGAATTCCTAATAATTACCTATTCGAGTATAGCTTATATCTAGCAGCTGTATCCTCCATCATGTGTCAGCCAGTATTATCCTGCACCTGTATAACAAGCACTCAGCCGACGTTAGTGTTTTGTTTTTTCAACGGACCCGCAACGGTGTACGTCTCATAATAGCAAGCCCGGCCATCAAGTAGCTAATTACTGATATCAAAACATGTCGGACGACTATGCTACGTAACGTAGGGGACATTAAGGACAAACAAGAGCTGGGAACGATCATAACGGTTAATAGCAGGACCTATCGCGAAGGACAGGGGCACCAATGGATCGTTTCCGCGAGTTAACACCGCGTATAACGTTACATCCAATCATTATGGCACACGCGACACGGGACGCAGTAAAACTTACGCAACAGCATTAGCCAAGACTATATCTAACCCTTTTTGTTTACAGAAATAGGGTTTTTGTTACAGTTTTGCAAAGCGAAGGTTCGCTATAGGCCGGCGGTCGCTCGAGGCTGTTTTTACGGCCTCCAAGCTGAACAAAGATGCGGAACAAAGCGGAGAGAGCGGCCTTTGTGAGGAAATACATGTCGAGATCGTCGAGTGACGCCACTTAGCTGACGCGCCCGTGACGGCGAATAACAGAGGCCGCGAGCCTCTTGCCCAGTCCAACTGGACAAATAGGTGCCTTTGCAAAAAGACTACACGAGTACTAATAAAAAGTACAATGAAATTTGTTACCACATAATTGATTTTATCCATTAGTTAAAAGGAATTGTGAATGAGCATTGTAATAACATAGCATTATTAAGAAAAAGAATACAATGTGTATAATGGATGCACAAATGTAAATGTATACAGTATGTTTGCGCACTTTAAAACTTAACCCAAATACTTATAGTTCATATGAGTTATACTAGAAATTAGTTAAATCAAAAAACTTAGTAAACAATTCGCGTCCTTAATTCCTAAAGACAAGGACCAAAGGTCGTATTCGCATTTGAGATATATGAGATCTTAATGGAACATTTTTCCCTGAACATTAAAAATACTCTAACATCCTGAAAAACTAAGGAGTAGGAAAATAATGTTGACGTTTTATCGCTTTTAACCCAATTACCTAAGGCGACGTTCTGTGACCTTGGCAACGTCCTCAGGTTAATGGGACCTAATCATTTAATGGCACAACATCGAGGAATCTCACCGTTACGTCGTTGGAAAACTCAATAAGAACAGAGACATAAAACAAGCCCAGTTACTGGTGATAAGTGAATAAGTAAACATGTCGTCGATTGTCGGGAATAATATACAACAATTGCCAGGTCTAAGGATAAAAGAAACAAACATCAATGCCATAACAACTCTGAATGATATCCTGAATGTGGTTGAGAATACTGATATAAAAGAATTAAATTTATATACATACATACAAATAAATAGCATTGCGATTGCTACACCTTTAGACCAACGATCACATGAGTAATCTTATTCAACATCTGACGTACAGATAGTTGGTAAATACTTGTAAATTCTGACAATAGTATATTATAAATCCCTTGTCTTAAACTATTATGCAACACCGCTACAACCTTCTGTACTGTGAAGTGACGTAACCGCAGCTTTCAATACGGTCGGGTGCAAGTTGCAAGTCGGGCGCATCGCCCTCTGACGCATAAGGCGGCCTCTGCGGCCTATCTGCTGAATTTATAGCAGGCAAGGTCGACCAAGGATGTCGAACCCAACTACGAAACCGACCACATCGCAATGACCTCTCCTCTCCACCAACGCCTTTACTAATTAGTCCAGACCAATGGCAGTGATTGCACCGTATCCACATTATGACAATCGGTAAGTTCATGTCGCAATTCAATTACATAATTAAATGGCGCAAGAGTGCGTGCCAATTTCACATCTGGCTTTAAAGTTTGCATTGTAATTTGAATCATAGTAGTTATCTTTTTTGTTTTAGTTAAGTGTGCAACACGACTAGTCGGAAACTTAGACTGTCAAACGTGACTTTCTGCTTTTATCTATATAATAGGGTTCTGCCCACTGTTACATTGATTACGAAAGTACTGCGAATGTATACATTTATAAAGTCCGATATTTATATGGAAGCCACTAATGAGATTAAATAGAAGACGTGAGCCGCCGTTGAGTAGCCGTATCTGTTAAGAGCACGAACCAAAGTATCTTGAACTTCACCCTGATAGTGAACTTTCTCGAAGGCTCAACCCTATCCATTCAGCGGTCTTGGAACAACAAAGATCATTTTGTACTGGTTGATATCGCGCCTACTTTTAAGTGGCCGTACATAGAAATGCTCATGTAGCTTGCGTTTGCGAAGTAATCCTGTTTGCAGAATATGTCGCCAGTAGGCATCTTGTAAATGTCTTGAGCAATAACTCGTTATAAATGTGACGAAACGACTACATATTCTCTCGTTAGCCCTGCTTATGTCAGCCACGTTAGCTCGCCGTCGGTTGTCGGAAAAGCGTGAGCTCCATCGCGACAATGGAAATTAATCGCTCGCCTGTTCGGTGACTGGCTAATTCAATAACGCGAGGCGCCGCTTAGAGCATCAAGGCAAAGTTAATTACACAAACATGAAGAAATTAAGTGAGCGGGACTTGGTAAACTTTTGATTAAAATGACGTTATGTAATCTCGTTTGTATGAATGGAGCTCGCGCAATCAGTAAATCCGTTTTGGATTAACTTCATTAAGTTAATTCCAGGCGTGAATAGTTAGTGTCAAAATTTTCCTATTTTTATAGTTGTGGAATTTTGTGATATAACATGATGAAAATTGTCGCCGATGTTCTCATGACCCATTAGATGATTAAATGAGAATATTCAATGGCCTTGTTCACTGATCCAGATGTGACGAGATACTACGGGTGGCCACTGCATCCACGCCCACGATCGCTACACGACGGATATGATCTCTCATAGTTACGTCGAGTATTTAATCAGATATATGAACTCTTTACATTAGAGAAAAAAATAACTTCTTTCGAAGTCGTAATTTTCTTATATCACGTTAAAAAATAAGAGGAAATATTTCAGAGCATCTGATATCAAATACCGTATTATTAGCCAACTCTCTGACTTGGTACTGACCGTATAAAAAGTTACCAACTAATATTAAATATTCGGAAAATACGAATATTGCATTGACCAATTTCCCTTGAGAAATTTATGATTATTTGCTCATGAATTATGAATCTCTCATTATTGTTCTTCTTGACCCTGCAATCATCCCGATCAATGAGCAACCTTAACGATGTCTAAAATTAAACGTCCCTCCATCTGTTATCTATTATTCGTCTGGGTCATGCATTTAACTCACGATCTGTTATTGCACTCCAGAAGCAACATAAAATGATTTATTTAACGGCGCGTCACTAAAATTTAAAATGATTGAGTGCCCAATTAAAATCTTTCCAACATCAATCTTTAATGCTTATATTACTGACAGGATGGACAATTTAATGGTATTACGATTCCATATGTGTTTGATATATTGGAATCATAAACCTAATCCCTTAACGAGTTGCTCTTAAACCAAGAATATATCGATGATTACACAATATGATTGCGCTTGATGTGCAATAAAGATGCATTATTTGAATACCTTTCATGTTTATTGCGTACATTGAAACCTACTTACATTAAAGTTAAATTCTTTTAAAATATACATTAGTTAATATATTTACGTACTCCGTCCATTTTAAGTAATAATTCCAATGAACGGTGATCAATCAAACCGTTACTAAGCTTAAACATTCATGGGATAACTTGATCTACTGATATTCCATATTGAACAAACACCTTGAGCAAAATTTCACACCCTTACAAAGTACAAACAGTTCACACCCTAATACCGACATTAGTCGTGAGTTAATTTACTAACAACCCACAAACTCTGAGCTTCGATGTCGGAAATAAAGGGATTGCAAATTAATCTTCGGAGGAGGCGAAAGCACTTATCGACAGTGCAATCAATGACAAGTAACAGCCTTAATAACTTTCTAACCGAAATTGATAAACCCTATAAAATGAGAAAACTTTTTGCTTTTTCAATGTTGAACTTATACAGATCAAATTGGAGGCATTCTTCTCAAGGGGGTGTATATAGTGTGAAGAACAGAAAAACGAGAATTAAAAAGGTTAATGGGCGCGATTGAAGCAAGAGAGATTTGTCAGGATCGTTCGAGGTGGCAATCGATAGTCTCTGCCTCTCCCGTTGTGGACGTAGAGGCGTGAATCTATGTATGTTGTTCAATGTCTGTCTGTTACAATTAAGGGTAACGGCGGCAGCATTAAAGCTATAATGTAAAATAATTGGTAGCAATGAAAATAAATACCTGAATCGTTAATTGTACACTTAGAAGTGTAATAAAAGTTTACAACTTAATTTAATTCACAATTATCAATAATTTAATTGATTTAGTTAATAACTAGTTTCATAAACGTTTATGATAAAAAAAGTCAGTTTTATTTCGTTTTTATAGTGTTAGTAAAGAAAACTATTATGTATGTATATATAATTACGAGGTTAACTAATTTGAATGAAATAACTCGACATCAATTCAAAGTTAATTCTTGTCAAGAACAAAAAGAGACTTCATTAAAAGATAATCTGTTTCGCAACTTATATCAAGATTGTCTAACTTAATCACAGCAAGATTAACAATTTCAAAGGAATTGAGAAATTCATTATTATTTTAGGCGTTGCTACTTCCAGCTAATAAGATATCTAATCTCAGAATTATAACAATATTCAAATCATAATCCAATTCACGAGTATAACAGATTAGCTTTATCTAGTCACGCAAAGTAAATTCCATTTTTAAAACTCAATTATTTTGCGACTTTGATGATAAATCCCTTGATGTATCTAAATAACTTTATTTTTATTTTAGTTTATTGGCAAACAATCACTCATTTTCATTACCGCTCAAGGAAAGTTTCGATACTGATTAGCATTTCAATATTTCAATCATTAATTGTATTGCTAGACGAGAAGGAATTTTTATAAATTTAACATACGATTAAATGTTTTTATCATTATTTTCCACACTTGACATCAATAAATAAGAGTAATAACCATCTCTAAAGTCCTATAGCAGACAACACAACTATGTACCTAATACTTGGTACTTTATATTCGAGTTGATACTGCGCCACTTGGAATCAAGAATGTACCTCCAAAGTTTGGAGCAGTTAACCTCAAAAACTTGTGCCACATTCCACAATAATATCCGTTGGATTAAGGACTTAGGTCGTACTTCCGTCAAACCCTTAAGGGGTAACTTTACGATATTATTCAGTACAACAACCTATTATTTTGCTACACACCACCCTTTCATGTTAAATAGTAATGAAAGCTTTTATTTTCTTTTCGCTAGCAAATATTCGAATCTAGAACCAATAAAAACATTTTTAGCACAATGTCTGTCAACGAAATTGGAAGATATGAGATAATCAGTTTCGTTTCGAGCGACATTCCACACGAAACAAGACGTTTATTTCACAAGGTATTGATTTAGAAATACCCATATTTTGTGCGTCTATCGCGTGGGCCTTATGACAACCGAAAAAGGCAACTAACGATTGACCATTTGTTAAACACATCTGAATCCCATAATCAGCGAAGGATAAATACATCACACTCAAAAACTAAACTTGAATTGGGTTATATCCAAAATAGATCCCATTTCAATACTCTTTAGGCTTATAACAATTAACTTAAGTATTGATACATGATTTAGGGACATAAATTGTTTAATTAAAACGAGTATTTGTTTACCTCTAAACGAACGAATAATAATTGAACTAATACCAAAATATACTTAAGCAATAAAAATGTTATTCTCTAAGAGTATTTCAGTGAACTACGTGACGAATGTGTCTGCCCAGAGCTCTGGGATTAAAAATGTATTGGTTCGAATAATCCCATTGCAGCTCTTCAATCAATACTGCTGGATTTCGGAACGGGTAAATGTTTACTCAGCGATGTGTTCCTTTCAATTACATTTATATTTCAACGTTATTGTTCGAATCAACGAATGTGTAAATTACGATATTTTAAACAAACAACTATTGTACAGAGTGATTGAGATAATTTGAAAGATTCATTCATATATGACGTTTATAAGTTGAATGATCGCAACGTTAAAATGGAATTTGAAAATTCAATGCAATGAATAACCAAAACGAGTTGTGAATATTTCGTGCGCAAGGCGCTTTTTTCCTAACTTTTAAAAATAGAATTGATGCAACCAGGACAACGGTAAACTGAGCACTATCGGGTGAAACGAACTGAAATGAAACTAGAAAAAAACAACTTTGGTCTTCTCTAATCAACCCTAGCACTGTGGAATACTGTCAAACGTTAGCGAAAAGTCTGCTTATAAAACCTTTATGACTTGCTATGATTTCATACCATCATCACGTAAAGCCTCGGGAATAACTCATCATAAAATTACTTCATAACAATGACAGTGGTCACTGGTTCATAGTATCAAATATTTTTATTGGCCATCATTTCATAGTACTAAAGTTTCCAAAGACGTTCTGTACATCTAAAAAGGATAAAATGACGTCAGATCGTCGATCACAATAAACGAAAAATCCTAGTTTGCTGACGTAACATGTCACGTCAGTCCCCCTTTATTTATAGGGGTACACATTCATCACGACTCCTTATATATCCAGACTAGACTGACCCCATTTATGCAGCATTATCAAGTTTAAATGACATCACAAGATTATGTATACACTATAAATTAACAATTTATTCCTACACACATACACATCACGCCTGTTTCCCTATAGATGGGTACGCATGTATTTTAGACACCATAGTGAAAAAGGGTGACGTTAGAAGTACCTAGAACCGCCGAGAGTGTATGGAAAGGTGTATGAGTGACAAATGGGGATCCGTGATCTCTGTCTACCCCTCCAAATGGAATCAGGTGTGATGTGTATGTATGCATATATCGCTATAATATATTAGATTGAACAAAGACCTCTGTTGTCTATGTTGTCAATGGGATTTAACTTGAAAACATAAGCCGCTCTTACACAAGGCCGTTCGGACACGGATGTTGGAATGTCCACCGGGTGAAGGCCGGATGACTCACCCTGCTGACGTATTCAGCTGCTTTCTTCGAGCGCATTTGTCATTTACCTTTCGTTTGCTTCGACGTATTTGAGTTTGTAATTGCTAGCTTTTATTGTTATTGGATTGATTCGTTTCACTTTATGTGACTGTTGGATTAAGTGTTCGAAAGTACGTGTTTTGAAATGTAAGCGCTTCTAGCTATAATACAAACATACATGTAATCACGCCTTTAATTAGCTAGCAGGCTAAGCAAGGACTTTAGAAGGCTATCATCTTTAACGACCCTAACAAATCTTTATCTTATAATAACGCTGAAAAATTAAAAAGTATGAAACTCGATTTACAAATACGACATAAATGTGTTTGTATACGTTTACAAAGTTTATTTCTATATTATTTTATGTACTCTAAAGTACAAACAATTTAATTAGCACTTTCGAGTGCAAAACCGTTGAGTAACGCTACGTGTCAGATTAAGAAAATTAAATTTCTTGAGTATCAACTTTAGTACTCTATTATTCTGTCATCTCATGTCTTCGTGTGCCATGATCATATGGTCTATTATCCATGCTGGCTGACTAGTGGCCATGTGGCCTTGTAACCAGCTCTCAGTCGAGCGGAACCATACCTACACTTAGTTAGAAAAAAAACCTTTTAAATTGAAAATAGAACGGGTAAAAATAATCGTGTGTCAAAGTTGGTTCCCAATTGTTGCTGTGTATTTTGGTAAGTATTAGAGCAAATGAAACTATAAAACAGGTTCTGTTCTACATTACAGAGCCAGTTACTTTCATTCATGTAGCATTAAGTTGGGATTCTTATCAACAAACTGGTATGAAAACGTTTTCTACTAGTTATAGATTTGGCGATAAAATAACGGGAAATACTTCGTCATAGTTTTAACATACCGTTAGTCGCGAGTATCATAGTAAATTATCGTATGATTGCAAGCCAATGCTTATATTTTATCGGCTTTAAGTTTACTTAAGGCAATTTGATGTTCAACTTTAAGCGCACAATCTTTCCATACTATATTTATGTATACTAAACACAAACGTCCGACATTGTTATGAAAGAAAAGCGCTCGAAATACATAGATTACTTATTATTATTAAAAAAACCAACACAGAACAACTGAACTTATTTCAATAGAATAGGGTATGCAACTCATGTGCCCGTGTCATTCGAACAATTAAGTTTCAGACCATTTGGTAAACTGAAATTAGTTTAAATCCACAGGGATAAACGTAAAAGTAATTTTACGAAGAGCAAACTTACACATAAAATTTTATGGACTACATCTTAACGGCCCTAGACGAACTTTCGAGACGGATTGCAACAATTTATCTGCACCCATCAAGTAGCCAGGCTGAGTAATGTGGAGTCATGAAGGGCTTTTACCTAAACGATTAATGCGATGACTGTGAAACGCCGTTTTCACATACAGCCTATTTGCGTCTGACCTGACCTTAACGCCTATTCTTATCGGCGCTAATTGATTAATATTAATGATGTTAAAGTGCTCATTTTACGATATTGGATTCACGTCCATTTTTATTTCATGCTTTACCCTGAAACCTTGAATTAACTAAGCTGACAATGCTTTAGTTATATAATTATAATGGTGAGTTAATACGACCTTATTATCATATGTATAATATATTATTTACTAGATTACTATTAGGTATAACTAGATTAATAAAGGCATACCACCACACTGAATAGCATATATTTAATATAGACTGAAAACATGGCAGTAGTATCAGACCTTATTGACACCAAATTGGCAGTGGTCTTAACAATGTCTCCAATTTAGACCCCGAACAGCCAATTGTCTCAGCTCATATCCAAATCGACTGCAGAGGTTTACCACTGACCCTTAATTGAAGTCATCACCTTCACCTTGAAAACTATCTGAACTACGTAATATCTTGGAAAATGCATTATATAACTTAACAAGAAAACGCGTAAAACTAACAAGAATAATCTTATTACGTAGATTAGAGAAGCAGTAGTTTTATCACTTCTTAGAAAAGAGAAACTTTACAATATCTACCTGGAAATCATCTCGAGCAATTGCTGGAATTTGCATTTGAAAGGCTGTTATATCTAGTGCTTATCATAAATAAGACTATAAAGAAGAACTAAGGCCATTAGGAGATTCGCACATCAAATCAAGCAATCTTGCTCGTTTAGCCATGTAGTTGATTTTATTGCATCAAACACGCTCAGCGTATCATATGAAGGCCAAACAAAATTGCTATTCAGGGATGCACCGATTAACCTATAACTAGTATCTACTATAACAGTCTAGATTCATCTAGAATTCTAGATGTTATTTGACATCGTTGAGCCACTGCAATGCGGGGCAGCACAAAAGAGACGAGTTGGTTGGAGTTTTATCTAGTAACGAGCAAAGTGTATGTAAATATTGTTACAATATGTTATCGCGATACGCTGTTCTTTGGTTGTAGGCTTTTTACGATGTTTGCGGTTCAATGTGTTGCTTTGTAACACCTGTTTTTGAAAGTAAACAGCGCGAAGGAATAGTACTGTTGAAAACCAGTTTTAGGTTACTATAGTTCGGCCAAAAGTGTTTGATTCTATGTAACGTTCTTTTGTAGATATCGATGAAATCCAATAACTAATATTATAAATACTGTTTCATAAATAATTTAGTTAAAAGCATGAGAATTTTATAAGAATAAACATCTACCATCGTTTTAAACATCATTCGCTCTCTCATTTTATCCAATCTCGAGAAAAAGCTTGAGGCGCCCGACACTATTACATCGATAGTTACATTTTCCGTAACGAGCGCTAACTTAATTCGCTTAAGGCTGCTTTTATTGTTCCACTACTACGAACAAAGGGCTTAATTTAGCACCGCTGGAGTTATTAAAAGGCGGGCTATTATTGTATACAAAGACAACCCCAAGGGCGCGCAACGGCCATAAAGCCAAGTGGAATTTCATGGTCAATGATACTCAGCAAACAAGCCACGGGGAGATCATTCCTCGAGTGCAACCTCCTTTGTAATCATCGCAATTTTATATAGTCCTTCGCTTTATTGATGGGTATCTTAGTGACATTTAAAGAGTATAACTTATTATAGCTGATTGGAGACATTCTTCTCAAGGCGGGTGTACATAGCGTGAAGAACATGATAGCATGTATGAATAGGTTCATCTAAAGTGTGAGGCAGGAGTTTTGCCAGGACCGTTCAAGGTGGCTATTGAATTCCTCAGCCTATCCTGTTAAATAAATAGAGGCGTGAATAATGTATGTATTATAGCTAATAGGAACCAACACAACATATTGAACTTTGGAATAAGTATCAAGGCGCGCGGTACAATATTCTCCTGTCATGTGTATAAATAATTTATTACTCTACAACCTTGGTCTTTCAATTTGATAGATTTCTTACTTGTACTCGTTCTAAACAAACAATCGCTAAGCGAGCCGTGTGATATGAAGAGCAAATATCAAATTTGAAACATTTTAAACAAACGAATGATGAGCAAAATTATGAAACGGAGCGGTATGAAAAACCTTCGTTTCACAAATAAAACAACCCACATCTAAACAACTGCGAGTGCCTAACAACATGAAATTATGCTGACGTGACCCTTTTCTAGTCAATTAAGCCGTACGGACATTTAGGAAACAATCCCAGTTGTTTTCGGTGATAAGGGTGTTTCACTGGGATGCTTAATTTAGTACTTAGTTAGCCAAACAATTAAGCACCACTTCATGTTTATCTTAGGTTACTACACTTGACCTAGGAATTCAAAGTTCAAGTTGCAATAGTTTACCCTGCGGCCTTAAGAGCCTTCTAATAGTAAATATTTGAGATTTCTATGAAAACAAGCTTCACGCGTATTCAAAACGGATTACTTAGAAAAACTTCATAAGTGCTAACTTTACGAATATAAATTGAGTTAACATCAAACTCAAATTTAGTCTATAAGTGACATGTTGATTGAATCATATATCTAGACTGAATATAAGATGACTGATTGATATCCATCAGCAATATTTACATTGTCACAAGTACAACACAATATTTTTCCTAGAATTTTGTTCTGTTTGAAATTCAATAAGAGCGAGGGATAAACAACAATACAGTTAAGAACTCTTGATACTCATTGTACCCTGTGCAATCAGTTCTAGAGCTCAAACGAAAAGAAAGATCACTAACGAGTTTGCAACCCCTCATTGAAGGCAGGCCATCGCAATTATGTCATTGTATACCTTCCACCTCTCTCAGTTTCAAACGAACAATATGCTTACATTGATTTTAATTAGTTTTAGCTCACTACGAAACCCAAACCTAAGCGAAAATATTAGTTAAATAAAATTGTTGTTAACCTGAATTAGGTAAACATTACTAATCAATTGAAGTTAATTAGCCAAACTTTGCATACTTAGAAGACAATAAATCCAATAAAATTGCGTTCTTGTTGTTAATAAACCTGAATTGAGTAAACTAATCAAATTACATTAATTAAGCCAAGTATGCATAGAAGACAGTTACGAGGATAATTGTAACGGTGTGGTAAGCATGGAAGACGATGCAACGCGGCCCCGATTCCCGCGGAATGGTGGCAGTGGTGCGCGGGCCGCTGCTTTCGTGGCCCAACCCGCTCGACACACAACATTCGAAAGTGTGTCCAAGTCTGCGATCCAACATGCAAATGTCGCGTTGCATCGCTAAGCGCAAAATGCACGTACAAGGGGCATTACGCTAAGTAGACCCTCATTTCCCGGAAATACGTAACCTGAGCGAGGCCTCTTGCGCTACTTTTTAATCCACTCAAACGTGGAGGTTTAATAATGGTTGCCACAGCAATTTCCACCGTGCTCACACATTTCGATAGTAATTATAAAATCTCGAGTGTTTATAAAGAAAATAACAAGTTATACGCGGTAAAGCTGTGAAACGGAAGATTATTTGTTAGCATCACTTATATAATACGTTTAGTATAAGACATTCCGAAGCAGAACATTAGAATTACTTCGCACGCAAATCATTTGATCCCGATATACACATATACAACTTGGATGAGGGCAAACGTCAATAGACCCAAATTATGAGCCCCATCCATCATCATCCATCCGAGTAGCAAGATCACGAACTTTCATGTCAATAAACTGGGCAACGCGTTTCGTTGCTTTGATCTCGAGTTTGAAAGTCAAGAATTATTCAAATATGGCACAAAGACGTACCACGCAGCGGCGATGGCTACCACGATATTGCTCGTCATGATTCGACTGAACTTGGCCGAGAGGTCAACAAACAACACGATTTGAACCAAAAATCACACCTAACACTTACAAAAGTTTACTAGAAAAAGTAAAGACACGTGCAATAAAGTTTTGGAGCGACTTAAATCTCATTAGTGCTGAAGCATCGCTTAGAAAAGAGTCTACTTCTATAACTATTTCAGAATTTCGTTATTCCATTTGTAACATGTAAAAAGAAGTTTACAGAAGAGTATAAAAGCTAGAGCACTAAGCATTCCAATACTCCGACATTGATTGATGTCGCCTGCGTACCCTCTGGGATTGGTGTACTATTCTGCGGCGCAGTTTATCTCGAAACAAAATGATGCTCTGTCGTACACGCCGCAGGTCATCGATCTTCATACAGATAACGTCACCCACAATAAACGTATGACAAACTTTGATAGTACAGAGTAAACAGTTGCACGTTATTGAGTACCTAGCATCTACTAAGACAACGATAATAGATAGGCATTAGGAGAAAACAGGAGTCACGAGAGCGATCTCACCAAGGCCGCAAACTAACATAAAACATAACATACGCGTCATGACTTCTGTATGAACACTCCCTTTTTTATTATGGCGGGGTAGTAAGAGGCTTGAATGCGCATCTCCGAAATTTCGAAGGCATGTTAGGTATGGGTCATTCGAAGCCCGCGTATCACTAGATAGACAGCACCCAACGTGATAGGTAGTGAACCGTATCGCCGTAATAAGCACTGACTATTACCTATCCTGAGGGACAGGCAGGTTTCCTCACGATGTTTTCCCTCACCGTTAGCGACTGTTCACTAATTTAAAAGTAATTGCTTAGACGCTCACCTTTAGGTAGGATCCGAAGTACTTGGTGACGTAGGGGCTGTCGCACTGTGACAGCACCATGATCTCCTGCTGGATGTCCTCGATCTCATCTTCGGCCTCCTCCAGGTCGATGATCTTGATGGCGACCACCTGCTGCGTGCGGTTGTCCACGCCCTTGAACACCTCGCCGAAGGAGCCCTTGCCAATCTTCTCCTGCTTCGTGAAGATCAGCTCGGGATCGACCTTCTGTTGACAACAACACATAACCATTAAATGCGCTGTAAAGAGACTTTGAAATAGGTACGAGTAATAAAATATATGTAATTTGTATTATAATTTCAATGGTTAAAAACATTATTAATACTTATACACAATATTAGCTATGACTTTATCAAACAGTCTTTTCGTTAGCAAGAATCTAAATGATGAATAATTCGTAAATTAAATATTCATTTTCTCACAAGTTTTTAAAATAAAGCAGTGACACAGGTCATCGATAGATCAATCAATAGATCAATGTCAGATTTACAATAATCAGTTTCTTTATAATAGAAAGACAAGTGTTTTAAAACCTCTTCAAAATAACAATAGTAGTTAGGTATTAGCAAGCAGAGCTGCAAGAAATCTACGTCATAACATTCCATTATTTCCATATCAATAAAATAAACAGCAAATTTATGTATATTGTGTTGAATGAGTCAATGTTTCAAACATGTAGGCATTTTATAATCAGACAGCTTATCTTCGTATATTTTTAGCAAATAATAAGCGTTATAAAACGACACAATGCCAAAAACCCATCGTGCTCGATAAAGGGCCACAGAGATAAACATCGCATGACTACCAGCTGAATAACTAAACATTACAAATCCTGCAGGTACTTGTATCGCGATATGGAAATCATTTTAACTTTGATAATGGAATTGTTGATAACTGATAACACGGAACTCGTGAATCAACGTAAATACAATATTAACATAATATGCTAGAATCAGATAAACGCTCTTTAGATAATTTCTGTTCAATATTAGTATTATATCTTATATATTTTCTGCTATATCCTTGTTTGAATGTGTGTGAAATATATTTTTCATAAACTACTACAGACTACGCAAATAAAGATGATACTCCTATAATACTACATTATTTATGAATCTCAACCGGTTTACAGTAAATCTTCCATAAATGAACATATTCAATATTGTTATGAGTATGATAAATACGGACGCAAAATCGTCTTTCTTAAGTTGTTTTAGTTCTGTAAGTACGTTTTTAAATTATTTTTAAACAATACTATATATTCATTAAGTTTATTTTTCAAAGAACACGAAAGTACGGCGTTACTATAAATAAGTATTAGTGATTATGTTAAACTTGACCTTTTGCCATTTCGACGCTCGTCGACGTCAAGGCCTTTGGTTGAGAGACAGGCGAGGATATTTCTAACAATTTACTCGTAACCCCAGAGTATCACATGATTATGTCTAACATCCATTACATTATTTGCATATCAACCTAGGTACTAACATCATTTGGTAACAAGAGGACAAATATCAGAATTTAAATGTTATCTAATTTAATATTAAAAATTAATTATATTAATCGAATGCATATGCAAGACTGTCTTAAGCACATTTGCATTTACTTAAAACAACGACAGTCATCAGAAGGTTATTTTATATTATATTAATACCAGGTTAAAATCATATTTTATGCCATATTCCAACATTTTTATTTCAAGTATCCATGCAACTGCATAATTTTGCTGTAACTACAATTTAAATATTCATTCAACTTCAAGAATAATCCACACAAACGCTTTTACATAACATTTATTTGCAGAAGCCTATAAAGATAAGTGTCGTAACAATACCTTTCTACACTAATAAGCCGTTTATTACACATAATAGAATTTATAGCTAGCTTCGCATTATCATAGGGAGTAACGCCGGAGCGTCTATTGTCTTCGTGAGTGCGACGAGTACTCTCGAGTGAATCATACCCTCCTACACAACTTTGCACTATCCTCAGTTAGTTACTTTGCAACTCTGTGTAATTAACCTACACTGTTACGATAACTACTAAGTCTAAGACTGTTTCAATTGCACTTAGAATTGAATTTACGTAGAGGTTATAGCGGATATTAACTATAATTGTCTTTACTTAATAATTGATACTAGAACAAAAAGATTACTGCGTATATAAGAATGAGGGCGTTCGTATAATACGTAATACACATAAGTTCCGGCTTTTCAATCAACTTCTAATGCTGATAAAATTCAATAGATAGGACTTGTTGATAAAAATACTACAGAAAACAATTTAAAAATGCCCCTGAAAAGCGGCGCGCATAATTCATGGAAACATAGTCTTATTTGCCTACGATAAATATTAGTAAATACCACAATGGCATATGATAACACACAGTTGATAACACACAATATGTTCCACTAAATCACAACGGAAGACACACACGGTTCCTTGGTTTGCGGGTGTCGTCATTTCTCGACGTTATTTATAATTTTCAAGTTGACGTAATATTTTCATTTTTTTATTCTAATCTTGTGTCAGCACTTATGAAAAACGACGCTTGCATTCCATCGTAAAAAGCAAATGTCAAAGGTTGCTTATTCTTCTTTAGCAAGTCACATGTGTTTTGTATTAGTATTTGTGTTCATGTCTATTTTTATACGTTTAGAAGTCTTTTCAATTATGAGTTATTCAGTGAGGATATCTAATTTCTCGATCTAGAATAATGTAACGCGATCTATTTCTGACATCAACCTTGATAGACCTACATAACCGGTAAACACGACCAAAAATATATCGAATTAGCATACTCCCTTTCCGAATTTCTAAACTTGTTCTCGGGTAATTATTTAAAACTAAAGAATGTGGAAGATCGAGTAACACCAATTCAAATAAGCTTAAAGTTGTTTGTTTAAGTGAATCAGAACGAAGAGGGTCGTAAATATCGAAAGGATATAGGCAATATATCATTGATACAAGTACGTTATAACAAAATCGTGAATATGTAGGTGATTAAATCGTCCTTTTCAATATGCTTGTTTATACTGGAGATACACAATGAATTCATAACATATTCAGCTTAAAAATAAATCACATATTGACACAGTATATTTGTTTATAGTATGTTCAGTTGTTTGTGGCTTGACTCTGTATCGAGGGTACAGGGTTCAAATCCCGCTTGAGCATGTACCAATGGAAATGAAGTTCAATGAATGTCTATGTACATTTTTCTAATAAAAATACATTTACGAAATGCGCCGAATACTACGGTGAGGGAAAACATCGTGAGCAAACCTACCTGTTCCCCGAACAGGTAAGAGTTAGTGCTTGTAAATGGCGACATGGCTGACCACTTGTCACATTGAGTACTGAATTACTACCTTCGCAATTACGGAGATGGAAACCTGACCCTCTTGACTACCCCGCAAGGGTTAATGGTGAACGCGTTTGTCGTTTGTGTTTTTGTCTATGTACAAAACATACTCAATATATTAACTTCTACAAAATACTTGTAGGTATACAAATGGATGTAGTTACTCAGACTATTCACCGAATTTCACAACAAAGCATTGCGGTCTCATTGTGCGGAGTCTGTTACGTAACGAATATTTGCATGCACCCACGCCGATAAGATGTGAATGAAAAACACAAACGAACCGTCATAATGCGAAACATATACGATGCAAAATATCAATAAACTACGAACCCAAACATACATTCGATTCGTGTAACTTTAACAAAATTCTTGGTCTCAATGAGCCTGACATCTAACTTAATAACTAATCTAGCGATACTTTATATGAAAACTTTTCCTGTCTGATCTACTAGCGATTAACATTAACAATAAACATATCAAAAATATAATCCTTTAAGATAAATTAGTATTTTCATAAATTTAAATTACCTATCACTTAATTGTGTATTAAGAAATATTGAACACACATAGATGAAAAGCAAAACATAATTGCTGACACAACTATGCATACATTAAATATCTAAACATACATGTACTGGTATATAATTGGCGTCTAAAATTCATCATTATGATACCCACGTGCACAGTGAAAGCTCTGCGTTTACTTTGAATAATGAACACGCAATCTCTATCTCAATGTGACATTTACGAGATCTGTGCTCTCCGACGAGATATTACTACTCAACAGTTTTTTGTTTCACGTAATTGCATATTTACGTTTGAGCATCGCATACGTAATTAGACGTTCATGACGCGATTTATTTAATGTGGAATAATAATGAGTGCAGATACAATAGACGAATATTTTATGAGATTTCATTGTAGAGTAAATCTCTATGTACATTTTGTAGTTTCATTCCACTTCACTACATAGTATAAAACGAAGTCGCTTTCTCTGTCCCTATGTCCCTTTGTATGCTTAAATATTTGAAACTACGCAACGGATTTTCATGCGGTTTTTTTTAATAGATAGTGATTCAAGAGGAAAGTTTATATGTATAATAACATCCATTACACAGTGGAGTAGGCTATATATTTTATACCCGTGCAAAGCCGGAGCGGGTCACTAGTAATACATAAAGTAAAGTTGGGTAAACCATTGCCTTCGAAATGAATGATTTCATGAACGTATTTTCATTTTGTTTTCATCTTATTTACCCAAGTATTTATGTGATAACTTATCGCTTCCTTATATCTTAACATATCAGTGTAGTAAATTATTGTGATATGCAGGGGAAAAACATTTTAACATAGTTACTGAACAATTTTTATTGTATTTATTTTAGGTTTTACAGTTCGAATACTATTAATAATGTTAACTAACTATGCGCATTTATAAGTATTATACGATTATAAAAATATTAATTATATGCGTTACCTAGAAGAAAAGTTTGAATTTCCATTAGAACAAAAATTAGTTACGTATCACTATATAAAATATAAAAACTTCTAAATTACTTTTGCCAAAAAAGTCTAAAGTGTCCCATCAAAGCTCTCTTAGCTTCTGATAAAATGACGAAGGTACTACCTATCAAGGCAAAAAGGTTTATTGAGTTTCCAAGTCAATTTTAAAAGCGTGAAGCGAGGGAACGTAATTTTACTTCGTCGTTGTCACCGAGCCTATCTTGAACGAAATGTCAGATTTCAGTTGGCTGAAATTTATCATTGAAAATAAACGAGCTACGAACACCTTGCTTCATTCCTCGACTCTCAGTGTTCCATTCACATCACAAACAGTTAACTTTGCGAATTTAACTTGCATCAGCCTGCTCAGTGGAGAATTTAATTATTTACAACGCAAGTCCTAGCCAATTAAGTAATTCAAATGGAATGTGTGATAACGCCGTAACATCCATCTAGCGTCAGATAAAATACCCTGATAGGGGCTGATAACGTTGGGACCCACTCAAAAAAACTCAAATTGTTCCCCAGCTTACGTTGGCATTTCAAGATCAAATCAAAACGTCAACTCTTAAGTAGCTTAGTACAGATAGACATATTATACTAAATGGAACACCGGCTTCGCTCGCACTTCGATGAATTTGCTAAATTGTCGTTATTAAGTACACAGAATCATATAAATACAAAACAATGGCGACTGTGGTTTGTCTGCCAATGCCGAAATATTTCATTATCCGAATTTGCGGATGTTGTCAACTCGAATTCAATATTCTTGATAAGATATTCTTTTTTTATTGAAGCGAAATATTACGTTTATCTATTCTTAGCATGGATTTAGTTAGGTAGCGAATAATAATCTATGATTCCTACCGTTTTAAGGGATAAACAACAAAGGATTAACAAACCCAGTATTAGTAATAATAAACAAATTTAATGTCATAAATTACAAATGTAATTATACTATTTATCTACAAATAAAATCCATAAAGCAGAACATAAAAGATAACGTATATTAAGGAACTGGGGTTAAATGGAATATGTGGGGGAAACGCCTGGCTAACACCTGTCCCTAATATTTCATATTAAATATTATTTCCATTATAGTTTTAGTTGTTATAAGGTTATACTTGAAGAAAAACTATGTCTCCGAGCTTCTGTCCGTCTAAATAGAATGAAAGGAAATGAGATACATTCTCATTTATTTTGATCAAGAAACCTACACATTTTGTACCAAGTGTTATATCCATGATATGCCATCAACCCACCTAGTGCATATTATAGTTAAAGAATAATGTTTTTCATCAGTTACGTTGAACAATTCCCACCTTAGGAATTGTTTTTGTTGAATAAGTAACAGTAATTGCCTCGAAGTCACGCTCGATACATCGAACCGACAACAGTTCGATCACAACTGGACGCATTTAGTATTCATTAGATTCACCTTATAAAGGCAATCGTTTCACACTAACTAACCTTATTGGCGAGTGGCAACTCTATCGAATACAGTAACTTCTGTACGACTTCATCGTTATATGATTCCCTGATGCTTCAAATAAGTTTAACATTTAAGTATAAGTTTTCACTGCATACCGAGAATGAATAACTATTAGAAACTCCGGTCCGTGTCGCCACGCGCTCACAATCAACATCCGATACGCATTGCGAGACAAGAAAAGCCGCCGTCGAATAGCTTCATTACGGCACGCAAATATAGGCATTTAATGATGACCTAAGTTAGGTCCTAACACTTCACTTACATTGGTAGCATTGCTCCTGTTCTGCGAAGGGCGATTGGGCGCTGGGCGCGCTGGCTGCGGAGGGACCTTCACTTGGCGGCGGTCGAAGGAGGAGGAGGCGCTGCCCGGCCAGCCCCAGCGAGAGGGCCCGTTGGCCCCGTGCGGCAGCGAGTACGAGGACTGCGGCTTCAAGTGGCGCGCACCCGAGGGCCCCGACAGCACTGGGCCCCCCGCACCGCCCGAGGGACTACCGGAGCCCTGCTGGTAGTGGTAGTGGGCGGGGTTGGACACCGTCGTGCCCCACATCTTAGTCACATACACTTAGTAACTTCACTACTCAAGAGCGCACTTCACTTCATGGCTACAACCGCACAAACACTGCCATCAGTGGCGTTTCAATTTTGTCTTATCACTTCAAATCGACATTAATAATCAATTATAGACCAATTTCAATAATTGGCTCTCTCACCGATACCGACACTCAACCACGACTGCGCCAGGGCATCGCTAGCGAAAGACAGACCGACCGCAATCAAAACAACTAGCCGCGAAAGCAAATTACCCACCGGACGTCTGCAACGCCTCGGGAATGAATTAATACTTTATGGACACCGAGCGTCGATATTAATGTTATGAACGTACCGTACCGTACCTGACTAGGGCGACTATAATGACTCATAAACACCTGGGTTGCCTAACAATCAAATTAAGGATACCGCCGACCGACAGACATGGTGGCGAGCGCTGCTTTCCCTGCAGCAGTTGGGAGCGCGACCGATCTCGCGACGTGGACACTTTCCAGCCCAGCGAGCACGGCGAGAGAAATCAGTGCTCCGCCACGGCCACTGCGGAGTGATGGACGGCGAGTGGGCTACTGCGACAGTGGCTGAAGACTAGCAGCGGTAATGGCGAGCGTTCCACTCGGCTGTCCCGCCGATTGCATGATGCTTTTTTCGCAAGGGCAGCGGAGGCGAGGCAGGTGCGCGGGGCCGCTGCTCCAGCCGAGCGTGGCGCTGCCTCCATCCACCACGCCATGCACGCTCAACGGTGCACACTACGCCGGCACATCACAAAAAGCACACGCGTTGTTCCCTCTGATGGACCTTCACTTGATGTTTGTTGAAGAATATGACATTGCAGTCCAAACTTCTAGCAATCAATTGTGTAATATAATTTAACAACTATCGGCTGCAATATTTTGACGAGGTTTCCACTTGTCACTAACTGAACTTGTCATTGACTTGCCCTTGAAATCTATTAATGAAACCAGTGATTTTAATAACTATCTGTACCGATCACTTACTATGACTATCAAGGATCATAGGTTGACACTGAATTTGATATTCGAATTATCGAATACGAATACTGGCTGTTGATTAGTATGCGGCGCACAGAGCGAGGCGCCAATGCCCTCTCGCTGGTCGGTTCCCGCCAGGAGTCATGGTCCTCGGCTCCGTGCCACGCATACGGCAGCAGCCTTTGGGCCAGCACCAATTCAATTGCCAATACATACCTTAATATAACAGTACTTGAGTGAGTAACGAGTAGAACGAATTGCGTATAATACACCACGAACTTTCGTGGACGTACCGTTACTCGACAAACATGGGAGCCACACAAAACAATAGGTAATGAGGACACCGGACTAACAAACAAAGGATCGTACCAAGCTGAAAAATTACCATTAGTCAAACTAGCTGTCAAGGAGAGACGTACTTCAGGATCGATACATACGAATACGAGCGATTACTTGGTGATAAAACTGGAAATGGTGCAGTTGCATCGACAAACGCGCAACAGGTGCGACACGGTTGCGTGGGCACATCGGAATATTACCAGTTCACTATGGCCATTATAACACAATAGTACCAATGCCGAATGGAACTACTGCGGCGGACACTACCTGCTCCACGATGTATTCACGGGTTTCACTAAGCACAAGGTTATGATTATAGCTTTAATTTTTTAATATTATTCGTCGGTTTTTTCGAAAGGCGACCAACCGGCAGCCGGTGAAGCCTACGCGTGACTAAAATTGTCACCGACGCCCATGAATGACAATGTGCCTTAAAAGAACGAGGACGAAGGCGAAACAAAACTACTTTTTAAACTTACGTGAACAAACGTAGTATAGTACGTCCTATACAAAGTGTGCTCCAGATTCTAACCGCGGTACTGGCTGAAGCAGCTGCTATGGTCAATTTATCACCATAACAAAACAAAGTTTTGGTCAACTGCAGAACATAAAATGGTGTGGAACGTCTGCTTAAATTTATGCGGCTTAACGCCGGCCCAACCGACTACACATGAGGATAAATCACAACAGACGGTTACGATCTTGCCAGTTATGATTACAAGACCCGACTATTTGCAGAACATGTACGAGTACCTAACAGAAAGTTATTTAACTGAAATTAATTCTATTGAATTTCTCAGCCAACATATTATTATATTAATACACGTATAAAATACAAAAGTTCCACATTGTGTAACCGAGGATTAACTTTTACAAAACTTTACTGTGTTACCCAGTATAAAAGCACGGCTTACGATCATAAATGTCCCAGTAGCACAAAACAAGCAATTTGCTTGAAATAGGAAACGTGCGCACAGTCGCTAACACTATTGGCCACAAGGGACATACTTACATCTCCGGTCATTAAAAGGGTTATAAATGTTTCTATTATTATCAATATTATTTCTATCCAAGTTTATAATTATATTATTTAATTTTATTAGTAATAAATTTGAATATAGTAACTTAGGAATTGAAGATAGAGCGCAGTTCAATTCATATTTTGTCAGCACAAATTCAGAATATGGAGTGTATTTCATGATAAGTAAAGTGCTCGTGACTGTAGGCAGGAAATAGGCTCCGACGATGTCGTAAGTGAACAATATCCTCTCGCAGATCGGAGGGCGCAATATCGGAACGTTATTATCACTCAGGTGGAGCATGTAACGTGTTCTACATCCAATTTTTCCCACTGACATCAATGATATCGCGAATCGATTTCCAGCTAAATTAAACATCAATTTGCATATCGATTCAAAGTTAAATTTATACATATTCACCGATTTCCTGAACACGACCAGACAGTTCCTTAAAATACAGTTTGATCAAACACGCTTTTAAAGTGGTTACTCGAAATGCAATCATTAAAAACTAATAACAGTTAAAGGGTCATAATTATTCTCTTATTTATCGCTTCAAGTCACAGATGCCAAGGTGGACGTTGTAGCTTATACAACTAGAAATATTTAGCAGTCTAGATACTTTTATCTAGCTATACAAATAACGTATGCTATGGTCATCAACGTATTATCTACTCAAACACCAATTAGGTACCTGATAGATAGCGTAGTATCTAACGTGACAGATGAGACAGAGAGAAATAGTCATTATAGCCAAAAACCTAAATTTAAAACCATAAGACATATTTTTATACAATTCACAATTGTTAGTTTCCAACCAGCAAACATAGGAAATGGAAGCTGTCTGAACTCAGACGTATCTGGTCCATCATTTATTGCCAGCCACTGTTGTTATAGACAGTAAATAATAAATGGAATCGAAACGAACGAGGGAGCGAAGTTCTAAAAGTGAGGTGAAACAATGGAAAGAAAACAGAGCACAAAGAGCCGGTAGAAAAATATCCTTTAGGATTTCACCTTACGGTTAGCCGAGAAACTCAAAGCTGGATACAATCCGAACAAGCAACAACACAAGCTTTGAGGATAAATCAAACGCCGGGAGCGTTCAGAAATATTCGCGTCACATTTTTCGGTTCAAATCCTTAACGGTATTAAAAAACCAAGTATTTGAAAGATCAGCGCCTGCCCTAAAAACCAACTGGTTGCTCAACGAAGGCTGTAGGAATGTAGGAGTTTAGTATTCATGAGACAGGTTTTATTTTAACTAGATAAATAACTACCTAGGATTTAAATCTACAAAACTTTTAACAACTTAATAATAGTTTTTTCCTTGTATTGACTACTGGAAAAGAACAAATTAGTTAGTTTTCATTGCTCGTAACATTGTGACACTCCCACAAACTGAATTCATCAATTTGATATCATTTTTTGTTGCGGTTAACAATAAAGTTCCTAACTAATTGTTGATTGTAATTGGTTTTTAATGAGAAACTAATCACAAGAACGCCACGATAACACACTAACGCATATTGAACAACCATATCGCAACTTAACGGTTCTTCATTAATTCCAAATCAGTGAACGTCATAATAATATAATTTACTGGTTGATAATAATCCGGTTTTTAATTGTGCAATATCATAAGTCAATTTTCGTTTGTCTGTTGACCATGACATTCTGTTTTGAGGTCACTGCGAAATGCTTCATTATGTAAATCAATATGATAGCCATTGGAAATCCAAACAGATATTACTGGCATCAATCAAAACGAATAATATTTTTTATACTTACTTAGTTAACTATAGTTACATGTGACTTGATTTTTCTATGTTATGTTATATGTGATCACAAATAGTTATGCAATCATTGTTTTATGCAATAAGTTTATAAAGCAA
Organism: Leucoptera coffeella; assembly: GCA_030578115.1. NCBI lineage: Eukaryota > Metazoa > Arthropoda > Insecta > Lepidoptera > Lyonetiidae > Leucoptera > Leucoptera coffeella. The sequence continues at coordinate 169,261 of JAMBLF010000634.1, read as the reverse complement.
TCAACTATTGTATTTATGTTATAAATAATTACGCATAATTCTTTAGCGTAGTCGCAGTCTCAAATGCCTATCATCGTAATCAATTTACAACAGTAACATACAACTACAGTAGCAGTAATGTATTTCGAAATCAATTTTAATATTTATCGGTTCCGTTACACACCTACATGTATAATCTGTTGAATTCTCCACAAAACTCCGCATTAAAGTAACGGCAGTCACTGCGGTTTCAGACGAGGAAGTGGCACTACCAAAGTTTGTAATCTCGTAAACAAGTTGGTTAGTGTCGTCAGCCGCTGTGCGGAACATCTATGAGGTAATCAAGTTCGGATATAACTGAAAAATAAACTACTATCTCGTCGGCAGGTAGTAGTTAAAGCAATCGCTATTGATAGAGATAGCTGTAGGTATCATAGCTCGATTGCTACTTAAATGGAACAACAGTGCAATTAACGATTGGTGACGAATGAATCATAATTATGCAGTTGTTGATCGAGAAATAGATGTTAAGAATAGGCTAGATCGACGTACAATAAGATATTGTACATACCTAAACATTTTTACACTAACACATCATATTTTAGTGAAATGATTCTACGGAAATGTATTAGTACATTTTGCGATTTTAACAAGAAACTTTCGTCACAATTATATTGTGTATAACAATGATGTAAGAAACTACTTTTTTGTGATGATTGCCAGTGTATTGCGCCAATATTAGATACTGATACAGAATCTATTATACTGTTAACACATCTGATTTAATCCCAGAATATCCCCGTCAAACTTGAGCGATTCCAATGGTAATCACTAATTAGGTCACATGCGCCTACGAGCTGCCTATTTAAATAGTCCGATCACATAAGTGGATTTAATAGATCACTAACAGGGGACGATCTGAGGCTTCCCTCCGTACACATTATTCAGTTAATCAACACGATTCTGTCACTAGCCATTCATTTCCACTGGTATATAAATAGAATACCCTGAACTGATCAGATATTTTAAAAGGATTAGACCTGATGTATTCACGTATGAACCATGATAGAAAATCTGATATTTTAGGGTTCAATGAACCTACATAGAGGTACATAACTATTACATAAACTAATTTAGTATAAAAATAACGGTCTTCGCCACGGAAGCGGATGTCCATTGCAAGTTACAATAACCCGTTCCCAATGGTCAAGGTTCTGACTGCATTGGTGATTACACCAATTTCTTACTGTACTTGCTACTCTAGAGAAATTTACTTCCTGGTTAACTATTATGACAGGAAATTAATCAATTGTCTCGGAAAGCTTGAAAATAAGCATATAATTTATTAACTACTAAGGTATTACGGATTTATGAGAAGTGTTCTACAAATGTTCATTCAACTATCTATTTTACATAGCATAGAAGGTGGTACATTACACTTTCTTTATATAAAAACTGTTATTTGTGTTGAACTATCACATATACGAGTGTGAACAAGAAAAGATAAATGGAAGTATAAATTTCTATGTTTTATAAAACAATTATTAAGGTATGTCAGATATACCTACACGTGTGAACAAAATCGTAAAATACAAAATCAAACAGATAATCAATTCAAGATTAAAATAAAGAAATAGTTCAGAAATATCAATAAAAATTCAAACACGAATGGGAACCATTACAATATTGGAAAGCTACACCACAAGTCTATTAAAATTCCAGCATGCTACCTATTTAACAATTCACTAACATTAGTATGAAATTAAGTCCTGTTTATACTTAATAAAACCACAGAATAATGATATTAGAAAAGCATTTCTTGACTTCGGCGGTAAGATTCTTTATTAATATTAATACGCTTATTACCGCTACGCATATTTTACGAGTAAGGGCCCTAACGTTAAGGATAACTTGTGATGGTGTAACTCTAGCTTAACTAATGTACTAGACGAAAACTAAAATAGAATTTGCATAGCTTTGTTATTTATGAATTCATGTTTTAATGTTCTAAGTAATGTTTATCTCTAAACAGTTCACTCCGAGACATTCCTTTCACCAATCGGAATGGTACATCACGTGTGTCACGAACCGGCACATCGGCTGCCAAGAGGTGAAGTGGCTTTTGCAACTTAGCAACCACAGAATAGAAGTGCACATATCTAGACCTCTTGAGTGTTTATGAAGGATATGCAAAGGTTATTATTGCATGATACATACATATTTCGCGTGAAACTTTCAAGTGTTTAGTGTTTTCTATATGATATTAATCACTAACTACAGTAATCAAAACCTGTAACGGCAGAAAGACTAGAAGAATACCCCCGGTTTCCCAGATTCTTTTAAAACCATCGCGTCAAAATAAATTCTGAATAACTACAACGCCCAATGTGTTGACATTAGATTCAGACGCAGTATTTACACAAACAATAAAAAAACAAAAAAAGATTACGCAATTCACAGTTTCATTCGTGTTCTAGTTTGAACTAGCGCGCAATAGCCAAACCTATTCGGAATAGCGTGCGTGATGATCTGCGACATAACCCCAGGTAGGAGGTAACAAAACAAAGTGATACCACACTAACAGAATTCCCGAGAAGCGGCCCTAATGTAAACAGAATTTTGAAGTATCTCTGGAGAGTACAAGTGGTCGCCTCCTATGCAAATACGGTAGACTTTGGCCGGTATGGTGGGATACACAATTTTGATTGTTGATAGTGCGGGCCGTTCACCTCGCTAAACGCGCTCCACACGGATCCGTGATTCATAGCCGCCGCTTCTTAAGACGAGGAAGCCAGCTCTAGTTATACACCACGATAAGGCATGCGCACACAACATAACGAGGCAGGAAAACTCAGCCCTCATTGTTATGCATTCAGAGCATCTGTTGTGTTGATAACATTTTCTATTTTCAAGTTGAGTTATACACAAAACACGGCCGAGGTTCAGTTGGCGACACTCCAAATCCAAAGTTAAATGCTTGGAATTTCATTAAACTTTAACCGTTCCCCGTAACCAAAGTACGCTGTGTTGGAAACAAATTCACCGGAACAATTTAGACTAAAGGGGAAGAAAGACTAGTGGCTAGCGTGACAGTGCAGATCTAGGAACACTTCCCAACAGATGCGGTAAAAATACAAATAAATAAACGATAGCAACGCAAGCAGGAAGCATCGACCCATATAGATAAAAGGCGGCGCAGGAATGGATAAATATTGACGCTCCTACCAACTATACTGCGGAGCGGCTACATGCGTGTGAACAAAAACAGTTAGTGAAAGCAGTTACAGCATTTATTGCCATGCCCAATGCCGATTCTCGGTCGTTGCATAGTACGTACCATCGAGGTATCGCCTACGGCTAAACGTAACCTAGATTTTACTAGCGCCCGTATGCAGCCAATTAATTCTCATTTCGTTGTTTTTGTTCAAACGAAAAAGCTTTCATCTATTGTTATCGATGAAAACATCCAATACCTTACAATTACTTTATATAAGTATGGAATAGAAACTATCCCAGTATAAAATAATGATGTTTTCGGTACTTCAAACTAGTTATTATTAATAAATAAATTGTTACAAATGATAACTGTGATCCAACTATCGGGGTTAATATGGCACTAATTAAGATTGTAAATTGCATAAAGCATACTCACATACCTATCTTTAGGTTATATAAGTGATAAATAAATTGTCCGTTTGTGTTTCCTATCGGTACATAGGCAGATTGAGCCACGAAACTGAACAAAAAGCCGAGTCTCACGCGGAGAGAATGTCGGGTAGCCCCACGGACACGCACCGGGCTGGACCAGCCAATTGCATCGTGGGAACGCGCCACTAAACACCTACTTGGCCAGCTCAAATGTCACTCACTAATCAGGCTTTGTTAGGCGAATCATTTCGATAGCAGAAAGGCTAACTAAAGGGTATTTTCCACGTCCCTAGCACTCGTCAAAGCTCTGACAATATGAGAATGTACAGCCTCAGTACTCCGCTCTCATTGTCATGAAATTAGACAAATCACCGCGTCGGACCATAAACCGTTGTACTAATGAACTTTAGCATTAACATTAGAATGGGCCGAGAGTCACGAAGGCGCTGTGTATTGGCATGCCGCCATTCTCGGTGACGAGGAGACCGCGCCGGTACCCAATGCGAATATGCTCATCCATTATCCCTTTTTTGTCTTACAGCGCAAAACAGATGGCGTAGGTGGGTGTGTAAAAAAAGGAATTGTCCCCAGTTGTGTAATCCTAGATATGCCAGTCTCGCACTTGAATATACGTAACGTTATCACTGGCCTTATGACCAACATGTCGTAAAGGCTAAGTATGTAAAAGGTGACTTAGGTATATAGCATAATGGAAGATACTTTAGTTGATGGTGATACAACTATTTTGTTACAATTCTACTTTCCAACTACAGTATAGATGATGAAGGTAAGTTGTGTTCTCTGCATTATGGACTATGAGATATGTATATCTACTTTATATTTAAAATATGTGATATGGGAATCAAGAACAAAAGTGAAATATTACAAAGCCTTCAGATAAAGTAATACATACAAACTATTTATATAGTTATTCGCGCCAATCATAATGTACCAAGTTAATAAAATCTATTTCTGGTCACAACAGAAGATTATTTATAGGCACATTATAATTTTATGTTGTTATTCTCATTCATTACTACATCAGTATCAATAGGGAGTTTGTAAAATCTTAAGGAAATACACTTCTATTTAGATTAAGAAAAATTGTAATGCAGTGGCGACCATTACTATCAGAATATAATCTATTAGAGTACTATATGTTGTGCATTCTAAGGTATTGTTGTTCAAGTTACTGGGATAATATTAAATACAGGAAAAAATTGCATAGACAAGCAACAAAGTTTTCTCTAAAATAAATTTGCTAGCTTAGTGTATCTAAAAGCAATGATTTAATCTAAAAGCAATACCATATCCCTAATGCATAAATGCTTGTTTAAAATACTTTGAGATCCTTTGTGCCATGAGATAATAAATTAAGATTTAAATTTAGCTTAAAAACTATTGTTTGCATCAGCATATTATGAAACTTCAATGGTCACAAGCGGAACCACTGGCGTATTTGATTCCTACTTTATATTTTAATAATAATTAAAATTTTATCATCTATTGTTTACAGACTACAAGTTAGAAACAAATCTTTAAATTATTGAATTCCCTCCAGTACCACACTAGCTGTTATGCCTGAGTCTATTGTATTGAGGGCGCAGTCACAAACATACAAACATTCATAACATAAACAATTCGTTTTAAAACAGACCCTATCTAGTGTGATAGTTGTTCTTACCACTAGTCATATTATACCAATCATTAATAAAGGATAAAATAATTAATGTTTTCTTTTTTACAAATAAAATTAGACATTACAAGGCAAGTCTCAATGTAATCAGTATAGCGGTCATGAAATTTATTTATTATAAAATCATACTGACGCTATTTAAATGTTGAAAAGAACTAATTATTACAGCTATTTCATAGGATGTTGTGTACATTACCTAATTATGTCCCATTTACCAAACAAGTAAAGAAATATTATTAGACATAACCTTATCTAAAATAAAAAATGACAATACCTATCTGTGTATTATCATATCAGTAGAATAAGTAATGAATTGAACTTGATTATTATTTTGTGTAATAAGGATTGAAAAAGGAGATATCAAAATAGATTTTACAGTATAATTCCTTAGCTAGTTATCATATCAGTCAGATGATCATTTTCTTTTCTTGTCTGGTAAATGAGGGATGTTTACAAAACTTAGTGTATTATTATTTGGTCAACTCACCTCACTGAAGGCCATCACTCGGCCGGAGCTGTTGTTATTTCAACCCCTTCAATTTGTGGAGCAGTCCAAAAAATTATCAAAACAAATGACCCAAGTTTTTAATTTCCTCACATTGAAAACAGTTCTGACTTGCTGAAGCCAAGCAACACCAATACATCTGAATTTCGGTTAGCTCACTCACTGCGCAAGAACAAAATTTTAATATTGCCCAAAATGAAAACACCTGACAGAATCACAAATCACTGAAAACTTACATTCCTCAGGTGGGCTATCTCACGTATGACAAATTTAAGTTATCACTATACATTAAACACAAACTAATTTAAAAATATAATTTGTTATAACTTCCACTATTAGTTCCGAATAATGAGAAAAAAATATAGATGAACATCAACCAAATATAACACGCAGGCAACTAGCAAGCTGAGATAAACTCGCCATCTTGCATCTTGCTGCTTGCTTGATTTGCTTGAAATGAAAGATGATGTGACAACTTCACTGTGCACACTGACGTAAAATATAGAAGTTTGACATTGCTTGTGCTGTCACTTTAGTGTCAAATTCAAACAGCTGAACATTTCCGTCGTATGATACCATTCACTCGCATTTCCTTTTCGTTCGTTCGTTGGATAAAGTAACAAAATGCGCGCTAGATTAAAATTTATCACTTGTATACTGAAAAGTTCATTATATCTTAATGACCATGGTTCAAGATTGCTTCTGGGCTAACGAGTGCCTCTTGGATTCAAATGATGCTCATCTTCATTATCATAACATGTTGTATTAAGATTGTTCTTCTATTAAATACAGATACGTAATCATTTAAGACTGAAAAAAGAAAATACATACGTATCTTTTATTCTGTATAATATAAGTTAATCTGTATTCTTAAAGTTATATTATATACTTTATAACAGGATATGTACATACATATTAATAGTATTGTATGAAATACAACCATAGCAACCATTATAACGAGAAATAGCAAAATATTTATTGAAAATGAATTTATAGTATTTTTAATGTTTTGAACGGATAAATATGATAAATCATGCCAAAATTAATAGAAGAAAAACGTCATTGTTCTCAACAATATAAGATTCCATCGAAATTCACGTATATTTCGAAAAATATGCTAAAGCGGCCTTTAGAACGCAGCCCTTTGATTTTCTACGCTGGTTTTTTGAGAACTTCCAAGCCATAATAGAGAAGCGGACCTTGCCCGTCAAACTGCAGTTGGAGTACCATATTCTTAATACGGAAGATGGATTGACCAGGGACTATTTGAAGGTTATGGGGATGCAAAAAAATTTCAAGATTATGAAGAAGTTAATTTTGTGTTTATTTGTGTTTGTGTTTCAAGAAGATTCAAAAATAAATTTGTGTATAAAAATTAATAATAATAAAAAAAATATATAAAAAACTGCATGGGCGATTATCTCATGGCCCCGAGTCCCCGGCGCTCCTTAAATGGAGCAGGGGCGCAGATAATCTCCGGGGGGAAACTCGGCGACGAGGTTCGCCACCCGTCACGTATGGCTCCCCGGAGAGGCGGAGCGTGGGTCACGGAGACCCGATTTGCTTCATTGAATGTTTGTGGAGCAGTGGAGCGCAAGATAGACGAAATTTGCAAGATGATGGAATGTAAGAAATTAGATATTTTATGTGTGAATGAAACGAAGCGAAAGGGAATAGGCAATACCCTTCATGGCACGTACACCGCGTATTGGACTAGAGTTCAACAAGATAAGCGGGCGTGCCAGGGGGTTGGTATTGTCCTATCAGAGCGAATGAATAAATGTGTGAAACAGCATAAATGTGTGAATCCCAGACTCTTATGGTTAAGGCTTAAGGTTGGCCTCAAACTTTTATTCGTGGTTGGAGCATATGCTCCTGACATGTCGAGGCCAACTGAGGAGCGGAGGGAGTTCTGGGAGAATGTAAGGGAAGTACTAAAAGAATGTAAGCAGAATGAAAATGTTGTTATGATTGGGGACTTTAATGGTCGAGTAGGTGTACAGAGAGATTCTTATGAATGTGTTTTAGGTAAGTATGGAGATGAAAAAGTGAACGAGAATGGAGAAAGTCTTCTCGGGATATGTTTGGAAAGGGGACTTTTTGTGGCAAACACAATGTTTTGTCATAAAAAGATCCACATGTATACTTGGGAAAGGGGTGTAGACAGAAGTATGATAGATTTTGTTATTGTGGATGATCGATTGAGAAGGCATGTGGTGGATGCCAGAGTGTATCGGGGCGTTAATGTGGGAACGGATCATCATTTGGTCGTCAGCCGATTGAGAGGTCTGTTCCAATGTTGGCGTCATCGTGCTCCTGTGTCCACTACAGGATTGGAAAGAATAAATGTAGGAAAATTGAAAGATGATGGTGTAAATGAAAGATATAGAAAAAGAGTGGAAGAACAAATTAGTACATTGAATGAAGATGTCAAGGAGGACGAAATTGAGAATGTTTGGAGGGTGTTGAAGGATGGTATGGTGGAATCTGCCATCGAAGTATGTGGAGTACGTAAGAGGACGAATGCTCCCCCAAAGAATCAAGCTCTATGGTGGGATGAAGAAGTAAGAAAGGTTGTAAAAGATAAGAGAAAAGCATGGCAGGATTTGTTGGCAAGTAAGGCCAACAATAAAGCAACCAATATGAGTGTTATAGATTATGAACGGAAATTGTTACTATTTAAAGAATTGAAAAAGAGAGTGAAAGAGATCGTGAAACGAAAGAAATTAGAATTAAAAGAGAGGACTGAAAGGAAGTTCTCCGAGAGTTTCCATCAAAATATCAAACTATTTTGGAAAATGGTCAAAACGGCCAGGGGACTCTCTGGAGGATCCAGAATGAGTGCTGTTAGGAATAAGAATGGGGATTTGATAAATGATGAGTGTTTGGCGTTAAAAAGATGGAAGGAATACTTTGAAGAGTTGTTTGAAAATGAGGATGTATCATTTTAGGATGGTACATCTGAATTAAGTTTGGATGATAATGGCAGTGATATTAGTATGGAAGAAATCTTCAAAGCTTTGAAAGCTATGAAAACTGGTAAAGCTGCAGGGTACGATAGGATTTCCGTGGAGATGTTGAGGGCTGGTGGCCCGGTGGTTGCCAACCTCTTGTACTTACTTTTTAATGCGTGTTGGCGGTATGGCCGTGTGCCTAAAGATTGGTGCAGGGCCGTTATCGTCCCTTTGTACAAGGGGAAGGGATCCTTGCAAGACTGCAAGAACTACCGGGGGATTAGCCTTCTGAGCATCGTCGGAAAAATATATGCAAAAGTATTGATTGAAAGAGTTGTTCGTGAGACTGAAACCAAGATATGGGATGTACAGGCAGGTTTTCGGAAGGGAATGGGATGTACTGATCAGGTTTTTTCCTTACGCCAGGTGGCTGAAAAGTTTTTGGCGAAGAACCAAAAGGTTTTCTGTGCTTTTATGGATTTGGAAAAGGCGTATGATCGTGTATCCCGGAACGATTTGTGGAGGGCGCTATCTGCGTTTGGTTTGGGCAGTACCTTAATACGGGCTCTAAAGTCTTTATATATGGATTCGGGAGCCTGTGTTAGGGTTAATGGGGCCTACTCAGACTGGTTCAGTATCCGAAAGGGTGTGAGGCAGGGCTGTGTAGCTTCGCCGTGGCTGTTCAATCTGTTCATGGATAGTTGCTTGACTGATTTGAAAGAAAGTGACAGAGGATTGCGTATGGGCGAGTTGATCATTAAATGCCTCTTGTACGCTGACGATCAGGTTCTTCTTGCGTCATCGGCGTGTGAGTTGCAGGAGATGGTCACTTGCATGAATGAGTCCCTTAAGAGGAAAGGAATGAAAATTAATGTAAATAAAACGAAAGTAATGGTCATGGAGGGACTTAGCAAGACAGAGTGCAAGATTGACATAGATAATGAAAGAGTCGAACAAGTGAATGATTTTGTGTATCTGGGAACACTTTTTACTAGTAACGGAAAATGTGAGGGAGATATTGAACGTAGAGTGTGTGCAGGTAATAAGATTAATGGGGCTATGTATAGTGTTATGGGTAGCCAATTGATTTCTCAATCGGCACGTATGGCTATTCATAGGGCTGTGCTGGTTCCAACATTGACTTATGGTAGTGAAAGTTGGGTATGGCAAAAGAAGCATGAAAGTAGAATCAATGCCGTCGAAATGCGGTCACTGAGAAGCATGTTAGGAGTAACATTGAATGATAGAATTAAAAATAGTGTGATAAGGGAAGGTTGCGGTTTGAAAGAAGATGTAGTGACTAAGATTGATAAGAGCATGCTTCGATGGTTTGGACATGTTATGCGGATGAATGATAGCAGATTGACAAAAGGAATATATATGAGTGAAGTGGAAGGGCGGTTACGTAGGGGCCGGCCTAATAAGATATATAACAGTCAGATAGACGCTATATTGAAAAAAGGTAACGTTAGGAGTACCTATAACCGCCGAGAGTGTATGAGAGGATGTATGAATGTCAATGAAGCGAAAGTGGTCTGTCAGGATCGAGACAAATGGGGATCCGTGATCTCTGCCTACCCCTCTACAGGGAATCAGGCGTGATGTGTATGTATGTATGTATGTATGTATGTACATACATATACATCACGCCCAGTTCATTATAGAGAGGTAGGCAGAGATCATATATCGTAATATTTGAATTAGACGACAAGACATATAGTTCTAGTAACAACATCTTTAGTTTTAAGACTATCATCATTACCCGTCGTGGTTCGCGTGACGATTTCCACAATTGCGGAGGTACTAGTACTATAGCCACTTCGAATCTACAAATTGACGAAATAGTCAGTTGTGAATGTAACAGTGTGTCTCAATTTACAAGCACGGACTATTACTTCATTTCAATTCCTATATGCTCAGTAGTAAACTACATATATTACATACATAACATACGTTTGACGACATTCTCGCTTTTTTATTGTGGCGGGGTAGTCAGAGGCTTGATTGCCCATATCAGAAATTTTGAAAGCATTTTACATATGAGCTACTCAAAGCCCGCGTTTCAATAGATATACAGCACCCAACCTAAACCGTATCGCCGTATTAAGGCACAGGCTATTACCTATTGTGAAGGATAGGCAGGTTGCTTCACGATGTTTTCTCTCATCCTTAGCGACTGTAAATTATGTATGTAAATGAAAAACACATTATCAAATTTCATTCATTAGTACATGCCATAGCCTGAATTCGAACCTAGGACCTCTAATGAGAAATCAGACGTCTTACCCACTAGGATATAGCTGCTGTGATTCTGCTCTATTATTGCTACAATATTTTTGCTCATATTAATTCACTGATATTTGCATTAACATTTGAAGGCAACCGAAAGAACCAAATAAAAAATACTGAGGTTGTGCACAATCTTATTTAACAAAATATTTTTTGTACCGTGAGTATATACAACTTCCATGAGGAAATAAAAATTCGTTGTTTCAAAGATTTCAAAAAAGGTATATCTGCCATCCATACATTTGACAGTTTATGTACCTTCTTTCATTTACGTGTCAAAGTTCAATGCTTTCACCAAACAAAAAGAAAGAACAAAAACATTAGCCTATACCACCAATTTCACCACCAGAACATCCTACGATGCCTCACATTTCTCGCCGATGAGCGTTCGCCCTGTCACGAAAGTCTAACATCAGCTACGCACTACAGCTCTGACCTAATTACTTGGTAAGTCACGTAATCCCTATGAGCATAATTCGCGTAGAGATTCGCGGACGGCCGGGCCAAGAAAGTGGGCCTCAACGCCAGGTGCCAGGCGCGAGGACGCTCCGCAGCCCTTCCGCACTGATAAAGCCAATGTAGGTTATGCTAAGTAGGTTATTGCACTACGGGATCGTATCGTAACGGATCCACATTCAGTCGTGTCCCATTCAACTGCAAGTTAAGACGAATCGGCACAATGATGGCGCTTCTGAGTTTGCTGATTTGTTTCAGCAACCAGGGCATCCCTATCGGGTGGAAATGGTTAAGTTAAAAATGGATATTAAGGAGGAGACTGTGTCTGACTCGAAAATACCAAGGAAGAATGCAGACAAGAAAGAGCGGCCTAGCAGTGCAGTTTCGCATGCAAAATCGGAACGAGCATTAGGTATGTAGTTTACTGTTTAGTTTTTTGTAGTTCGCTTACAAGACGTCTAAAATTAATATTAAATTTGTTGATCTATTGGGTAGATCTTTTATTGGGGAGATTTAGTCCTGCGGGTATAATGGACTAGATAATGTATATTTTTTTGTAATTTACTTAATACCACAAGATTTTTAAACTCATATCGTATCGCAAGGCATCAATCAATCTAACCGTTAAAACATTTATGTGAGTATATCACACTCATCATTCACGTCCACGATCTCCGAAGAGGTGAGAAGAACAAAAAGTTGCCAATAATAATTATATTGTCACTTATGTATTATATTGGATACTATGATGTTTGGAATTTAGTAATATTGATGACAATGCCTAGCATCTCTACTTAGGATCTCTAGAGATAGAGATATATGTATATGCGTTTTAGATACATATCCAAAACACGTCTGTTACAATGGTTGTCTTTTATAAGATGAGGATAAAAATGGCATCTGGTTGCATTTTATCTTTGTACCCAAATTAGTATACAGATTTTATTCGCGCTATTCCGAATGAAGCAATTAATGAAGATATTAAAAGTGACTGAAAATTCCAATTATAAACGAGAGTATTCGGTCAGGTTAACGTACTAATGAATAGATAATTAATGGGATAGTGGACATATTCAACGTCCTACGCGATTAGAGATTACAAGGCCAAAACGTTATATGCTCATGTGTAATGAAAATGTCATGTCATGTCTTTAAGGTCACGGTTTTTGTAAAGTCACTGAAAACGAGCTTTAACAAATTAAAGTTTGAGGAAATGAAATCAATGTACTCACTTTTAGGAATAGCAATTCGATGTAGTGCCATTTTCGTGATTAGTAAAGAAGTAGTGGGTTGAACGGTTGTATCAAATAGAGTCTTAACTAAAGAGATATCGTTTATAAAAATCTTATTATTATTATTTACTTCGACGTTTACATTTAAGAGTAATTAAAAATATCTTCAAGAAACACTATGCAACCTAAAATTAAATTTACTCAGTTCGTAAATTTTAACAAAAGTGTAATTTATTATATTAATCTAATATTTATTTAAGGTTCCTCACAATCTAGTGATCAGTTGAAGATATATAAAAGTTGGGTGTCGAATGAAAAATGGGCGGAGCTGAAAAAGATAGCTGAAGATGCCATGAAGGACAAGAAGGTTTTCATGATCAAGGGCGGAGGCTTCCCCGCTGTGAGACGCGCCCTCGTCTCCAGAGGGTGGGTGGAGAAATGTGAGCCTAACAGGGTGAGTTCAAACCATTGACAACCATACACATTTTCATAGAAACTCGAGGGTCATAGGCACTTCTCTCACACTCTTGCAGTATCTCGTCCACTTGATCATCATGCGTCTTAAGGTGAGAATTTATTATAAGTATAACTTTTTGATTGTAGTTAAATAAAAACATTCACATAATACATACACACACATGTGATCATATGTCGTCTACCTCTGTCGGCTACCTCTGCTTATATTTCGTCATTCTTCTATAATACATTATAAGTTTCTATTTTAAGTAACTACCCTATATGAAATTTATATTATTGTATTTTGCGTTGCGAGTCAAATCTAATATAGTTATCTGACCAATTTCAAAACCCCTCGGCGTATATTAAGTATGATTTTAATATTTGAAATTCTCTACCGGCGTTTTACCGAAAAGAAGGCCCAAATAAGCTACCTCTTTAACTAATAATAGAACAATAGTAGTAACCCGTACCGTTTCAGTTGCGTCAGCCGAGCGTGAGTCCAGAGCAGTCGAAGCCGTCGCCCAAGGACATGAACAAGGTGGAGAAGACCATCCTGTACAAGTTCATGGAGAACCACACGGTGGACTTCCTGTACACCACCAAAAGGGACAGATATGACTGGGTCCTGAGCAACAAGGACGTCATCATAAGCAGGTGATTTCGACGTAGAAAAAATAAGTGATGTAAAAATAGATGAGAGAAATATAAGGAGGTACTTGGTTTCTAGCTTGTTTACAGATTGAATTTCGAAATCTTTTTGACCCTGTAAAAATTTTCAAATTTTTCGTTCTCGAATTTGCAGACGTGGTATAGCACAGATTTTCGCAATATTATACGATATTAAGATTCCTTTTCATCACTACCCTTGTCTAGTGAAGTCCAATAATTAATTTAAAAGTATTCTTCATAAATTACTCAATCCAACTATGCATAGGTTTTAAAAATAATCATACATAAATTCCAGATTTTTCCGCTCCGTGTTCACAACAAAGGAAGGTCTGACGACCTATCTGACGCAAATGCATTGGTTTACGGAGCCTGGCGTGGCGATGGCGCGCTTCCCTCGGTGCTACAAGATCCATGAGCCAGAGCACCTGGAGGAATTCGTCGACGACTTCCGTCTGACGGCTTGCATCAGCGTGTTGAAGTGGTTCATCGGAGCCCTAAGGAGCCACAAGCCTTCTGAGCTCTTCGCTGAGGCTGGCAAAGTGCCCTTCTCCGCCGTGGAGTTCGCTACACGCAGAGTAGAAGAATTCTTGGCGTTCACGACCCATCAGGACATAGATGAGGTTGATAAAAGCCATCATATTTGGGAACATGAATGGGACCAATTTCTGACAAATCACTTTTTACTGACGCACGGCAAATCTGTGTTCATGTCGGAAAAGGATACGCATCTTAAGTAAGTTTATATTTAGTTAAAATAACCTATTAGCCTTTCAATTGACGTGTCCTAAAAGATGACTAAATGTAGGAGGGTAATTCTTAGTTGTTATTTCTTCGAGACATCATAACTGTCTGGATACAGGATTTTAAATATTCCAAAAATGCTGAGCAACAATCCCTACAGAAACGATAGTACGTGGTTATGTCTCACTATGTGTTAATTTCAGGGCAACGGAGAAGAAATGCCATAAACTGCTGACATCTTTGGCGAAGTATTGGCCTCAATTGAGCATAGATGGAGTACTTAACATCTGGATCGCCAAACCTGGGAACAAATGCAGGGGGAGGGGCATACACCTCGTGAACAATATGAAGGACGTCATCAGTTTGATCAGTATACCGTCAGCTCACAAGACTAAGTATGTTGTTCAGAAGTATATAGGTAAGGGTATTTTTATTATCATTATGTGCAGTTAGGCTAATTGGTGTGACTATTCGTTTAATTGGTAGAGATGATCGTTGCTTACGCTTCAGAATAATATTGTCCATGTAAATTTGATGTTTTAATACGAGGACAAATATGCTTTACCTACTTTAGAAAAGGTGATAGAATTCCTGATTAGATTGCATGCATTAATTGCTAGGTTTTTTTAAGAGATTTATGTACGTTGTCATTGCAAAGACACTGGCTATTACCTATCCTATCCAGAGCAGTAATGACATTAGGTGGGACAAATCCTATCGATTTGAAATATTTAATTGAATTCTTGTTTACAGAAAATCCACTAGTCATCTATGACACTAAATTCGATATTCGACAGTGGTTCCTAATCACAAATTGTCAACCCTTGACCGTTTGGGTTTACAAGTGAGTAGTGTATATTACTAAACATTCTTAATTTTTTAAAATTTTTAGATCAGACGTGTATCAAATAAAATGAAAAGAGGAAACATATTCGATCAATTTAGTTAAGATGCCTGCCACGTTAAGCCATCTGTTAAAGAATTGGCTTTCAGTGGCCATAAAACATCGTATATACGTTGGTCAGGTCCGTTCATATATACATTAGTTAGTCAGTTGATATATACGTTAGACAATCAAAACTCTGGCAAACCTCAACAGGTTTAAGTTTTTAAGCTTATGAAATACTATTATTCCTAGCTGTGCATAGAATATTTTCACAGTAATTTATTTTTATTTGTTACAGGGAAAGTTATCTGAGGTTTAGCTCCCAAATTTTCAGCTTGACGAATTATCACGAATCTGTGCACCTCACGAATAATGCCGTTCAACACAAGTATAAAAACAGTAATAATAGAAATAAGGCTCTTCCAGACGACAACATGTGGGATAGTACTCAATTTAAAACCTACTTGAAGTAAGCTAAAAGAAATAACGTAGTAGTAGGGTGTCTATCAGTCTGGCAAGTAAAAAGAATGATCATATCAGGCTACTAAGGGACTAGGGGTCAATGGAATTAGGTGATGGGCTTGCGCCTTCTAAATCAATAACATTAAAAGCCAATTCATGCTAAAATGTCACTTAGGAGATGTTTATCGTCTGTCCAAATTTCTGTCCATCTCGTAAGGGATAAAGGGCGTAAATGTATGTAGTATAACATGTGTATATAGTAGTAGAGTGTAGCTCAGTATTTAGGAATTTGTTGATATTGGATTGGACATACAAACTAAGATTTATATTCATTACGACTCAAATGCCTTAAGAAAATGGGCACAGGTTAAGTATAACCATGAGGTGAGTTTTTTGGTGGTTTTTGTCGAACCAAACCTACTTTTTAGTAATAACTCAACTAGATAGGTGTTTTTCCTCATCACTGATGATTGAAAACTTACATAGAAAGGTCGTTACCGGGTTTATCTTTCAATAAATTTATTTTTCTCTTCACAATCCGTTTTTAACCATAATGCCATCTTTCACAGACAAATTGGAAAAGGAGACGTATGGGACCACAAAATCTATCCGGGAATGAAACAAGCTTTAGTCGCTACCATGTTGGCCTGTCAAGAAACCATGGATAAAAGGCAAAATAGTTTCGAACTTTACGGCGCAGATTTTATGCTAACAGACGATTATACCCCTTGGCTGATTGAGATCAATTCGAGCCCTGATTTGGGACATACCACATCTGTCACTTCCAGGCTTTGCCCGCAATGTCTCGAGGACGTCATTAAAGGTAATTCATAGTAATAAATTTCAATCAATCTATCAGCCAATGTCAGTCCACTGCTTGATGTAGGCCTCCCCAAGGTTACGCCACAAAACATTCTATCACTCGTGGCCCTCAGCAAACCACTACCAGCGACTCTTTTCAGGTCATCGGTCCATCTAGCAGGGGACGTCCTACACAACGTTTACCCAGACGTGGTCGCAATTCGAGAACATTGCTATATTTTATTCACATATATCTTTTTTATTTTGTATTTGCAGTTGTGGTCGATCGTCGCAACAACCCGGAGGCAGATACTGGAAATTTCGAGTTGGTATACAAGCAAGTTATCCCAAAACCGCCCGCTTATTTAGGCCTATCGCTGTGTGTAAATGGTAAAAAGATTGTTACGAAACCGAAGCAGGCAAAGCAAGAATCGTCGCGGCAGCGTGGGGTCAGCAAGCACGAGCGCTCCTTATCAGCGGAGAGGCCGCGGAAGGTGCAAGACTTCAAGGCTCTGCCGCCCAGCTACAACGGCCCCATCATCACCGACTTCCTTTCGTGGCTGCATCCCTACGATGGCTTGGAAGCGCCCACGGACGGCATCGTTGTCAAAAACGTTGACACGAGCAGGGTACGTCCGCCTCTAACCGTCGTCAAGTCTGCGCTCAGTCTAAAGTCTGACTACAAAAAAGGTAAATGCCTCTCTTCTAGGACACATCGGGAAAGAAAAAGAAGTCGCAATGAGTCGAAGCGACGCGTGAAGGCCCACTCTTGCTGTCGCCCCGACGAAGACGCTCCCCCAGGCAACAAAGCGCACGGGAAGAGCAAACATGACAGGAAGACAGACCGATCGAGGATTTGCAGATCGGTTGGTAACAAACGCTGCTTCATAGACCCTGACGAATGGGAACACGACACGAATGGTTTTCAACGCTCCACAATGTCCTGTAAGAGTAAGGCCATTGACAGTTTTAATTCTTTATCTCTACTCAAGTGTCCAAAGGATACTAGCGAGGGGCAGAACAAGAGCTTTATAGAAGCCATTAAGGATATTACCGCTGTGGGCAAAAGCATATACGCCATGCAAAGAGATAGCAGTAGATTAGATAGCCTTCGAGTTGGTAACGCGGATAAAGTCGGTTTTATCCCTCATCGTTCAGTATTCACTCCACTGCAAAATGCGTGTGGGGATTTCACGAAGGCAATTAGATTTTAAAATGAAATATTATAAATGTGTTAAATTATGTGTAGTTGAAATTGTTGTTGGAAATAAAAGTTCCTCGGTGTGACCGTTGTTGAATTGTATTCGTTGTTTCTTTCAGATGTCCGGCTCCTTACTCCCCTCCTCTCACCTTTCCTTTGAATCCGGGGACATTTCACAAGCAGTTCTCTGGGTTCCAGGATATGTTTGCCTGAACTGAACAAAAATGTATACTTCAATCATGTGGTGATCAAGCATAATTTATACTAATTTTATTTATGTAAATTTTTTAAGTAGTTTTAATTTTTTTTTGAAAATAACGATCTGCAATAAAACTTTCTACTTAGAATCATAATGTTTGTCTTTGAATCTTGTACGTATAAAAAGTAGTATATCTCTTTTTATTCATAGTTCACTGGAAATCACAAGTTTTATCAAGCACCCAATAAGACATATGACAGTCAGATAAACGCTATATTGAAAAAAATGTGAAGTACCAATAACAGCCGAGTGTGAATGAGTGTCAATGAAGCGAAACGTGGTTTCTCAGGATCGGAACAGATGGGGATCCGTGATCTCTGGCTACCGCTCTACAGGGAATCAGGCGTGGTGTGTATGTATGGTATCAATGGAAAACTTATTCAATGAAATTTGTGGAACGAATAATCAATTTATTTTTATTAAGTCTTATTACTCTTCGATGGACTAGTGAAATACTCGTACTTACCGAACACACGGTCCCATAGAACATGTGAGAATAATCCGGTAGGTATTTATATATTGAACAGCAATATAAAAATATATTATGTGAGCCTTATTATTTGCTTAAAGGTTACAAGTTCAGCTATTTTTGATAGGTTCGAGTGTCTATGAGGAGGTGTCAATGGAGCGATGTGCAATGGAAAGTGTTTTGTCAGGATTAGGACGGGTGGAAATTTCTGATCCCTGCCTACCTTTACAGGGAAACGGGCGTGATGTGAATGTACGGATGATACTACTTATCTGAAACATTTATAATAACTTTTTTTTTAACCTCTAATGAAAGCATACAAGTATTTTTATATAGAACTGAGATTTATTATATTTTTATAGCCTTTAATATGACCGCATCGAGCTGTTTTCGGATTGCGGCAATTATTTTTGCTTTACTTACGGTTCGACAAACATACTTTAGACCTTGACTACTATTAAAATTAAGTGAATAGTAATAGCTACTTGCTGCTTGCTTGCTGTAGATCCTGAATCTAAATATTTTAATTTAGAAAAGACTTGTTTTAGAGATCCCGCCACATAAGGTGGCAGTAGCCAAACTTGGAACTAAATTTGACGTTTCCGCCATTGCGTGTTATTTTGTATGAAAGGTAAATTTAGTATTACCAGCGTTGTGTTTTTTGCCCACTCTTTGTAATTTTTATGTTTGTTAAGGGTGATTATAATAAATTGATTTCTGGAGTTTCTTGTTAGTTCTTCTCCAAGGGTCTCCGCTGAACTTCTTCTTCTCAATCGTTACGCTCTTATCAGAGCGGTCGTGGTCTTCATGACGTGGCATCTTGAGCAGCCGAAATGGTTGGTGAACTAACCTCGGTAAAAATATGTAAAGACAATGCTCAGTGCCATGTTTGAAATAGTTTTTTTACATACATACATACACATCACGCCTGATTCCCTGTAGAGGGGTAGGCAGAGATCACGGATCCCCATTTGTCCCGATCCTGACAGACCACTTTCGCTTCATTGACATTCATACATTCTCTAATACACTCTCGGCGGTTATAGGTACTCCTAACGTCACCTTTTTTCAATATAGCGTCTATCTGACTGTTACATATATGTCTTATTAGGCCGGCCCCTACGTAACCGCCCTTCCACTTCACTCATATATATTCCTTTTGTCAATATATAGTTTTTTTAATTTGTACTTAGATCATAAAATAACTTTCAAAGAGAGCTTATGATAGGGCCTATTTTGAATAAAAATATTTTGACTTTTGACTTTGGTATATTAATTTGTTTTATTTGAGTTAATAGCTCTGCAACCAAAGATCGTTACAAATGAAACCTCAATATAATGTATCGAGCCGTATGGCACAGTGAGTGCTAGTTTTGGCGTGTTTACTGGCAACACTGGATTACGCGACTGTGGCGACGCCTCCAACTGCCACCTTATGTGGCGGGTACTCTAGTAGAATGACTAGAGTACCCGCCACATACGGTGGCAGTAGCCAAACTTGGAACTAAATTTGACGTTTCCGCCATTGCGTGTTATTTTGTATGAAAAGTAAATTTAGTATTACCAGCGTTGTGTTTTTTGCCCACTCTTTGTAATTTTT
Organism: Leucoptera coffeella; assembly: GCA_030578115.1. NCBI lineage: Eukaryota > Metazoa > Arthropoda > Insecta > Lepidoptera > Lyonetiidae > Leucoptera > Leucoptera coffeella. The sequence continues at coordinate 148,955 of JAMBLF010000634.1, read as the reverse complement.
ATGTTTGTTAAGGGTGATTATAATAAATTGATTTCCGGAGTTTCTTGTTAGTTCTTCTCCAAGCTAGGGTCTCCGCTGATCTAACCTCGGTAAAAAATATGTAAAGACAATGCTCAGTGCCATGTTTGAAATAATAGTTTTAAGAGATTCGCGATTTATACTCATGATATAAGATATAAGGGTGTGTATAAGATTGATTGCAGCTGTGGGAAATCCTATGTCGAACAGACTAAACGGTCTATTGCGGACAGAGTGAAGGAACACATAATATATGTAATATATAATAAGAAGGATAAGTCCCGTTAATTATTAATCATGTTTGAAATAGTATAATAAACATATTTTGACTTTGATATATTAATTTGTTTTATTTGAGTTTATAGCTCTGCAACCAAAGATCGTTACAAATGAAACCTATAATGTTTCGAGCCGTATGGCACAGTGAGTGCTAGTTTTGGCGTGTTTACTGGTAACACTGAATTACGCGACTGTGGCGACGCCTCCAACTGCCACCGTATGTGGCGCGATCTCTAAAAATATGATGTCGAAGTACGTAAAAAAATATATAATGACTGACTGATCGAGACCGAAATGATTTGATAACAGAACATATTCTGTGATCGCTCTGTGAAAATAAAAATTAACAAATTATCAGGTTTTCGGTCGCGTGCAAAAGCTTGCATTGATTGTTTTCTTGTGTTATTAAGTGATAATAACAGTATTACAGAGGTTTTAACATATTCAAAATGGGCCGATCACGTTCTAGAAGTAAATCTCCCCGAAGACATCATAAAAGCAGCAAACACTCGCGTAAAAAAAGTAAATCTAAAGATCGTTCACCATCTAAAAGTAGAAGCTCAAAACACAGTGAAAAAATGAGAGAACGCAGTTCTAAATCCCGGTAAGTAGTGCTAGACCAAATGTAACTAAAAAATTTCATATCAGCCTGGTATTTTTGCTCACTGAAAATTTGTTTTCAGGAAAAGATCTCATTCATTTTCATCCACCTCAAGCAGTGATATATCCTATGATGGAAAAAGTCACAGAAAGAAGTCTAAGAGCCGCAGTAAAATGGATGAGGTGGATCGTTTAGCTGAAATGGAAAGGCAGAGAAGGATTAGGGAAGCGGAACATAAGGTTAGTTTCACATAGAGTTAATGAATACTGCTATGTTATTGCTGACTTAACCCAGACATTTTTGTATTTCAATACCTTGTTGAGGCAGATATTGAGTCAATTGAACTTAATGTTTTATAATAAGTTTAGGATATAATATTGCTCAATCTTGGTCCTGTCTATTAGCTAGCCAGCCAAGACGAATTCCCATTAAAATTTTTGTAGTACAAGGTAGAGACTGTATTTTTAATATCCTTAAATAATAAGTAAGGGTTCCATGCTAAACTTAGACAGCCCTGATCATTAAATCATCATCATCCCTCCGCTAAACTAGTTTAGGTTGGAGCGAGATTTTTCTCTATTCATCATTCAACCATACTTTCTACAGTCACTCCCTTACTTGTATAGTTCTTTACACAGTCATCAATCTATTTTTCGCTCTTCTTTCACTACCTTTCTACGGTTTTTTGTCATTGAAGGCAATGATATGATTTTTGTCTCTTCTCATCACATGCGTGCAGTACACTATCTTCCACTTTTCACCATATGATTTAATATCTTTTCCTAGTGTAATTGGATCTTAACATTATTTATAAAATGGATAAAAGTTAAATTAGTAAAAATTATATAAAATGTAATTTTTATTAACTTAAGTTTTATGCATTTTTATAAAATAGCATTGTGTAAAAAATAAGTGTATTTTTAATGTCTTATCAATTATGGTCTATAAAAAAGACGTAAGGAAGGATCAATAAATCAATAGTTTAGTAAAATCAATAGTGGTATAACACTGTTGTTGCTTAGCAATTAGCACAATTTGCATTGCACAAGTAAGGTTACTTAATTAGACATACCTGTTTTTTACTATTGTGGAGATTTTTTTATTATTCATCAATAATGTTCATTTATTAAGGTGGTTGAAGAGGAAGCGGCAAAGAGAATAGAACTGCTGGTCAAAAGAAGAGTTGACGAAGAACTAGAAAAGCGAAAGGATGAAATAGAAAGAGAAGTTGCAAAACGGGTAGAGGAAGCCAAACGGAAGATGGAAAAGGAGATGATGGAAGAACTTGAGAGACAGAGGGAACATCAGCGAAGAGAGGAGATGGCTCGACAGGTAACTGCTCTGATCACCTATAGTTGTGTGAGAAAGCAAATGGATCTCTGCTTTCCCACATGACATGCCCATGGCACCACCATGACAAAATTCCACAGCTGCTAAAATAATGAAAGCATAAACCGGATATCATCCCTAAGCAACAAACTGCTTGGTCTAATCTAAAAGATAGCAAAGAAAATGTTAACATACATAATAGACAGTATATCTATTGTCATCTTAATGTTAAGATCAAATTAGGTGTAGCTCAAAACTCAATAATATCTTAAATTGTATGTTTTATAGTACTACGCCATCTGACAGCATGTATCGGAACTGCACTTGAACAAATTAACATGTTTCTTTTGTAAAGAATAAAGTTTGTATCAAGTAAATAGATCTAAATATGTATGTAAGACAAAATACTGACTTAGAGATGCTAGCATTTTAAAAATGTACGCTTTTGACTGTCTTTGGCAGTCATATAGTCGATAAGTCAGGTCAGAAGAATGCAAGAGAGCGATGCTGTTTGATACCGAATGTAACGGAGGCGCAGCCGTGGACCCTGGTAGCAGCCGAAGGTATTTTTGAACTATTTTTCCATTTCATAACTATAACAAAGAGAAACCATGCCCTGAAACAGTAAGTTGATTTCTTTTTACACCAACACTTGCCAAAAACTTTTGGTGAAATATGTACTTTTAATAGGAGTGCAAAATGCATTCATATATCCTATATATTTAATCAGTAAACTGTCACATATGAACCTCGTTAAATATGACCACAGTAATTTAATCCTTATCTATATCATACAAATATTTTCAACCACAAAACATAATGACTTAATTGTAAATTTTTCTACAATCAACACATACACCAACATAATTTGAACACACATTTGTATAGGTGAAATTTGGGATTGGATATAGCAATGCAAGTATGTGTTGTGTAAAGCCTCATAGGATAGGAAATGAAATTAACATATTTCTCCATCTCACAGGAGGAGGAGGCTCGTAAGAGGAAAGAACTAGAGGACATCATGGCAGAAAACAATAAGAAAATTGAAGAAGCGCAAAAGAAACTTGTGAGTATGCGTGTGCAAAATAGTATAGTTTAATTTTAGTTATATGGATGTCTGGACTAACAAACACTATCTGTGTACAGTTATATAATACTAAGGTACTGCAGACTATTTTATAAACAAATTAATTACTGAGCTTTTTTCTGTAAAAGGATTTCTACCATACCATAATGTAACCATAGCATACAATGAATTATCCTCTTAGGTGTCTAAACTTCTTTATCAGACTAAAACTATTAACTATAAGGCGATATTATGTATATCAGTTCATTATAACAACAAGATTATTAATAAATAATAAATAGGCATAATAATTGGCAAAAATGATTAAACTGCAATTATCAAATTTCCAGGCCGAAGAACGTCTAGCAATGATAGAAGAGCAACGAAAAATGGAAGAAGAGAAACAGAGAATGAAACGAGAACAAGAAAAGAGGTTAAAAGAAGAACAAAAGAAGATCTTGGGCAAAAACAACTCAAGGCCCAAGTTGTCCTTCAGTCTAAAGCCTGTTTCATGATTTAGTGCAATTCTTAAAAAGAAAGAAAACTTTTATCATTTTGTTATAAGTTGTGTAAATGTTTTGAATGACTCAGAGAATAAAATGTTGCATAGATTTTTGTTTAGGTTCCAGTAATTTATCTTCATTAATATATAGGATTTGTATATGCCTTGGTACATACATTGTTAACCATTGAATGTCAAAATACGATCTTTTATATTGTGTCTTTACTAAGTAAGTGCAGAGGAACATTTAAGTGCATGCCAAAAGTGACGAATCTGTTTTCTTCACTAATCATTCCATTCATTTCTTTACTGTTTTTATACATGTTATGAATGGGATATATTTATAACCGTAAGAAACCTTGAAGTATGCTGCCTTAAGATAATAGAAGATAAGGGATTTATCGACATTATTTGCAAATGGAGAAGAAACAAAGGTTTATGTGTCTGTAAATTTTGTACTGAAAAGGTGTTTATTATTTTAATTTTATTTTGTTAAGTATGAAGTAGAATGTGTGATGTTGAATATGAGTGTGATTTACAAGTGCTTCATTCATTCATTTTTTATTTAGGAAAAACATTCATTTATACAATATGATACTCTATATAGTAGGGTATAAACTGTTTTAATGAAGTGTAATTTTTTACTATAGTATGGAACGGTTTATAAAATAGTATTGTGAATATATTTGTTTCATAACCATATTTTATAGTTTTCAATAAATATATAGGTTAGAATAAAATATTTCACACAACTTTTAATTTAAATATGGTTCATTTAATGTAATGTAACCTGTATTTTACTTAATGTGACACATAAACTTTGTACATAATAAGATAAGTGTATGTTAATGTTTTTTTTTCTGTCCATACAAATAACTCTTCTTCACCTTTTAGCGTGCATGGTTATGGAGTAAAAATAAACTAAACAGAAAATTGTGTTTCATTTAAACTCTAATTTAGTTATTATGTTTTATATATTTTAATGTAATAAATAGAAATAATTAATTCGACGTAGCTCGTATACGATCACGTCTCTTAACCTTTTCGGTACAGATATAAGAATACTATTTTCCGAGGACATCATTTTCATACGACGAAACCCAGTATGAGAAATTGTACCATAGTATTTAACTACTGACTGAGTGTTGTCGCGTTGGTTGTTTTTATAAAACACTAATTTTCAAAAAGTGTTCGGTGTTTATTATATTGACTACAAATTTACTAGCGGGCACTACCTATATACAATTAGGATCAGTAGACAATTGGATTCTTATGATAAATGTATCTCAAGTATTATTTTAGAAAAAAATGCCCTAAATATATATTTGTACCTATTCACGATGCTTTAGCAATCGTTATATGTGAGGGCTGGACAGTCAAATAAAATGTAGCGAATGATAAAAAGATATGCCGTTCTCTATTTTCATGTAATTTAACATTTGACTGACAAGTAAATACTAAAAAAGGAGTTATAGTCTGGCTAACGAAAGTAGATACTGGATAATTTTGCAAACTTTTTATATGACAACACTAAAGTGTTCCTACCATCGGATATTTACCCTACAATTTGGGGTATTTCAAGTAGAAAGTACTTAGGAACAAGTAATTCCAAAAAGGCATTTTTAAAACAAACTCATTTTGAACATTTTATAAAATGAGTTTTAAAAATTCGTACGTCTGCTAAAATTGTGTTAATCGAAAATAAGTTTCGTATCTACGTGTTGGATCATTTCAAGAGCTACAGTAAGCCTTACGTTGGTCTAATACATAGCTTAAGTAATTAGGTACACTATGTATTAACTAATTAGGTAGGGAAAACTTAACAATTTTATTTAAAAAAAAAATAATTTGTGTCTATTTTCCGAAAAATTTGGTAAAATCAGAATTAGTGTATGGTATTCCTATTTCTGACGCCGAAGTTGGCGTGTTGTTGATGTTTCTTTATGGTTCTTTATGGTTGACTTTCGTAAAGTTAGGTTAGGTTGACTTGCGTAAAATGTCTTGATATTTTTTATTTTAATTAAGTAAGTACATTATTCGTATAAGTTATTTTTTGTTTGTTCTTTTTGTTTCTTTAATACGCTACAATGGAGTGTCGTATCCGTGTAATGTTTGGTATGGAGTTAATAAAGAGATAACAAGTTATATAAGCTACTTTTAATCACGTCATAACGCGGACAAAATTGCAAGTATGCACTAGTAAAATAAAAATAAATGTCAAAGTATCAAAGTGAGTTGTTCCGACTTTCCTTTTTATTTTAGGGTTGCAATGCTAATATATTTTAAATTTGCCGCGCTTTTTCAGTATTTACTTTCGTTAGCCAGACTGTAGTAATGTAAGGCCTAAATAATATAGTATGAACAGATTTGACGATATGCCAATCTGAATATTCAAGCTCAACTATTTATATACTTCTAATTATTCCAATAATTTTGGTTTATAATATTTCTAGAATTTACATCGATACATTAACCCTCTACTGCATACAAAGCCAATTTTGGCTGCTCAACTTTAGTAATTTATATCTACCCTAATTTTAAACAAAATTTATAATATATTACTATAGTAATATTAAGGAATTCAAAATGAAACGAAACGTAATTTTTATTGTCTATGGCCAACGTCATGTGTCATTATAACCTTACTTTTCTCCGGTGCGTACGCGCAGTCGCTCTTAGTGAAATTTACTGCAGCTTCGTTGATAGAAATTAAATAGAAAAGGTAAGAAAATAGATGTTAAAAAATGTAAATAATGTTTTGCAAAACCTCTGTTTTTGACGCCTATCACAGTTTATTCAAAATATTTGCTCCTTATACTTCATTTTCAATATTTTCTACGGGAGCCAATTTTGGCTTCGTATGCATTTACGATGAAGTATGTTTGCGCCTAAAATGGCTTCGCATGCATTCAGAGTTTGTTTTTTTTATCTTTCCAGAATGCTTCCTTCACGCTTTTATGGCACTGCTAACTGCATTAAACCTATTCCTGGTGATGGCTCTCTTAGTAACGATGATTCACTATCTGATTCCGATGACGATGTTCCGCTTTCGCGCTTGCCCAACCAAACACGTAAGAAACCTGTAATTATTCCACCATCCGATTCCGATACTTCCGATGACGAAATAGTTAATTCTAGACCTAAAACTTTCAAACAGAAGCGAGCAGTTGAGGCCAAAATTATCTGGACAGAAGGAAAAATGCCAGCGTATGATGAAAACAATTTCAATTTTAGTGGTAGCCTGGAATTGCCAGAGTTTACTCAAGAATTAGAATCACCTGCCGAATTTTTCCAATTTTTTTTCACAGAAGATTTGATAACATTTATTACGGAACAGTCAAATCTGAAATCTACTCAGGTCAATGTTAACAAGCCAGCAAATATCACAAATACTGATATTGAGCAATTTATAGGTATTGTCATCTTCACCTCATTAGTTCACCTGCCATCTACACGGATGTATTGGTCCAACAACATTGGTCAGCATCAAGTCAATTCAATAATGACATGTAATAAGTTTGAAATGATAAAACGTCATCTTCATTTCAATAATAATGATGATTTCAAACCACCCGGTACACAAGGTCACGATAAACTGTTTAAAATTCGACCTCTTATAGATAAATTAAGAGAGCGGTTACTTTTGATACCTAAAGAAGAATATCTGGCCGTAGATGAGCAAATTATACCCACGAAAGCTCGGCACCAACTCAAACAGTATAATCCAGCTAAACCTCATAAGTGGGGGTACAAAAATCAAGTGTTGAGTGGCGTATCAGGGTTCAGTTATGATTTCGATATTTTTGCTGGCGACCAAAGCAACGTTTTTCCAAGTGATGCACCAGATCTTGGTGTCAGCTCCAACGTTGTTACACGACTCACATCTACTGTGCCTCGACATGTAAACCACAAAATATTTTTCGATAACTGGTTCAATAGTATAAAATTGCAAGTTTACCTGTATAAAAATGGATTGCTGCCATTGGGAACCGTCAGGATGAACAGAGTACCTAACGCTGATATGCCTACAGAAAAGGACCTGAAGAAAATAGGTCGTGGTACTATGGTTGAGAAAATCGCCATCGTCGATGACGTAAAACTAAGCCTGGTATCATGGTATGACAATAAAGTGGTCAATTTACTGTCTGCGTTTGTTGGTAGTGAACCGACGTCCTACTAAGACTAGATATTTCAGAAAAGACAAACAGTACAAGGACATAACTTCGCCACAATGCGTTGATGTGTATAATCGACACATGGGTGGCGTTGATTTGCTTGACTCTTTGTTAGGTTCTCTATAGGATCAAAATAAGATCTCGTCACTGGTATAAAAAAATATTTTTCCACTTGATTGATATGTGTGCAGTTAATGCTTGGTTACTGTGGCGCCGCAAGACTGACCAATACATGTCACTATTTGACTTCAAGCTAGCTATTTCTGAACATTATTGCAAGGCTGGCAAAAGCATCTCAAGAAAAAGAGGCCGTCCTAGTATCAGTAATCCCGGTACACCAACCTTGTCAAGAGGAAATACTCCTACGTCATCTAGAATGGGTACTCCTACCAGTAGAAATGAATCTCTCGCACCTCGAAAAAGGGCACGGAAAACCCTAGCAAAAGTGCAAGACCTACCTCTAAATTCAGTACGTACAGACAAAGTTGACCATTTCCCGATTCACCAAAAGAATCGTCAATTATGTCAGAATGATTGTTCTTTGCGTTCTCATATAAAATGTGAGAAATGTGACGTTTTCCTTTGCTTGAATGAGAAAAGAAACTGTTTTAAAGAATTTCACCTTGTATGAGTTTTGGTATTTGTTGTGCATAGGAAGCCAAAAATGGCAGTCTCATACACAGATGTATCATCGCATGGGAAGCCAATTTTGGCTTCTATTTTTTTTTTGTACAATAAGGTGCAAATTTTTTTTTTCACTTTATATTTTGTCTTCAAGCCCTATTTAAATACTTCTAAAACATAAAAATATTTTTTTTTTTTTATATTTAAGAATTTACATCGATACATTAAATAAGAAACACATTGGCAAAATGATCCTCACTTTTTTATACAAAAGCGAATTGAAAGGTGACAGAGATCGCGCCACATAAGTTGGCAGACGGCAAACTTGGAACTAAATTTGACGTTTCCGCCATTGCGTGTTATTTTGTATGAAAGGTAAATTTAGTATTACCAGCGTTGTGTTTTTTGCTCACTCTTTGTAATTTTTATGTTTGTTAAGGGTGATTATAAAAAATTGATTTCCGAAGTTTCTTGTTAGTTCTTCTCCAAGCTAGGGTCTCCGCTGAACTAACCTCGGTAAAAAATATGTAAAGACAATGCTCAGTGCCATGTTTGAAATAATAGTTTTAAGAGATTCGCGATTTTTACTCATGATAGAAGATAATATAAGAGTGTGTATAAGATTGATTGCAGCTGTGGGAAATCCTACGTCGCGTCGGACTGACTAAACGGTCTATTGTGGACAGAGTGAAGCAACAAATAACATTATATGTAATATATAATAAGAAGGATAAGTCCCGTTAATTATTAATCATGTTTGAAATAGTTTTTTTAATTTATACTTAGATCATAAGATAACATTCAAAGAGAGCTTGTGATAGGGCCTATTTTAAATAAACATATTTTGACTTTGATATATTAATTTGTTTTATTTGAGTTTATAGCTCTGCAACCAAAGACCATTACAAATGAAACCTATAATGTATCGAGCCGTATGGCACAGTGAGTGCTAGTTTTGGCGTGTTTACTGGTAACACTGAATTACGCGACTGTGGCGACGCCTCCATCTGCCACCTTATGTGGCGCGATCTCTAGATAAGATAACTGTGTCTGTTGTTTGGTTGGTTGATTACGTTACGTATATTGGGTTCATTTCACATCACATCACAGCTTAACTAACCAAAGAGAAGACAATTTATCGAAATAGTCAAGTAATATCCTCGACCGAGTTATCTATTTCGTTAGTAAAGTTTATGAAGATTGTATTCAAAGACAGAATTTTGGTGCTGATTTCTTAGAACTAGAAAGTTTCCTTCTTGGCTGTTTATCTACATGAAGAGCCAGTAGGTAAATTACTGCTTCAAAATGGGTGAATTTATCAAAGGAATACTACTTTCGGTGTTATCAGAGAGATGCTATACAGAATACTTCTCCAAATACAACTTTCTTGATGGTAAGTTTTCTATACTATGTATGTTTATGTTTTTATACTATGAAATTACATATACTTAATGGTGCTAACTGTTATTTGGTATCATGAGTACGTTCGTATTCTTACTTATTCTTTGCACTAAAAATACTAATAATTGTATCTTTCAGGGGCATGTATGAAAACAACGCTTAGTAAAGGTCTTGGTATGGGAATAATAGCTGGTTCAATACTGGTTAAGGTCCCACAGATACTTAAAATACTAGGAGCTAAAAGTGCTGAAGGAATAAGCATTTATGGAGTGTGTCTAGAATTATTTGGCATCACAGCAAATTTTACTTATAGCTATATTATGGGATTCCCTTTTAGGTAACTATGCATCAACTAACTAAACTAAATTAAAAATTTAATAAATTTTGACTAATAACGGCAGAGCGTGTGTATGAGAAGATGTATGAGTGTCAATGAAGCGAAAGTTGTCTGTCAGGATCAGGACAAATGGGGATCGGTGATCTCTGCCTCTGCAGTATTTGTATGTATGTATGCAATTGAGAGAAAGACTATATTTTTTATAATGTCAGTTTTTATTTCTAAGCATATAACAGAATTTAATTTATAGAACTCGAACTGCAAAATCTAAAATTTCACACCAACTAGACTTATCAGAACCAATAAAAGAATATGAATATTGCTATTCTTGATAATATGTAGGGTTTAAGTCACCAAGGTCTAACCTTACACTTGTCACTTTAGTTGTAGATTTGAACCTATGTATCAAACATATTGTTTATGTCAGTAATACAATGAGTTGCAAACTCAGCATTAAAAGAGAAAGCTGCATACATAACATTCTAATCTAGTCCTCAATTACACATTAATGTTTTGACAATGAAGCGAAAGTGATTTGTCAGGATCGGTAAACAAGGGCCTACCCTTCGGGAAATGAGTGTGATGCGTTGACAAGTAGGGTCTACATATATTATTGTTATTCCAGTGCATGGGGTGAAGGCACCTTCCTTGCTATACAGACTGCAGTTATAGCAGCCCTGGTACTACATTATGGAGGCTCGGCAAGCAAAGCCTTGGGTTTCCTTGCCGGATATGCTGCCACAGTAGCTGTTTTGGTCAGTGGGAAAACACCAGTGAACGTACTGTGGAGTATGCAGGCATTGACAGTACCAATTGTCTTGATTGCAAAGGTGAGTTAAATTGAGTATTTCCTTTCAGTATTATTGATTTATATGGTCCATTTCTGTAAAGGGGTCATTGACTTTAGAAATATTAAATTAGGTGTAAACATTTGTTTATGCATTTTAAAATTTGTTCTTGCTCAAAAAATCTTCTAGAGGAGCCTTTTTTACAGCATGTTTTAAAATGAATTATATGGTTTAGTTTAGTTTATTCGGCTCGGTGGTTTCTGCAATTAGTCCCCACTGGGACCATTTTGCGTGATTTTGCTGACTATTCCAGCCCAGCACTAGCCTGAATCGCAGAAGACGCCTAGTGTCTTGTAGAATTGTGTGTGTGAATTAAAGGGTTATGCAATGGGCTGATTTCTATCATCATTTATTGAGTTTCATGTTTCTAATATATTGATGAGTCATTTCTAATAATTTTTACACTATTTGCAGTCTATTCAAATATTAACCAACTACAACAACGGAAGCACAGGACAGTTATCAGCCATCACTTTGTTCCTCCTGTTTGGTGGGAGTCTTGCTAGGATATTCACGTCCGTACAAGAGACTGGGGACCAAGTCATCATCATCACCTACATTGTGGCTTCTCTTACAAATGCTGTGATTGTTCTGCAACTATTATGGTATTGGAACGAAGACAAGTCAGACACAATGGAGAGAGAAACACACAGGAGGAAAAAGAGAGAGTGAAGTGTACTTCAAGATGTATTTAAATATGTACGAACACATTCATTTGCAATGCATTTACTAATTGTCATAAGGAATAAAAAAATATTTTCAATTAATGTATTTTTAATGGATTGTTAACTCTACAACAAATTTGTTAAAGGAATGAATACTTAACACAAGTCAAACCCATATTATGGTTTCTAAGTAAACGAATTAAACAAACTAGACATTAATATTAAAGGCAATCTTAAAAATTATTGAGAAAGAGGCACCTTAGTGCGGGGCTGAAGATCATCAACTTTTTGGTCACCAGAGCTACTTTCTTGTATTCCATGACTAGCAAACATAGCTTTGAACAAAATAATTCTAAGTTAATAATTTTTATGAATTATTACAATGCAAATTTTTATATGACATTGAAAAACAAATTAATTAAAGATGAATGACATTCCTCGTCAATTTATTGCAGCAAATTGCAACATTTTGGAGAACGCTCAAGGGCGTTAATTTAAGGATGATTTAATCATATTATTTAATGTATTATAATAGTTTCTACCTTACATCTTTTCTAATATAACAAAGTTGTACATTATAACGACAATTTTGTGTGGCTATTTCTGGGTACATATTTTACTCTACTAGTGATGGATTCATTCCTCTTTCTCTGCTTCTGGCGGAGGCTCGTGTTCCTCTGCTGGTTCGTCATGATCCTCGTGCTCTTCAGACTGTTTGCTGGGGCCGTTGCCACTCCATTTGCCATCGTAATCCTTGCGGTCCACGTATCTGTCGTCCTCATATTCACCTTCACTGCGATGGCTGTCTCTTTCCGAATAACGGGAATAGCTGTAAAGAAAATCAGGATTTGTTGATTGATGCATAATTAAATTATACCTATGGTAATGCAACAAACTGCATTTATATATAAAATACACGTTTTTATTAATATTTTTCAGTAAAGATGTCAAACACAACATGCAATATTATAACATTTCATTAAAAAATTAAATGTGTGAAATGTAACTTGGTCTTATTGTTATAGTGAAAACAAAGCATGTAAGATTATTGACAATCGCGACATAAAAAAAATTGAAAAATATTATAGTAATAATTAATTTTAGGATAACGACTCAGGTTTAGTTGGGAGTTAAATAAAATTTTCAGATTTATAAACAGCAGACATTATAAAAAATGGGAACCAATCCGGAAAAGTTACAACACTACTCACTGAAAATTGTAAATATCAATTTAATACATCTTTAGGGTGTTTGACAGCCGCTGAAAAAAGTGCACTCATTACAGCTCACTTGCAAAGGCAGAAAGCTATAGTCATTCTCATTTGAACACGATCTACTTCCAAGGGGCTATAATGCTTTAACAATTATTAGTATAAGTAATAAGCTGTATTTAACCAAAGTAGCATTCTATCAAACAGTGCCTGAACACTCATGGAATTCAATGAATGTATATAAGTGAAGCCAAAATGATTTGTCATCGTGACAAAAGGAGGTCTACGATTTCTGCCAGCCCTCTGTAAGGGTGAGGAGCGTGTATGTGAGTAATTACCTCTCTCTGTTCTCCTTGTCCCGCCTCTCGGGTGTATAGGACCTCGAACGGCGTCTCTCGGGGCTGCGGGACCTCGAGTATCGGTTGCCTCCGCCTCCGCGACGATCGCGGAAGTCCCGGAACCCGCCGCGACTAGGGAAATAACTACTTATGTTATTTTATAATTCGGTTTCATTACACTTGTCTTAAAGCTACTTGTTTTGATGTCATGTATTATTGAATTTGAGAGCGTATTCTAATATACGGTTGTTATACATTCACTATACCCCTACGTAATTGACGTCACATGTAGCAAGACTTTTCACAACACAATTCGGTTCTATATATCTTAAGATTAAAAAACATATTACATTGCAATATAATTTCGACACCATAATAGTTTTTTTTTGAGTCATAAACTGACCAAATACAATCAACCACGTTGCTCAGTTGACAATGAACACTCAACTCAAACCAACTACCCAAAATATTTACATGTGTTACAAATACGCTAGGCATGAATACTAACTTATTGAAAGGCCTGCCCCTCATGTTGGGCCTCCGCATCCTGTAGGGCCTATTTCCACGGCCCCTGTCCACCCACTCTCGGGGGAAGCGGCGGTCGTCCCTGCGGAAGTCGTTCATGCCTCTGCCGCGCCCCCTGTTGTTGTAGTTGTTGTTGAACCTCGGCCGGTAGTACGTGCCCCTTTCGTAGCCGCCTCGACCGCGCCAGTTACCTCGGCGGTTGAAACGACGATACCTAGAATGTAGGGAACATTGTTACTTTACTTAATTGATAATAATAGTTTATTGAAGTTCTAAGTAGAACGGCCTCGTAATGACACTTGTATTTATTCATCACTTGTATATAAATTAATGATGTGTTAAATAAAAATCATTCAAGGACATTTCATTGTATGACCATCCATTCTGCGCGCTCAAATGCCTATAATTACATTTAAGTCGGTCTTTCGCAACTCAAAGTTAACTTTCAACACACATTCTACTAGATCCAACTTCATTTATAGAAACAACACACTAATACTAACTGTGCACACTAACATATCTTCATATGACCAACCTGTCTCGTGACCCAGATCTGGACCTGGATCGACTCCTGGAGTAGTAGCTATCGGAGGCTCCGGAGCGCGAGCGAGAGCGGCGGGAGCCCGACCGGCGGCGCCTCGAGTCCCCGGAGCCACTGCGGCTGGAGCCCGACCGGGAGCGGGAACGGGACCGAGACCGCGATCTCGATCTAGACCGGTACTTGCGAGGCCTGCAAATAAATAAGGGCTTTTAAGCAACATGTAGGATACTTCGTAGAATTATGACAGAACTAACAAGCTTTTATCTGTAAGAGGTTATCGTTACGTGGTTTGAATGAATCAGTACGGATTTTTTTCTAGAATGTTATCAAACATGGTATTTATTCACCATCATAAAGGCAGTACTGCATTAATGTGTTACATAAAGTATAAGCTCAACTCCAGTATTAATGACAAAAGAGACCAAGGAGATTTATGTGTCCAAAATTCTATTCACCTAGAAAAGGACGTAAATATGTATGGATATTTATTTACGTATAGCCAATACAAAGCTGAAAATTTAAAACTATTCCAATCCAGTTTACTTACACGCTGCGTGACCGTTTATGCGATCTCCTGTCATCTTCATCATCAGAGGAGGCCGAGGAGTGTCTCCTGGGTGACGGAGGGGAGCGGGGCCTGCGGGCGGCCGGCGTGGGAGGCTTGTTCCTCAGCGAGAACTGTTCCGCACGGCTGTCTGAGGCACTCACTGGCGTCTCGCCCTCTTGAGCGATGCGGAAGGAACCAAACTTGTCGAGGACTATGTTGCCTTTGCGAACCTAGAAAAAGAAAAGAAATAAGAATCTATGTTCTATGCCTACCCGGGTTAGATATGTATGTATGTTTATTAGTGTCTATTGATTTATAAGTATATTGGTAAGGAAGTAAATGAATAAACTTATAAACACATAAGAGTATATTATATAAATACTAATATTTGTAGTAAGATTATTTGATTACACATTTTGGTATGTAATATCGTTTAAATTGATTTCTGCTGTCTGAAAGAATAAATGAAACTATGGAAACCACATTATGACTCTTAGTTCACTATAAACATCTAAATTTGAAAAGTTCTGTAATAACATAGAATGTCAACAGCTGTATTCTTTAATTCTGCATGTGTATGGAATAATAAAGGAATAATAAAATACATAAGCATCATAATATTATTAATATCAACTACATCATTATGTAAAAACAAATAAATACAGCGTTTATCAGGCTAGTTGAGTAAAACATTATATACTTATTGATTAGATATAGTAAATTACAACAATCATAGTTCTTTATCACGCCATGTCTTGTTGTCTTTACGAGATTTCTTCAATATTTATAAAAACATATAGCTCTGTAAACTGTGTTATTACATAAAAATATTATTGTTTGTAAACTGTAACTGAATTTTTAATCAAAAATATGAGTAGCCTTATTTTTATATTGTTCCAAACACTCTTCTATCATTCGAAATACAATGACTGAAACAACAAACACCTGAAAACAAACACGTAGAGCTAATTATTAAGAGTTGCTTTTTAGATAAAATGGAGTAACGAACCGGTGGGGGCGGATGGTCGGAGGCTGCGTCGGGATCTCTGCGCGCCGGGGCCTCTTTCAGGGCCATGGCTCTCCGGATCGACACGTTCTTTTCACTCTCGGGAGAGTCCTACAACCAAATTGTATCATACAGGTCATATCTCTATATCAACTCTTTATAATAATTATAGTTGGCATGCATGCACAAACATGAAGAAATATGTGTTAGTTATACAGAATCGATTTGTTTATTTACTAAAATAATAACATAATAGGAAAAACTATAACCGACTTACATTTTCACTATGTGCATAAAATTATGAGCAATTCGTTGAGCAACACTATATGAGTACAATAAATAAGCATCCCTTAACTTCTGTATATTATATTTTGTGATTCTAAGCAAAATATTTTTGCATCCTCAATGTTTTAATGAGTTTCTTGTTCTTATCACTTCCAAACTATCAAGTAATGAACATAAATCAGGAATACTATTCCCTTCAGGATACGCGCTATAACATACAAATCGCGACGCGTTATACCTTTCAAAAATCGTAAGGAGAGATTAACTTACGTAACGTATTAACGTAAAGAGAGTGACAAAATTTTCATTAACACCTATGATTACAGCGTAACATATACACCACAAATTTTAAAATGGCCGCTGGCGATATACCATCTAAAAAAACGAGGTATGACCGGTATAATATCTTAATTCTTCTAATGAATAGAGAAAGAAAAAATAGTCTATAACAGTAATACAGGTCAAAATACGTACCAAAATTAAACTACGTGTAAACTGCATTGGATATGATTATAAATAATACATACATAAACGGGATAATCAGAGGCTTAAGTGTTTCTCCGTAATTTCGAAGGCATGTTAGGTATGATCCACTCAAATCCCGCGTTTCACTAGATAGACAGCACCCAACGTGATAGGTAGCGAACCGTATCGCCGTACAGGCACTGGCTATTACCTCTCTCGGGAGATAGGCAGGTTTCCTCACGATGTTTATAAATAATATTACCTTTTCCTCTTCTTCAGATTCTTCCTCAGTGCTGGCGTCGAACGTGTACCGGTCCTTGTAGCTCTTCTGGGCAGGCATCGCTGCTTGCTCCTTTTTCTTTGCAATTCTAAAGTATATTCAACAAACCTTTAATATACCAACAAACACACACAATCTTTGGCAACTTTCAACAATTGAAATAAAAAAAGACAATACGATACAATAAGTAACTATTGATTTATAATATAAAATGGTGAATTAAAACCTTGTTTCTATAATTTCAACTAGTCCTGTGCTAGTCTGGGACGTAAAAAGAATGCTAACTAGTTCTTATGCTAGTAGTCTTCCCGGCATGTCGTAGGAGGTGACTAAAGGACTAGAGGAAAATGGAATCTATTGGGCGATGGGCTAGCTAACTATCACCAATGTTGCATTATCCCATCGCAACCCAATATTCATACTAAAAAATGACCTATGAGCTATATCTCCAAAGTTCTGTCCACTCCGAAAGGGATTAAAATACGTAAATTTATGTATGTAACTTCGAATTTCTTACTTCTCCTTGACAGCACTCATGGACATCTTCCACTTAGGCTTCTCCAGAGGTGGAGGCGGCTCCGAGATGTCGGGGCTGATGGACCGGTCTCTCTTCAGCGACTCCTTCTCAACCATCGAGTGGTAAGCGTTCAGTTTCGACTGGAGCTCATCCATATCGTCCAGGAGTCTGTAACAATATGGAACTTTATTGTTTAGAATAGATAATGTATAGAGTATGATAGTAAATTTAAAAGTACCATTGATTACTATAAATAATTCTCAATTCAGTTGCAGGAAAATTGAAATCTTCAAATATATAATTTTTTGTTTCACTTTATAGGACCAAAAAAGTAAGATAATTACTATATTTCGAAATTAGAATTAAATGTGTTGATCATAATATAAACTCATAAAAAGGTATAGGTAAAAAGGTGAGTTCATACCCTGAGTCGCTGTAATGAAAGACAATGACTTTTAGTAAAAACGTATTAAAATATTTCAAACCAATCTGCAATGGAATTTTATTCTTTTATCGTTCCTTAAGATTTAAATCTCTTGTAATATCGTTTTTAGCATCATTGGATTTTAGTAATTAATTGCTGCATTCTTAAAAAAAAAATTATAACTGGAAATACTCTTAAAATATAGTCTAATATAAAATAATTTTGTAATTTTAAAGCTTACCTCTTGCTTTCATGCTTGCGATCATATTCACCATCGGAACTAAGCTCTCGTTTTTTACTCTTCAGCTCTTTTCTGCAAAAATCAACAAACAAATGTTTTATTAACCTTTATCATTTGACCTAGTTATCCAAAATTCCTATTATAGGCATATACGAGCAGAGAATTAGTTTAATGAATACCTTAGAACCTCCCGCAATTTCTTGTCACCTAAGCTTTCGAGGTCACGTAAGTTGTACTCTGAAGCGTTGGAATTTCTGGAGAGCTTTGCTTTGCGTTTTTCTTCCTTTTCCAATTCTTTGCGCTTGCGTTTTGACTCTTTCTTCTTCTTTCTGCAAGTAGATTGATAGAATAAATTGATTTGATTGATTGAAGAGATAATACATACCTACCTATCTCGTACTCTACAGACAATATAGTAACTATAATAGACACGTTTTTAAAGTAAATCATTGTTCTCAAGACTTCTATACTAAATATAAAGGCTGTTCTAAATAAATATTTACAAGGATAATACACAGTATAAACTATGTAAGCTTATATAGATACTTGTATTTATATCAATAATTTCGTCAGGGTATACTCGATCGTAACAATGCCTCAATCAATCAATCAATCAGCCTATGACAGTCCACTGCTGGACGTAGGCCTCCCCAAGGCAACGCCACAAAACACGATCACTCGCGGCCCTCAGCCAACCACTACCAGCGACCTTTTTCAGGTCATCAGTCCACCTGGCAGAGGGGCGTCCTACACTACGTTTACCGAGACGCGGTCGCCATTCGAGAACCGCCTTGCTCCAACGGTCGTCGGTTCTGCGACAGACGTGACCGGCCCACTGCCACTTCAGCTTGCAACATCGATAGACAATGTCTACGACATTGGTTCTCTGCCGGATAATCTCGTTCCGGACTCTGTCCCTTAACGAGATACCCAGCATCGAACGTTCCATTGCTCGCTGAGCGACATGTAATCGGTGAGCCAGCCCGACCGTCATGTTCCACGTCTCGGCACCGTACGTCATTACAGGTAGGACGCACACACACAACAATGCCTAAATAAATAAAATTTATAGATTTCGAGTTGTCCGCAAATATCTACAAAATTTGGATAAATAAATTCTAATGGCACTGGCATCTTTTAGTAAATTATGTTCTGTGTTTATATGAATATATTATCTGCTTGGGTAGTGACAATTATGCGAATATCGCGTACTGAACTAACGAAGATTTTTTATCTACTTTTTATTTACATTACATTTCTGTACTTTTAATTGGAACTAGGAGGGCCATTTACAACAAGACAAAGTGACCAACTTGTCCTTCTTCTTCTTTTTCTTCTTGTCGTGGTCCAGCAGAGCCTGCTGCTGGCCCAGCTCCTGCATCTTCCTGTTGCGCTTGTACGTGGCGGTCTCTTCGAGGAAACTCCTCACTTTGTCTTCGTAATCAGAGTCCTCTTTCGTCATCTCTAGGAATCTGCGAACCTGCAAAGTGGGTTTATGATTGGACAAATCTTGAATAAATACAGGTAAATGATATAAAACATTATGTTATCATATATTTAATTCGAATATTCCACACAAATTTGCTTCCATATTAACAATATCCATAATCACAAGTATCCAATACCCTATTGGAGTATCATTACCATAAATCATCATCATATTTTCAGTATAGTGCTCCTCTAACTCAACCATCTATTAACTTAAATATTTGTTAATTTATAGGTAGACATGCTGTAATGTATACTAATCAACCTTGGTCACTACCAAAAATATTCCCTTTACATGCTACAACCAACATTTTTCTGGCACATTGTATATTAACGAGTATATCACTTTTCCAATATCTAATTTACCTTCAACTCATAATCCACATCAGCCTGCGTCCTCTGCAGGGGCATGGGCTCATCCATCTGAGGAACCGACGGCTGGTATCCATAGGGATGGTTGAACTGAGAATTGTGGGTCCGGGACGACGCATCCACATCACCAAGCATCGCCATGCGCTTGCTCAGAGGCGAGAGGGACCTTTGCCGCTTGTTACTAGAGTGGGAACGGCGTTTCTTTTTGCGATTCGGACCTTCAGAGTCTGTATGTAAAAAGTAATGAAATTAGTTTAGTGATTTGAGTTTTTACTTACCTTGGCTAAGAATAAAATATTACATATAGTTTGTAATGACACCTCACACAGTTTTGACCATGATATATTGGAGAATAGAATATTTACAGACACATTTATGTAGTAAGCATCCAACTTATTCGATTTCATTGGCCCCTGTTCACTAATCATTTTACACAGAATTGCAGTTCAGTAGAAATACAATCAAATTTCAATAGACTTAGACTTATTTAACACTTTCGGTAATCCACTAACACCAAGTAACTGCTATCAAACTACAATTGTGATTCTACTGAACTACTGTTTTAAATTAGTATACTTTGGTCTCTGTACTTGATACCACTACTCAGTTGCTATAAATGTCATGGAAAACTTACCAGTGGTTTCTGATGATGATGAAGAGGAATCCGAAGAAGAGCTAGAGCTGGAAGATTCACTGCTAGAGGAAGAGGAACTGCTGGAGCGCTTCTTTTTGCCTTTGCCACGCTTTTTCTTCTTTTTCTTATCCTTCTTTTCTGTCAGATTAAGAAGTTGTTTCAGAGTCTCTTTAACTTCCAATGACTTGACACCACTCAACCCTGGTAGCAGTAACTCTGCAGGTTCAATCAACGGTTTGGATGAAGAGGTTTTGCTCTTCAGGAAGTCTAGAGAGTTTTGCGCTTCCTCATGGAATGGTATGATGGCCAGACAGTCTTCATATGCTTTTTGGGCCTCTGTTATCTTGTTCTCATCTTCATAACTCCGACCTAATGCCACAAGGGTCTCACCAAGATATTTCCTAGCATTGGCGTGGTTCGGGTTCAGTTTCAAGGATGTCTCAAAGTCTTCTATGGCCTTCTTGAAAGTGCCACTGTTGGCGTACAGCGCTCCTCTTGCTACTAGGCCTTCAACGTTTCTTGGGTCAATGCTCAAAGCTTTGTTGAGACATTGGAATGCCTCTGAGTGCCTGCCAGCTTTGAAGTGCTCAATCCCCTCTGCCACTGACCTGAAAGCCCACTTACTTGCCTGGGCTTGACGCAACTCATCTGCGTAGTCTGTTGTTGAGAAACCACCCCTGTGAAAGTAACAAATTATTAAAATAAATATAGCAGAAAATTACAGGAAAAAAATTCTTTTTCTAACCTCGAAATTCTTAAAAATAGTATGTAAATTCAGTTATAGGTATATTACCTCAATGAAGGGATGTTGCTACAGTGCATGTTCCCAATTCCAAGTATTTCTGACAGATATTGGATGCAGTTGGGGTTACTGAACCCAGGGCTCTTCTCCAAAATGGTTTCATAGCTCTCTCCTTTCATGTCCATTGTTTTCCTGCACAAGAGCAAATAAGTCAACAGACTGATAGACAAGACGCAACAGAATGCAACATTCAAGACCTTATCCTTAAATACAATTAGAAATAAACTGAATGTACAATCTGAAAAGTCTGTAGTGTCACACTAGATCCTCACCTGTTCCCCTGGAGCGGTTCAAAAAATAACAGCTTTTTGGCTTTTACATCTCACACAAATAGATCACACAGACATTCAAGGTGAAGTCTCCTCAAAAATGTGATATTTACCAAGTATTGTAGCTATGGTCAATATGTATTGCTGTTGTAACTGATGTGTGACATAGAAATCTTGAGAACTATGTTGACACCTAGAAAAGAACACCCTAAAATAGTAATACAACAAATCCAGAATAATCCTCATCAAATCAGAGTCTGCCTTCAGACAACACTGGAGCCTTTTTGTGGAATGTTTTGCAATCAGATGGTTTCTTCATATTGGCTAAACGGAACACAATTTCTGCTTTTTATTCCTTCATAAACAAACAAGTCCGAATTCCAAAAAAATTGTAATTAAAGTTCAATCATTTGATTTCAGATTATGCTGCAATGTTAAATACAAGCTTTAATACAATGACAAAGTGCTTCAAAGTTAATTGTCCAAAACGTACTGTACTGACCTTTACATTCAACAAATGAAAGCTAACTAATATCAAAACACCGCACTGTTCAATTGTGTCAACTAATGCATCATTACGTCCACTGTTTGCAGAGTAACCAACACAAGATTTAACCCATTTTGGTTTTTAAATGCTACATAACTCCTTATTGATTGATCTTTTCTCTGCTCATGCTCTTGGATATATTTTACACATATTTGTTTAGTCTTCAAAACTTTCCTTGAGATCCGATTATTCTGCTTTATTGTGTGCAATAAGCTGCTTCAACATTGAGCCTCTACCATATAAAATGTACATAATTATAAAACACATGGCACAGTGTAAATATATAAACCTGCAATAATGTGAGTGAATTAAGGGTTTGTGAGAAACTGTTACATACTTGTAGATGAGGGGAAAGTCGTCTGTGCTGAGGAGCCCGAGCGGTGGATTGGGCGGGGGATCATCTGGCTCCCTAGTGATCCCTTTCATGCCGCAAACCATTTTGTCTGTATCTGGAATAACTTCTATCACTTCACAGCAAACTGTGTCATTCATGAGATAGTTTCTTGAAACATTTTTCTTGTCAACAGCTGGTATTATATTTGTAACTGGTAAAAAAGCCTGAAATAAAAATATTTGATTTAAGAACAATATTTAAAATAGGTGCAACACGAAGAACAAGATACTATACAATACTATAACTCAGAATGTATTATAATACATGCATCCAACATAAAAATGAAGAAGTAATCCATCAAATCTGTTGCAATCATGAACCAAACTTTAATCACTTGACACCCAAGCATTAATATATATTTAACAATATTATTACCAATTACCTTAACATTGATGTCTGCAACGTATCTAGAGGTAGGCCCAGCGGTGCACAAAACTTTGAGCATCATCCCTGATGCCGTCCTGTTTATCACTGCTCCAATTATGAGTTCACCCGTTTTTACATTCTAGAACAATAACAAACAGTTTTACAACATGAATCTTGTTCACAGAGCAAGGGAAACTGCCAGTTTATTGGAAATGTAATAGTTATGATTTAATAACTAACGGGATTCATCATTTAAGTTTTTATATAAAACCTTTATTAGCCCCAAATTTCTGCTACATTGCAGCAGCCTTGGTCACGGGCAGACTCAAGAGGTAACTTTATTATATAAAAACTTACACGATAAGTCCCATCGGTTATTAATCATGAGTATAAAATCTTTTAAAACTCAAAGGTAATAGTTTTCGCCTGAGCAATGCTCGCATAATGGTAGATGTGTCGTAGAGTGGAAATGTTTACATAGTTACTGTACACATAAAATTGTCCTACTATTGTCCTATTACTTTTTAAGTACCTGTAATTGTGAATTCATGGAAGTAACAATAAATTTGGTAGTAAAAAATAAATTGTGTTTTGTTACCCACAATTTATGATTGAATAAGTTTATACCAATAGCTTGGAATGCTATAATAGAAAATGTTGTTCTTATCAAGGTTTATTGAACACTTACATCAAAAAAGTGTCTCAATCTTGCAGTTTTGTCCACACTCAGAAATGTCTCAAATGGTGGCATCAAAGCATAGAGATCTGTAATAAAATATATACATTGTAAGGTTACTTATTAACATGAGGAGATCTTATAGTTATTCATAACTTGCTATCATTTGCCAAATGTACCATTTACTATTGTGAGGGAAAACATTATGAAGAAACCCTCTTATAAATGGTGACATGGCTTACCACCTTTCACATTGGGTACTGACTATCTGGTCAACATGTGGGTTTGAGGTGGCCATAGAATTACTACTTTCGCCGTTGTAGAGTTGGACACCCAAACCTCTGACTACCCCGCAAGCGCTAATAGCAGTGAGCTGGTTAAATTCTGGTAACTAACACCAGTTGATACACTCTGTTGCTTTCCTAACAATATATTTCTGGTAATTCAATATGTGTAACATCTAGTTTATAACAGCTACAATCAGCACATAATGTATATCTAAATATCCTACTGTATCTCTTATTTTCCTCTTATGCACATAATCGTTACACTTTCTGGCCGGATACTTAATTTATATAGAAGGGTAGGTTGTGTATGAACTTACTATCTTCAGGAGTAACAGAGTCGTAGCTGAGTGTTGATGAAGATGGGGTATCTTCCATCAGAGATGAACTGAATAACATATTTGCTTCTTTGGCTATGAATTGGTGAAGCTTGAGACGCTTTCCTCGGTCTTGGAAGGTGAGATGTTTGTGTCTGGACTGGTAAATTGCGTAGTCCAACTTGTTGACACCAATTTTCGGGAGGTCATCATCGCCTCTTTCACTCTCCCACGTCTTTTGTAGTTGTTGACCATGGTAGTTGATGGATTGGGCCACCAAAGACGGATCTAAGCTGTTATCCATGATTCCTGTAAAAATACTTTTTATTACATTCTATTTTATAAGAATATTTGATCAATACTCCGCCATTTTATTATTCTGACACCGACTTATTCACGTGCTGCTTTTGGTACACCTACCTTTATCGTGGAGGAACATTGATGCAAACTTATATATACTCTTCAAGGATGCAATTAACCATTAGTTCTTTTTTCATGCTACTTAACTTTTGTAACTATCAAAACAAAATGCAGCGGTAGAGAATTTAAACAACCGCCTGCCTTCTAACCAATGCCTGAGGAAAAGCAACAGAACTGACATCAGACTCAACAAATGTCAGTCAACATGTTTTTGTTTTTTTCTCAGGTTTTTTTATTTTATAAGATACTGACGGTTCCATGTTTGCACATAATTATAATATGAAGTGCTTTTATTCGTCAAACAGAATCCAGAAATGTTTCCTGCTATATCCAGTGTTGTGGGCGGGAACAGAGAGATAAGACTAGGCTTTGCAGTAGGGCAGCCAACATCGCCCTTATGACGAAGGGCCTGTTTTGTGATGGACCTCTGCTCTATAATAAACTTCCAACAGATGTAAGAAAATGTGAAGACTACTTGTTATTAGATTAAAGTTAAGAATATGTTATTAGAAAAATGTTTTTACAGAGTAAATGACTATATAGAGTAATAGGGATAGTTATAGTATAGATATGTTAGATTAAGTACAAAAAAGAAACAAAATTATAAAAATGTTAATTAGCTAAGTAAATGTAATAGGTTATATAATAATAAGAATGTAAGAGTTTAATAACATTGTAATTAGAAATAAATAGTTAATAGCGTTAATGTAATACTTTGTTAAGTGAAAATTTTAGTTATTTTGGTTTTAATCGAAATACAATATTGTACGCCAGAAGAGGCAGCTAATAACTAATAAATAAATAATAGCAACGGTAGAATTTCAACGCCAAGAGACAACCAGTTTCAGGCAAATGTTTTGACTTTCAATGAATGTACTGTACTTGTACTTATATTGAATAAAAACTTTTGATTTTGAATATTACTATCTAACTTGAATCTACTACATTAAAAAGAGTTTATCATAAAGTGCCTCTTGTACGCGGACGATAAATGTTGCTTGTGTCGTCGGCGGATGAGATGTAGGAGATGATGGATATTACATGTAAAGCTTTTTAAAGAAAAGGTACGAGTATGAAGGTGAATGTGAGTAAAATCAAAATTATGGTTTTTGAGAGACAGGAATGACTGAAAAAATGTGTTATTAAAGTGGATGTTTAGCAAGTGGAACAAGTAAGTGAGTTTTTATATTTGGGACGTGTGTTCACAAGAGATGGTAAATGTGAGGGTGATATTAAAAGACGAGGGAAACGCAATGAATGGGCCTGTGAGCGGTAAGATGTCTAAAAATTTTTTATAACATATAAATGTTTTGTCACATAAAGTGAAAAAAAAACATATTGAAAACGCAACAAGCCTTTGAGATTATATTATATTAGAAATTAGATTATAATCATTTGTTTCACAAAATTCTTCAAAATAATTATTCTTTAGATGTAATCAGAATTTTAGACATTTTATGAACTAATATAAAATTATTATAATAAGCAGCGATGAGAGAATGTATGAATATCAATGAAGCGAAAGTGGTCTATCAGGATCGGGACAAATGGGGATCCGTGCCTCTCTCTCCTACCCCTCTACAGGGAATCAGGCGTGATGTGTATGTATGTTATTGTCATTGTTTTTTCTCTCGTGAAAGATGGGCGCAATGTGCATATGCCCTATTGCAAAAGTAGTAATTCTACGACCACCCCAAACCTACGCCACTCTAGATCGTCAGAATTCAATGTGACAGGTTATAAGCCGTGTTGTCATTTACAAGCACTGACTATTACCAACTATTATATATCGTGACCATTGCCTTTCTGAGAACTAAATAGGTGACGCTTTGTACTCTCTCTTTCACATTATGAAATACAGGCTGGTAGCATCGCAATGTTTGGATCATCATAGAGCTGATTACTTTCACAGTAATAAAAAAGTACATAGAAATTCTGAAAATGTCAACAAAGATTCACGTCATATGTTTTATGTGAGAATTTAGATGTTCATAGATATATTTCCTGATTACATAAAAAGTTCGTGTATTATTTCATTCCCGACATTGCTTTGTCCACTTATACTTATAAAGAAAAATCAAGAGGATCCACTCCAAAGAGGTTAGAAGTAATGATAGCAAGCCATGCCGCTAATGTCAAACTAAAATCATAAGAGCAATTTTGCTTGTCTTTTCGCGAAAGTGCAGTGTGTTGTGTTATAGGTACGTTAGTACCCAAGCATTTAATTTAGCATTGGTCCTAAACCATTTTATTACGTAAAGTGGAGTTAACTTTCACTCGTAGCGTTATAAGCACTTAGACATTCACGATCACTGGTTTTACATATTCATTATATAATAAAATCCTATTGCGTCCGTGAACCTACGCGTTAACCAGAAAACAGTCGACACCATATGTGACAAAAAACGGTATCGTCATTAACACGCATTGAGTATTATCTGTTCTGAGGAGTAGGTAGATTACCTCACGATATTTTCCCGTAGTAAGGGTTGGTGTATGAAACAAATATTTTTTATTGCTATCATCTACATAGAGAAACGTGTGAAAGTGTTTTAATTTGAGTCCATGCTCAGGCGGGTTTTGAACCTTGAACCCTGATCAGTACTAAAGATCTCAATGACTTTTACTGCTACTGAACATTATTATGTATTGTCCTTAAATGAAATCAATTTTACATTATTAAAATATTACATAGCTAAGTTACAATTAAAATACTAAAAACCTTATTTATGCCTAAGAAGCCTAATCAAACTAAAGGCTTAAAACGAAAAAGTTTCTCTATGCGCATTTAGTCCGCGCACTAGGTTTTTCATCGTCGACTCGGCAAGAACACAGTTCGCGCTCATTCTGCCAGGCGCGCGCTTGCCTCCATCAACCAAGGAGTCTGTGGTCGCATCCCGAACTTTTTCGCGAAGTATTCTTTCCCGCGCTTTTCATTGTTTATTTTTAACGAGTGAAAGTGGAATGCAGTGAATGCTTTTTTAAAATTCGTGGCTTTGATAGTGTCATAGTGTGGTGTTTTTGGTAAAAATAATGCTTGTTTAATAGATCACAGTGAGTGTGCTGTTTTTAAAACAGAATCCCACATGGTAAGATTTTTTTGGAATGAATTTCAATATTTATGCAGTATAAATAAATGGGCACAATGTTATTATGTACCTATTTTTCTCCTTTCTTCGGTTTTTTACTTATTATTACCTTTGTTGTTAAAGTAAGATGTGTGTGGCTTATTAAATACTATTGGAAAACTTCTTTTTATTTTATCTTAAAACGTATTTATATTTGTTTCATGTACCTAGGAAGTTTCTATTTTCAGATCTAGTAATTTGTAGACGTACTTAGTCTTTGTTGGTTTGGTTTTACCTAATTCTTTTTAACAATATATTGTCGCAAACAAAATCTGTCATGAATTTTCCTTATAACACGGTTGCAATTGAAAATGAAAATTATGTAATTCCTGAATTTATATAACAGAAATAAAAATCACTGAAAAATATATGGAAAGGTTGGAAAATACATAATTTTCTACTCTGTACGGTGATTAATACAGCGAAATTATTAATAAAAAGAAATTTGTGTTCATAAGTGTATATGCATACATATTTTAATGAAATCTGGTAAATAATACTTAATATTTTTCTGCATTCTCATTTTCAGAGTAGCTAATAAACTTTTCCTAAACATAAACTTACAGCACGTAAGTTCGTTATCTATGCAAACACGAGTTAGGCTGCAAATATTAACTGACAAAGACAACATACTATGAATCCTATCAACATGATTTAAAGACTGGCTGCTTGGAGTCTATGCAGACTGTCTTGTCTCGTCCAAGTTTCAGAGACCACATGACTCTTCTTAGCAGTCACAGGACTGTCTTGGCAAACAAGCGCGAAGTCGCAACCGCAAAATATGTAGAGTCGCGGAATTAACGCTCCCATTGTGTTACTACAATAATCCGTTATCTAGGCCAGCTTCAGTACTACAGAGGAACCTTTTGTCTTTCATGTTCACCGCTCATAATAGCGGGAGCGCCGAAACAGCGGCACAGTGGCGCACAATGCCGCGAAATGCGCGCGTTTTCATTTGCAAGACAAAACGCGCTTTGTTGTGTGTCCGCTCAATACTAAATTTATAGCCGCTGGATTGGGCTGCATTGACGGCCGCCGGAGGATGATAGACAATGGCTTAGTTATGCACAAAGCGGCGCTCTCTACAAGTTTGGACGACCGCTCCAATACGTGAGCGGTCATTAAATTGCATATCGCCTTATTCGCGAATATACAACTGACTTCAAAATTTTTTATCAGGTTTGAATGGCAATAGGGTTGCTACCGTGGAATCATTCTGGGATTCTGGAAAACATAGTAAAATTATTGACTTCGTTAAAATATCGAATACAGAGAAGTTTTATAGACATTATACATCATGTAAACAAGCTTTGAAAACGTATTCTTGTTTCCTAAAAATTGTTGACTGAATCCTTTGGAAATTACGGTATTCAATTATGTGGAAATCGTACTACGGCTTCAATTAAACAAAATGTATGTTACAACTTGTAAAACAAAACATTCTTTTCAACTGGTTTCAGGAGCGAAACTAAGGAAATTACAACTTTTTCCACTTTTCATTGGAGTCGTTGTTATGGAAAGAATGAATAAACAATGGACGGCTTCTTTATTTGCCGTTGAAAAGAAAATTCTAACAAAAGTCTACACCAACGTGAGTACCAACTTTTTCAATGGCTTTAGACAGAGAAGCCAAATTACCAAAACCGAATAAAAACGCGATTCTATTCGCAAAGTTACACTAGATCTGGAAAAGAGGCCGCGGCTCACAAAGGCGCCGTAATTGGCCGTTCTTTCTCCTCGGCCCGGACCAAGCAGCATTCAGACCCAATGAAACGTGTGCATTTAAATGACGTCCCAGCGCTTTGTGGGGTCCGCGGCTGCGGCGAAACTTGCTCTCGGAAAGCCATCACACTTTTTTGTCTCGCATCCTGCGCCGCCGAGGGATTTCGCTCGCACCCATTCAAACATCGCCGAGTTTTCCTCTGAACTCTCGATTCAATATCTCACTGGCCCGTCGCGATTCCTGAATGTTTCCTCAAGTTTTCATACGTCTGCGATCGATTCAAATTATCTCGACATAGATGGGGTGGCACAATACACCTTACATAAAAGTGGTGTATTAAGTAAACAATGGTTACTTTGGCTGGAGGAGGCGGGGCGGGGCAGGACGATCGGTATTTGGTGCTCGCATTGTCGCTGAATAACTTTTGTCCCTATTGTGTTGCTGAAAGTCGACGCCACAAAGGCTGGCGACGGCGTGGAACATAAACCGAAATTCATCAGAGCACCGATTGTTCGTCTCTTAATGGTGTACTGAAGCCTACAGTTCCTATCTTTTGGCTGTAATAAACCATTGTCCAGGTTTCATAATATTACGAAGAGCTTGAATTTTACTTAAATCAAAACATCTATTATCCTTATTACGCGTAGGATACTGTTCTGTGTTTAATCTTCTTAAGTTGACACAATCATTCCCTTTTTGGAAACAAATTACATACTTTTGTATAATTTCAGTTACGCAAAAATAGTCATTACAATTATTGAATGCAGCTTTAATTTACAGTTATTAAACAAAGAGGTTTAATGAAATAAAGCATTGCACACAATAATAGTAAAATGGGTGCGCGTTCATACCCCATTAGCTGTGAGCGTAAAAGTCAAACAAATGAAGCCAGTCGCGCTCTGTTGTTGCGGGGAGATTTCCCATTTATCGCTGTATTTTATTGAAAAGATCTCTTTGTATTCGTTACAATATTATCAGCGATGTCATTATTTTTCCACCGATATAAATTGTAGTTTACTGAATACTGGCGTAATGAAAATAGGACTCGTTAATGGAAATGGGACGTGGAACATACAATGAACCGACGCTGAATAAGTAATCGTAGTCACTTCATCTCGATTCGATGCCATGATGATGAGTACATTATTTTCCTTTTGATGTGACTGGAATTCATTGGCAGCTTCATTAGCTTAGTAAATGTTGAAAGAGCTGTTGGCAAAACATAAATACTTTTTGGGACTTTAAGCGATTATAATTTTAGTCTTGATTTGGCTAAGGATCGATTCTGAACCGAAGCATCTAGTTAGTACCTGAAAATGAAAAAAAGTCTTTCAAAGATTGTCAATGTTATTGAAAGAAAAATCATTGGAAACTGGTGTCGTTTTTCAAGTTTCAGTTCATACATAGTATAAAGTCACTACACGTTACGTTGGATGTTGTTCAGTGTCAGTAATAGCAACAAAAGTAATCGTGAAATAAATGGATCTGTGATTTCTGATATGTCCTCCAAAGTATTTATTGGTAGGGTTACCCCGTACAGCGGCATACTTACTACGTATCGTAAGTTTACTAAGGTATCTAGAGTTACTTGTTTTTCTCTTTAAAATATTTTGTAGCTTTGCAGTGTTATTATTATTAATTAAAAAACAGACTAAAAAACAGGTCAAACAGGAGCTAAAATCTAACAAAAGTATGGCATTGCATTGTGGGCAGCAGCAATTGTTGTGGGTACATTGTTACTTTTTATTTGTATTATTCTTATGCAAGCAAGCCTTTTGAATGTGATAAACCACGTAGCACTCTTTGGCAGCGTCGGCCATTGTGTCGCTTTGAATGCAATCCAGCAAAGAGTCGGCGGAGGCCTAACCTATTTTTCCATATTCCTTTGAACCTCCTCAGTCACTCTCACTTATTCTCGGTGGCTTTTGTGTCCGTCCCCATAGAAATACATTGAGGTTGAATTGAAAAGTCCGCGTCTAAGAGTTGCCAATGTTGAGCTACATACAAAGAATCTGGCTGAAAGATGAATTTCTTTCATTCCTAGCTGGGTTTATTTTATAAACTTTTCCATTTGAAACTTTATTTACAAACTATGTAATGGTGAGGAAACTTTTGCTTATATTACTTATTCAGCATCCTACAGTATACTACACGTTGAAAGACTTCCATTTTCTTAAAAAGTATAAGCATCAAGCTCTACAAGTGTTTATATGAATCGCTTCTTCCTGTATTGTTTATTTTGACTAACTAATTATGACCGGTACCTATATTAGTATAGTTTATATGTATGAACACGTCCATTATCACTAAGAAAAAGTGAAATCAATTCTATTGTTAATTTATTGTTGTTGTGTTTAATCATAATACAAATATTAAGCCCGTTTCGAATATGAAAGAAAAACGTGTCGCTAAATTGATAATCCGCGCGATCCCTCATGACAATTGAGGGAGTACTTATTACGAGTACCTCTGTGGCTTTGCTTATAAAAGTGAGGGTCAGAAAGATTCGCATTGTGAAAGCGCTGTGAAGCGATGGCCTGTCCCTCCACCTCACAATGAGAGGGAGGACTTTCAGACCTCACACTCGTATTGACGAGCCCATTGTGGCCCTAAGTAGACTCAAAAATAGACCCAACCAGAGATAGTTGTAGCGAAAATAGCCCGCAATGATAAGCAAATTTAACGAAGCTTTTCTTCGAGTACTAACCCTTTTTTACGTAGGATTACAAGTAGTTAATTATAGTGGCAGAACGTAATTACGTAATTAATTACACTGATATATTAAAACTTAAATATTTGAACAAAGTCAATAACTCCTTTTTTGTTGTGACATTATAACTATGGCCGATCAAAGAGGACATGTTCAAACCCTGACAATTTCCCATTCGTAACGAAATAATAATTCTAAAATGATATCAGCTTGATTATTATAACATTGTTGTTATCATAAGATCTAAACTATCGCAAATATAATAATCAGGGCTAAGCCACTTGAGTAGTGTTGCTGTACACTGGCTCGTTTAAATGCGAAGGGTGGTAGCACTTGTTTCGCGCAAACAAAAGTCTTTTTTATCGATCTAGCTAAACAATAGATGTGACGATGTGTCACTGAGTTGAATAGGCCCCGATGCTAGATTAAGCATGACAGGGTGATCCCCGCTTCACAATAGAAAGTGTATCTTCCACCCTTCTTGTAACGAAATTAAGATTATGGCCACTCTAATCTGAATAGACCGCCAATTCTTTTGAATTTTCCGCCACCAGTTTCCCTATGCATGTTTTTGTTGGCTTGTTTCTCAAGCTTTGAGCAACGTTTCATTAATCGCTGCTTTAAAACTAAACTGAAGAAACTCGAAAAACATTTTATCTCAAAAACATTAAATAATAAGTACATAAAACATATTAAGTTAATAAAAAGATAAAAAATGTATTTATATTTATTATTTTTTTTAAATTATATGCAATTTAATGTCAAAAATATATCGACTTTATTATAAAACAACGTTTTTTGCAAAATAGTGTTTTTTGAGTTTCTTCAGTTTAGTTTTAAAGCAGCGTAATATCTACTTACCATTGGTAACTCAAATTGGGTTTTCGCTGTATCTTAAGTAACCACGCGAACCATGTGGAAATTATTTTATCATTATAAGTAATTATAGGAAATTATTTTATAGTTTATCGTAAGTACGACTTAGTGGAAGAAACGTCGTTAATTGAGCTCTAAACTCGTCATTTTTTGTAATTTACGGAACAATATAGCAAATACTTGCATGAAAGTATAATATATAGCTTTAATTTGTATGAAACTTAACTAGCATGTTGGAAAAATAAAGAATTTACTAATTATGTTACATCTCTTGGACAATAATATAAAAATGTGCTTACAATGTAAACAAAATTTATCTCCTCATGTTACACATGTGAATAAACAAAATCAACAAAACGCTGAGTCTTAAAAGCGTTCTCCTATTAAGTTTCCCGTGTAACGTCAATATTAAGGCTTTCATAAGCGAATGGGTATGTAAATACGCAGAAATCTCGTCCGGCCGCGACCACACGACTTTTGAGTGAAACCAAACAGGAAAATGCGAATGAGTCGGAATCACTTTAGCATACGTATTGAATGCGAAGGTGGTGTGATCGGATCGCGCTGAAAAGTAAGCACGGAGCTTTGTCTGAAATTCACAACTGGCGGCTACGAAAACGAAAGGTGCTACGAGTTAAGCCCAGCGCTACGGAATTGAGTAAAGCTTAAACGAAGAGCTATTCATTTGTACATGCCATGTTAAAGGTTATTGAGGTCTATGAACGACTATGTAAATAAGCGAATGAAACTATTGGCAAATTATTAAAATATGCATATATAATAAGGATACCTTGCGCTTGTTTAATTCAATAACACATTAATATTTCAGATCTTTCAATCACAGTAGCAACATCAAAATATTAAAATCATACATAACACACTACATACTACAATCTTCTCCTATCCAAAACATCCAAACGAATAACTGCCATAACATATATACATAACATAAACGCTAAGCAATGGAACTACTACCTACTTTTCAGATAAATTACATCTGTATCTTAAAAGAAATGCTCAACACCAGTAGAAGAAGCATACACACCTCCGCGGCGAGTGATTGAGCGAGTGAGAATGGCGAGGCGCGTCGGAGGCTCGCGGCTCCTCCGAATCGGCCGGAATCGCAGTGCTCTGTATTGTATTACGATGTCATATTTGTCGACAATAGCGCCCTTTTATGTGGCAAACAATCATGTTGCTGATGATGAATTTCGCTTTATGTCTGCGCCCGTCTTTGTTCGGGCCCTCCCTCTGCCGGACAACACAATGGAACAAAAGTTGTGAATGGCGGCGCTAGCACCTAATACCCTGGCCCTCCGACCATTGTTTCGGCTAATGCCTCACTTTTGTGTGCCTACTTTCCAGCCGCCTACGCTCCTACGTGCATGCTGGGAATTAAGAAATCTAGCGTCCTTGCTCACACTGTTTGTAAGTCATTGAAGAGGTTTAAAAAAAATCCAAATGGATTGGTCGTTTTGTGAATAAAATACTTAACTGAATGTTAAATGGTAGGATGGCAAGTCCGATATAAGATCTGAAACCGTGTGTTTCAGTGGAACACACTATCGTAACAAACATGGCTAGCTCTGTAATGGTAAATAATAGTTGGTTGTCTGCTGTACCTGGCATACAGACGGCAGTATGCATTTGTTCGATACAGCATTATGAGGCAACGGTTGAATCTATTCAGCCAAGTTTCCAATTCACCCGAACGCAGTCCGACAGATAACTCCCGTGGATAACTCCCATAATGCAGTTTGCCTACATCCGCAGACAGCTCGTCGCCTCTCCCGATCGGATTTTCCTAGATAATCGTGACAAAGAACTTTGCTCAAACAGCCGGCGAACTAGCATGTATTCAATCCGCATGCATGCGATCTATTCATTCAGCCACGCGCATGAAAGTTGGATCTAACATTGTTATACAGTCCACACAAAAGATCGAGGCGATCTCAAACAATGGCCCTGAAAGATAGCTCTTTCAACTGTCTATTCTCCTACCTTACACTGGATGAAAGCTTTTAAATATATTAGGGATGTGCGGGATTACTTTTGGGTTTAACTTATGAGTAGATATGATTTTGATGCATGAATAAGTATTCTTTACACGAGTACATATTAAAACGAAACTATTACAAAGCTTATTAAACGATGTATATTTTAAGTCTATATACTATGTATGTATCACAATCAGCTAGATAACTATCGATATTAATAACTTCCAGAACTTAACTCGACATAAACAAAACCTATAATCCTATATCATTATGAAACTGATAAATCATATTCGTACGTACGTACATCACAATTGCAAGTGCTACAATGCATAAGTATAGCCGCACAATGGCTGCCTGTATAATACAACAATTGTTCCCATTCATGGTAGGAAAATCTGTCAACACGGGAACAATGTAGTAAGTTACATAGATCAGGAATTAGCTGTCATTGTCCTAAGCACAAAAGAGTAGGCGTGGGGGCCTCGCGAAAACTTAGTGTCGACATTCGGTGGGATGGGACTGGCGCTGTGGAGGATAGCAGTGCACTTTCTTGGACTTTCTTAAGGCTAGGATAGTAATTGATCGTGTAGTGATTGGAAGACAATAAAAAGGGAGTGTGACTACAATAGTTGAAGTTTATTTGCAACATAATTGTAGTTAGTTAAGTGTATTCTATTATACATTTAGGTTTATGTTTAAACACCTATCAAATATACTGTTTTGCACACCAAAATAATATAGTCCCAACCCAGACCCAACCCTAAAATATTTTGGTGTGAGGTTAGCAATATTTTGGTGTACATTTCATCCTTTTGATGAGCTCTCAATTATTTTCCATTCATTTATACTCTCTACCTGTTTACCGGGACAGGCAAAGAGAATCGAACACTACCTTGAAAGATCCTGACAAATCTCTCTTGCTCCACTCACACCCAATAACCTTATCATACATGATGTTCTGTTCTTATTTAATAATAAATACACGTATAAAAGAGTGAAAACGTAGTATTGAATTGTTATTTTTGCTATAAAACTTAAATTATATATACAAAAATCTTAGCACATATTGATTCTCATTGAATTTTTATACTTATGATTTAACAAATTCAACTTCAAATGTAGATACGTACTTCGATATTCCTGGAGCATCACACAATTAAACAAATTCATTATCGAATGTATGTGCCTAATTCGATATTCCTTTAAGAGAAAGTACATCCTTATGCGATCCAAGTTCAAAAGGGTACTCGTCGTGACTAATTTGATAACGTTATTATTTGATGTAAGACAGCTTTTGATAAATTAACGGCACAATGGCACGCATGTCTCTGGGATTACGTATCGGCTTTGTAGGAGATTGATTCATACACGTCATACACACACTATCTTATTCAGTCAATTATCTCTGCCACCGAAAGCTCATCGCCATTTTTGTTTAAACTATAGATGGAATCTTCGTAGGTACCTATACCTTTTATAAATTATGCGAAGTACTTTATTTCTTTGATTGGTTATAATATGTTTCTACACATATTATATTCATCTAATGCTCTAGCAGCACTGATATTCTTGTTCGATGTTTTTGTGGTCCGAATAAACCACGATCATCTATAGAAATCTGTACACGATTGTTTCATATGGGGGTAGCGGAAGTTTTAGAAATGAAGTGTTGTGCAAACAATCAATTTGCGATGCACGAGATTTCGTAGGGGGACGCAAAAACCGTCCACTATAACCGCATATCGGATGACTTGACTATTATTATAACTTGCAATAGGGAGACATTTTGAAAATATGATATTTCCTTTCACAATAGTTACTGATTTTAATCTCAAGAATATCGTCTGGTTTTGGGTATACTACGTGTCCAAGCAAATAGCACTTGAGTAAAATGTATTTAAGACATTATTTTCCACAACCGGTACTACTTATTTTTCATATTTTTGTTGTATTGTATAGTAGTTGTCATTAGTTCTCATTCTATGTTGTTTACTTTAGTGTTACCGAAAAGGTTAGCAGTTAGATGTGTCAACTATAATTGATAAATGTAGGTTAAAATATAGGCAAAGGATTCAAAAGTTCGATCATTGTTAGCTCCAGTGACGTGTGATCGTAATATTGATGGAAGTATAAATTAATAACGCAACGCACAAACGAATATAAAAGTGGCGCGACAATGCCAACATGCAAACAAACCAATATCAGCCTCGGGCTATCATTAACATTCGATTGTTATTCGAAATCGCTTTAAATGCGTAAAAACAATAGCCAGATAATTAATATTCGGATGTAGGACCCTTGCGATACTTCACTCTACGATTTTTGTTGATGAAAAATGTTTGTCATTTCCGCCAAATGACGTAGTGGGGATTCGTGATTTTGACAGCTCACGTAATTGTCATTCATCCGCAATGACCCCACTTTTAACCCGGATTCGCAATCAGTATATGTGAAAAGATTTACCTCTTAATTCTTATCCCATAGACGAGTACACGGTGATTATTGGGTAAAACCATGGAACTATTACAAAGAGGAGTGGGCCATATGCGACATATATGCCACAGAATTTGCATTTGTTTCGTAAGTAAAACTAATAATGTACATTATAGGAGCACTGACAGATAGAACTTATGGATTTCATTAGTTATGTTAGTACTACGAATTATCTTTTCTAATAACTGGTGCAATACAAGTTAGAGTTATAATCTAACACACTTACACCGTGATCAACATCGTAACGATAGGCAACTGTCCAACAGACGTATGTCATACTACAACTAGTACTGTTACTCATACAAACAAATGTACATATGTATATTACAAACGAATATTCGGTCGGTAGAATTGTCTTTAGTTTATTTGTTAGAGTGCATCTTTGCTTGTAGAATCACACGCGCCATTTGTATTACGGTAGCCAAAATAGACTGTAAGCATATCGAAGTTTCTATTTCCCTATGTATAGATACTAAAGGACACCCAGAATCTCCGAAGGAGCGGACAGAACAAAAGGACTACCAAGAACCTGTTAAAGAGGAGATGAATTCTTGCTCAAGGCTAAAAATACCGAATAAAGACGGTGTAAAATATGAGTTCACCTTTCAGTTACAGCTGTATAAGCTGCCATTGTTGGGCTCCTGGAGGCATTGTGTCGCAAGAAGCACAATCGCGCCATTACAACCCGCCATTGTGACAGAATGTTAACATATCGTTATCTCGATCAGCGCCATCTATTGTTAGGGCCAGACTTTTGTCGTGTCGGGCACTTTTCAGGGGATACCCACTACGTCCCTTGCTATCAATTCGATTGGAGCTATGCGGAATATATTTATAAATACGTGTAACAGTAAATGCTCCGGATGAGTTTTCTTCATGAAACTATATACGTATCTTCCTTAGAGTTTAAAATGGGCTACTTTTCTATTCGATATAGCCACAAGTATTGCTAATGTTGCATGAGATGAAGTTATTGTTACATTTATAACGCAAACTTGTGATGATTAGGGCGAACTGCGTAGCGATTCGGGTGCAAAGTGTGCATTGATTTAATTATGAGCCAATGGCGATCACAATGGCGTTTACCCTTTGACTTGGCATAATGCGAGATGGATCTCATTGTTTCGCGGCGCAACTCAGCTGGCCGCCGTGGTCAGCCATTGTTCGCCCCACACAATGTCTGCTTAATGAGATCAGATCCATCTTTGGGCTAGGTGACCTCACAAAGGGTTCCGATTTTATTAATTAATTCGTTACAATAGAAGCTAGCCCAATGGACGGGGAACTGGCTTTGTACAACTATCAGCATTGTTTATCTTCAGGGTGATAGTGACTTGGTAACGCCTTGCAAAATTTGGCTGGCTCATCTTCAGTGTGTCCTATGATGGTCGTTACAAATATGCTATTTGCTTACTACGTTTTGTGTAACATGTCATATATGAAATTGATTGTATAGTAGCAAGTTTATTGCGTATTTTTTTAAGCATTTAAGGTCCCCAAAATACGTTGCTTTAAATCAAAGATTTACCCCTTTTCCTAAGGTGCAATTGACGTTAGCATTTATAGACAATGGAACGTCCAAAACACTAATACGGTTACTCGTCCTGGCACTCGATAACAGGAAGGAGACCACAGAATCATTTGTCCTAAAGTTAAATTTCCTCTAACAGTAGTGATTTATCTTACTTATATCTTGTTTAACATTCCCTGATACGACTGGTTGATAATGAACCCACTTACACGCAGTGTGTCAGCCGAAAGCCTCGCAGATACGTTCCCCGATTCCCCATTGTTTTTCGTCCACAGTGAATAGAAGTGCTCTAGGCTAAAATAGGAGCCCGCAGTTAGCATATGAATAAAGTGGACAAAAGACCAGGCCATGGAGAAATTTTATTAATTGCGCCTTGATAAAGCGAGCTTCGGGTACCCACCGAGTGCAGACCATTCGCTCCTCATTGTTTGCTGCGATTTGTTAATGGCTGAGTGGCCTCTGATCGTATCGATGAAAACAATTACATACATAGATTTACTTTTAGACCAAGTACGCTATACATCGCAAACTATTGTCAGGTACCAATGTTGTTATTTTTAATTATGTGTAAGTGGTAGAGAGAAGGAAATTCCATGCCGGTCATAAGTGGTAATAGAACCTTAGTTTTTAAGTATTTTCTTGCATAAGTACTTAAAATGTCAATGTCAGAAAACCTAAAAATACTTTTGGAGTGTTTCGAGCACTGAGAATAAGACGACCATTTTCTCAAGTACGTATTATTTTGTTCTAAACAAAAGACAACTTCACAATAGCACAAAGCGACGAATGAGTATATCACATGCTTGCATCTTTGTCTCACAAGAAAGAGATTGTTAGCACATCGCCTCATTAGAGCTTTCGCACAATAGTTTATATACGTATGAGATTATGGAGACTACGAATTCTATATTTTACACCTTAGATATGGTAGACAATGACCAAAAATTTAAACAACCATTTCTAACAAAGTATCGGCTCATGTTAGCCCAGGTTTAATGTATAGAATGCAAACTGTTAATGTGCGTCTAATTACTTGGGTTCCCTTTGCTGATAAATTCTGATTCAGTAGTTCATGGGCGAATCGAAAAGTAAATGACAAAGACAAGAATGCATAACATTTAATTTTTAAAATAATTAATGGATTACATTTTATTTAGAACATGCAATTTTCATGCTTAAAAGTGAGTTATTATATTTCCGAGGATTTGTCCATTCCAAAACAGATAAAATAGAAGCTATCACATGAATCCTATTTAATTTTCCACTCTGGCTATATATTTTCTAGAACTTGCAAGATATCCATAAATAACTCTTGAAGTGTAAACTGCAAAGTTTGCCACATGAGCAGAAACGAGTGCATTTTTGGTACTTGAGGCAGTGGTGGTGCCCCAGCACAAACCCTGGAGCTGCGTCATGGTGGCTAGCTGGTGTTCCAGATGGCGCCACCGTGCATATTTCGCTAAAACGGCACAGTAACAATAATGGCCCCGCAGCCATTGTTCAGTCCGTGGCACATTATGCTTTTGTCTTTGCCCTCTCTAGTCCCTTACAATGCGGCCAGGAAACAAGTGAGCCTTTATTTCGCGTCTTTTTGTCCTTAGTATCGCTGGTTATTGTCTTCATTCGATTGTTCGTGGCTCTTCATTCGGGCACCACATTGTTGTGCTCGAGGTAGACTCGCTCCTGCCGCGTGGCGCCCTCTATTATGCTCTCTACACGTTGTAAACAGACGCGGTTGCCATCATAGTCAAGGCAGATAGTTCAAATGCTAGTGATTGAGAAGTTTCCTTCTATGTGGAAGGGCCAAAATCAAATGTCATTATTTTTGTCTTACATCACGTCCTTTTAGGTGACTCTAGGAAAGCCATTTACTGATTTTCATTACTACTTCGCGTATAAGTACATATACAGCTGAGGAAAGAAACTATTTGGGCGATAATTATAGTTATAAACGTTAACTATAATATTGCAATCCACTGAAAATTACAGAGCATAATTATTTGCAAACATAATTAACTACATACTTATAATAATTTTAAATAAAAATCTGTTAAAACCAAAACTACTATACAAAGTGCTCATTTCTTGTTCATTCTATTATTTTTTTAATATAATATGTATCTGTAGGACGGAATATAAAACGACTCTACCTATTATTTAATATTTCCCACTTTCTAGCATAGCAACAAAGAATCTGTAGCCTTATTGTAGCCTGGTTGTAGGTTGAAAAGGAATTATGACGCTCCTTGTTGAAGGCTCAATATAAGCTACTACTAAAATCAAAAGAGCGAAATGCCATGAACGAATTGAAGTATACCGTAATGGTACTAACTCCCTCTTTGATTCGGTTACCTCTAAGCTAACGACTTGTTTGAGAGGTCCTCGATTGATTGATGTTTTATTTAATGCTTTAATTCAATGGAGACTGATTTAACCTGATTTTCTACTTTTAATAAATCTCATTTGAATGAATCAAATATATTCTTGCAGTGAGAAAGTGAATAGACTCGTAACCTTTATTATTAATATGGTGGCTATTTAGCAGTTGGTTGGTTGGTAGCTTTTTATTAATATGGTTAAAAAATAATTTTGTTTCAGATCCAGGAACTTGAACAAGACCAACGATGAGAGGTAAGTAATCTCTTTTACAAGCTTATCTATATTAAAATCTATATTTAAGTACTCCATGTAGCCTCAAAAGTTATATCAATAAATTGCTATTTATATTAGAGAGATGTCGTAACTGACATTTAAGTGCGTCCGGCATAAAAGAATATTTAGTAAGTCGAAACACTATTTTCACAATACAATAAATTTTCTTAAACTTACTAGCATTTTTGAGTATGTGTTACGAATACATAACTGTAATATAGCAAATGTCATATCTATAGAAATGTCATTAGCGATATTTCAGTTCACCCCTCCTTTTATAACAAGCGTTCACAAACGACATGTAATGTTTAAATAACAAGGCATCAATAGCACACACGGACCTACATACATAAATTTGTCGTTTGTCCCGCCTATCTCGTCCTCAATGTCGCGAGTTCACAACAAAAGAAAACATCACAATAGACTAATAACAAGTTGGTAAAAGATCTTTTCAATTTGTTATGTATAGAGAAAGATTTGTCATTATGTGGGACCTTGGGCTGCGCGGCGCTCGAAGGCTTTTCACTTTCATATGTGCCGTGCGTCCCCATATACTTGTTGAGAAAACTGTTAATTGAGAACTAAAAAAAAAAGTAAAAACGTTTATTCAGTAACAACTTAAATCTAGTGTACATACAGCGAACCCCCTAATAAAGGGCATAGCCCTGTGACTTAGGGTGGGTTAGCTCAACCCAGATTATGAACAGTTTGATTTACAATATATTGGGAACTGAAAATACTATAAAATTAAACTTATTATACAATACACAAGTGACACATCACCTAACTATGGAACAGCTTTTCTCATTGCAAGCCACAAAAGGCATTTTAAATTTATAAAACTCTATATAACTGGCCTCAAAAATCTCTCAGTTTCATCATAAGATAATGAAAGAAGCCATTTTAACAGTTTTCTCTTACATTCATATTTATTCAAGTTATACATTTTAAAAATTTTACTTATAGAATTATACAGCATTGGAGAAAGATAGATACTATGATGAGTGCAAAACATCGTGTTAAATGTTTCTCTATAGCAAACTAAATCAATCCTTCGCTTAGAAACATTTGCACATTTGTACGCAAACTGATGCTGAAAAAGAGTTGATTCCAAAACGAACAACTGACGCACAGTAAGCAAGCCACAAAACCGATACAGTGATACGGTAGGGAAACGGAATGGCTTCCTAAAAATTACCTTTAACAAAGCTCTTTGAGCTCTCTCTATTCTTAACA
This sequence comes from Leucoptera coffeella, assembly GCA_030578115.1. Lineage (NCBI taxonomy): Eukaryota > Metazoa > Arthropoda > Insecta > Lepidoptera > Lyonetiidae > Leucoptera > Leucoptera coffeella. The sequence continues at coordinate 105,815 of JAMBLF010000634.1, read as the reverse complement.
TTGTAGTCTTATGTATGCCGCCCCAAGAAGTGATGCAGTATGACAAAAGGCCTTGGCAGAGTGCGAGATAAACATTCTTAAGAACTTTTTGGTTCATGACATCACGTAACTTCTTAAAAACACATATGAGAGATCTTACCCTTCCACAAAGGCTATGGATTTGATGCTGAAAGTTCAAATTGCCATCAATAAATACACCGAGATATTTGACAACATCACATCTCTCAATATGTGGGCACTGCTGACATGTCAGTTGGTTCCTACAAACAGATGAGTGGACCTTCAATTTCATGTCACTGCCTGGCTGAGTAGAGTTCCGTATAGAGAAAGGTATATACTTGGTTTTGTTTATATTTAGCGTAAGTAGGTTCTGATTCAACCAATAACTATTTCTCCTTTTCATTTTGAAATATCATTTCTCGTATTATAGTGCCGCGCTTCTGTTTAATAGCATCCTAATTACTGACAAAGTGATACGGTGAAGGTTAATTGCTGTTGACATTGCTGAGGGATAATAATGTAAGGAAACCTATATAATTGTTAAACTACAAGTCAACTTAAATGAGTTATAGTAAATGGTGAAAGATTTATCGACTATGATGTTTAAATCAGCGTCTAGTGAAAAATGGACTCTGAGTTACGAAACATTTACTTATATTCAAAGATCGCTGAAGGTTTTCACTACCCTAAAAGTCTTATCAGTTGACGTTCAACCAAATATACTTCTATGTATATAATTCCAAACATATTTCATAATATAAACAATAATGACATGTTGGTCTAGATGCAAATGAACATTATTATTGACGACCTCCGTGGCGCGATCAGTTAGACGCCTTAACGCTAATCGCGAGGTCCCGGGTTCGATTCCCGGTGGAGTCAGAGTTAAGAACTACGCTTTTCTTCTGCTTTCCAGTCTGGTTGTTGATTATATATGCTATATATGTATTTATCTATATATAATAAGTATATATTTCTTAAATGTGCGTTGACTAATACCCTTAACATAAGTCTTAAATGTACTTACCGAGAGGCTAGTTCAATTGGTGTAATAATGTCCAAATATTATTATTATTTCTTGGAATATTTACGTATTCGAGATACGTTATAAACCGTGATAAGCAGCGCCTTTTCACGGGCTGGCTCGCGTTAACTGCGCCTCGGTCCCTCTCGAGCCATTCGGGGCTATTCATGTCTCGCAGCATATTTCACACGTTTTCCATACACACAAAATATTCGCACACAATGTGCGAGCGCGGGGCGACGTCTCCAAAGACACGAACGGAGCTTTCACCCGAATAGGGTTGTGCTACGCTTTTATTTTATACCTATTTAATAAGTATTCACTGAAGTAATTATAAGATTTCAGTGAAAAACGTGAGACAATATATGTATAATAAATATAAGTAATAATGTTTGCAATTGATTTATAAATTGCATACAGATTATGCGGCAAAACATAGTTTCGAGTGCTCAAATACTTTGTTAATGACGATGGTGGTTACTTTAGCCTACAAGTTCTCCGGAAGAGCTAAAGGCCGTGACTTGTATGTGTGCTCAACACTTGTACTACAAGCTACTGTATGGTATGTAACTTTATAAACTAATATTTTATTAATATTTCTAGAAACTTAAAAAAATAGTATATAGACAATTAATAAAATTATGCTTAACATTTCACGTACAATGTTTGGGACCCCTTGCTACATATATTATGGTAGTCCGTAGTTACACTATTGCCCACATTGAATCCTTCTGTAGCAAACAGCAACAAATGTAACGGATGTACCTATACAGTTACAATCAGTAAATATTTTCTATTCTGAAGAAAAGACATGCATATGCTCTTAAACTCTAAAACGTAATCTTTCATAAGCAGGGTGAGTTCGATTTTCAGTAGCAGAGCGTGTTTCGGCGCAACCCTGCCACGAAACTCGCTATTGCGAATTAACACTATTCATAGAGGGAGTTTTCAAAGAGGACTTCTCTCATACAATTTGGTAGCATTCAGAGCCAACAAAGATTCGGCGTTTAGAACGCGACTCAATGAGGCTTTATGCTCGCTTCAATAACACATTACTCTGAAGTAACTCCTTGTTTACTCCCTTTGTGTTGGGATAAGTATTTCTTATTAATGAAGAGGCTTTTATTCGAGCCCCGGGGCCTCGTTTTTAATTATCCGAAAGCGTGGAGAGCTCTTCTATTAATGTTATTTAGTTAATAGTATGATTGGATGAATAGGTCTCTCTCCTGATCGGTTATTTATTCTTTTTAAATAAATAATTGTAACATAGACAACACGACTATAATGTTCCTTGACATTTCTTCACAACCGTTACACTTTTTACACTTCAGGGTTTTATGGGAGTAATAGATTGTGTTTAACCAGTATCATGTGGTGTTCCATGTCACATACAGAGGCGCTGACATATTGTTTATCGAAATAATAACATAACATAACTTGAAAGATGTTCTGCAGTGTAAAATAACAGTATCGCTGTATAGAAATAAGATTATCGTAGGCTATAAAATTAAATAAGCAAGAAAACATATAGAAGTACTTATAATTAACGAATGTGAATGAATCATAATTCCCGACGAATTTACTAGAATTTGCATCGGGAGAAATTGAGATTATTATCTAAGCCTACCTGAGTGACATGTAAGTATATGAAAATAAAAAATATCTTCCACAATCACGTTTTGCGTTCCCCGTCACAATGGTGTTAATTTGCAGGCACGCATCGATTGGTATCCGTTCAGTAGCATTGGCAGTGACTACGAATGTGAGGATACCTTCGTAGCAGGCTTTTACGGAGTATGTACTAATTTTATAAAATTATATGTGCTGAATATATCATTTAAAATCTAGATTGATAGCGGTAAACGCGATCAAACCCTTCACAACACGTGAATAATTAAACATAAAAATATTGTTTTCAAGTCGACAACATATTTTCGTAAAATTTGATTTTATAGAGCATTTCGTTAAATTCTAATGGCATTGGCAGACAACAAAGACAGAAAATAAACGCGTTCACGACCATGAACCCTTGCGGAGTAGTCAGAGGTAGTTCAGATGTCCATCTCCGCAATTGCGAAGGTAGTAATTCTATGGACACCTGGAACCCACGTATTGACCAGATAGTCAGTACTCAATGTGACAGGTGGTAAGCCATGTCACCATTTACAAGCACTAACTGTTCGGGGAACAGGTATGTTTCCTCACGATGTTTTCCCTCATTGTAGTATTCGACGCATTTCGTAAAAGTATTTTTATTACGAAAATGTAACCTAACCTAACCTGTACCCACTGATACAGAGTCAAGCCCCAAACAACTGAGCTACGTCGAATTACGGTTTTTTGTGTTTATATGGTTCTATCGACGGCTTCGGTAGGACAATTCTGCCAAAAGCACGACCTGGACGAGCGAAGCCAGATTTTCAATTAATGTTTTTAATTTGTCCATTTGTTCGCATCGTATCTAACTATGTAAAAAGTGAGTTAACAAATTTCAACAATTGCTATTATGGATATGACACACGAGCCTGATTATATTATGCATAGCGTTTGTCTTCTGTCCGCTCTAAGCCTACAAAATTCGATTTTATTATAATTAATATTTCGATAAATTGTAATCGCACTGGCATGGCACATTACACAGACGCGGCGGGTAGCGACAATTCTGCGAAAATTGCAAAGCCGGGTTTTCATACTAGTAATTAAAGTATTATAATAATTACCATACGTGGAATTTATATAGGCTGATAACTTTGTATTTATTTGTAATAGCGCCATCTATTATTTCACATAACTGTAAAACGTTTACTGCCATCTATCGTAACTTCAAGCTGAACCTTTCTGTGCCTGTTGTCATGGTTCGCGGTCTGTTGTACACTCAGTGCGAGTATACGAAGTTCCTGTTACTGTAATAGATGGCGCTAGTACCATTTCGTGGCATTTTGCCCAAAAGTTTGCATTGCTTCAGACTTGGGTGTTTGCTTACGAATTTGACGATTCAGAAATTGCTGCCATTATCATAATAATGTGACGCAATTTCTGCTGTATTATTTTGTGGGCAACTTCATACTATCATTTATTGTACGTTCATTGCAATGGAAACGGAATGTCACAAAGCTGGTTCTTGATATTATTTTCGGTACTAGAGTAAAATATTATGTATTTTTAATATTCTAGACTAGACAATTCTAGTTCTAGGTATGTTTTAGAGCCAAAAATCATGATGTTATGTGAATTAATCGAAGCTTTGCGTCAGCGTTGTTTCAGTCATTGCGGTTGTTTATCAAGAGTACCTACCTATGGTGATTTTCCATCTAGCAGCTGTAGGTATTATTCAAATGAAGATAATTGACTAAATTTTATCGTCCTAAAATCGAGATGACTTTGGTTAAGATCGTCCAAATAAAATGTTTACAAAATACCTAAACTGTTCATTATAAAAACATTAGATAATGATAATGAAGTGGTAAACATAGGCGATCAAATTAGTTTAATCACTGTAATAAAATGTTTTCTTTGCAATTAGTATAAAAAAATTAGTGTCGTGCTCATAATAGGTGGATAAATTAGTTCCTTTTTAATTATATTTAAGATATCTGTCAGTACAATTGTTTGTTTTTTGTTTTTAAGACTAAATTTCTCGGTTCAAAGAATATAACGATTTCAGGTGTACCTAACATCATACCTACGTAAAAACGCTACCTTCTCTAACTATAAGACAGGTTATTTATTTTCAGCTTATTTCCGTGAACATGAGATCAAAATAGGTAGGTATTTCAAATGACTTTGACCAGCGTCCGACACATAGAAGAGATAATCAAAAGTAGGTAGCTCTATATATGTATGACATCAAACAAATAAATGAATGACTCGCTAACCATCAAGAGGTATCGACATCGTGCATAATAATTATGTACATTAATTGATGTAGCTCGAAAGCAACTAAAACCGTACTACTCTGCTAGTGCATATTGTATAATGTCGCCCATCACTATTTTATATCAACACTGAGGATTTAAAATTCGAATGAGCTTTGCCTATGGGGTACTACTTACTACCGTTTATTCAGTTTTGTTTTTCAACTTGGTATAGGTTTCATTCTATTTGGCACTGATTATTAGGTGATAATCTTAGTGGTACTTAGTACGGAACTCAATTAAGTTCTTTGGCTGTCAGGGATCCATAAGTAAATAGCCAATTACTTAAGAACATAAATTAACTAAGCTTAGTTATTAGTAGTTCTTATCATTAGTGTTATCTTTTGATTAATCATCTTAAAATACATCGTCTTTTAAACTACGCGTGTCGCTTTGTTGTCAACAGGGCTACAATGATTTTATTTTTAATGCACGGTGCATGATAACTAATTGAAGACAAGTATTTTTATCTCTCAGTATGATTGGTTTTTTATTCGTTTCATTGAGAAGTTAATGATTGTTTATGTAGGATTAAAATAGACTATTTAAGGTGATAAGTGAGTTAGTCCTTACTTTTTGTATAAACATCATAGTCCAGGACCACCACGTCACGCTGTCTGCGAAGAAAGATGGTTTCAACGTTGGATACTGTACAACTAAACTAAATAAATAAACTCATATTATGTAGGTTGGTACATATGTGTAAGTTATGAATGAAGAGGGAAATGTGTGTAAATAGATAAACATATTTCATCGATACATAAACACACAGGCACTGCTTAAAGACTTTCGCAGTTAAATTCTCATCGCAAATAGGGACAAAAGTTAATTATCAACGATAACTGTCGTCGTTTTGATAGTGAATAGGAGATTATACATTAGAAGGTTAATTGATGTGAGTGAGGCACAACATTACAGACACATTTATCAGGATTGTTCAGACGTAGCCATAGAATTCTGCCTCTCCCGTTGGGCGTATATCTCCCGGTTTTTAGTAGATATTCCACATTTTTCGTCCAGTTTGATCAGGGATTAGCGGCTATATTTGGTATTCGCAAATATCCTTATGTACTTACAGGCTACCATGCAACGAACTGTCACATTGGGTAGTGGAAATCGGGTTCGATGTGGGCATAAGCCACTTACTGCGCTGTACAATATCCATGAACCTGTGAATTTTTAATTCGACTATTCGTCATTGTGTATATTTACGTCTTCTATCCCCTTCGTGGTGGACAAAACCTCAAAACAGAAATATTCCTTAGGTCACACTTCATCATTACTTTATAGCATTAACCTTGAGGTTGTGATGTCATATGGAACATTGGTGACAGGTTGCTAGCTCATCGCCCAATATATTCCATTTACTTCTAGTCCCTTCCTGCGACATGCCGGAAGAACAGCAGCTAGTTAACATCGTTATTACGCCCCAGCTAGCTCGGGATATATTATTTATGTATGTGCACAAATACAATAGTCATCTGTAAATTACACCCCTTTAGAATTTAATGTTTTATTTACTAATATCGCCTTTAACGACGGCAGATTAGTTACTTCCGTGATTATGGCAAGGCGCCAACACACTGTTTACTGAATCCCACCTCCTCGTCACGTGACGCCAGCGCCACTGATATTCTAGGGAAATAAAACAGTTCACAGAATAGGTTGATCCAATTGTCTCTATTTTAGTCATTCGGACCAACTTCTCGGATATTCCATGGTTCCACAGAAGAGTCTCATACTGTGACAACGTTGTATGCCAAAAATAAATACAGGTTTTCCAAGACAAATAAAACATTAGTTCTACATATAAAAATATTTTATTAAAAACATTTTGGTAACATTTAATAAGAACACTTAGGTAAAATTAAATCGACCTAGAAATTATTTCAATTATGAACAGCCTAGACTGGAAGTTCGCGGAGGAAGCCGGAACAAAACAAATACAAAACAATAGTTACGCGCTAGGCAAACAAGTCTAATTGACAACCAGAATTAAGGCATCGTAAGAATCGATATTATTAAGTACGGCAAATACCTATGTCTATTATTATTACAACAAACAAAGCAACGGCTGCACACAGGGGTCCAGTGGAGTATTATTAGCCTAGAGCCGGAGCAGGCCCGTCTTGTTGGCACCCCAGCAGGATTACGCTACCATACAGACTAACATTCCAATCATAAAGCTACAATAAAATTCACCTAACTAATAATAAAATTAAATATCTTCGGTCAATTTTGATACTAGAATGATATTTCATTTCGTGTTGTACTCTTAACATTACATGATTACATCTAAGAAGAGGAGACGCTGCAAGTGTACTGAGACTGTGCACCTTGCTTAATACAGTAACAATACAGGCATTGGCACTTGGATATTAAACTCTTAATTACGCTCATGAAATAAGCACTGCATATCAACAACCAACTTAAAAACTAAATTCAGATCAGTCATTTATGATATCACATCAAAATAAACAGAATATACATATCATGTGTTTGATTTCAAAATTGAATTAAGTCAATAATATAAATATACTTTTTAAAAAGAGGTAATTAATCATATAGGTTCACTAAAAATATTGAGCTCAGTGGAGTGCCACTTTTATCACCACCACACGGCAACTAGGGGTTCCACATCAATTTGGTACTTGGGGAACGACACCTAGTCACTTCTATTTCTACACCTACATAATGCTTACAAATAAGGAGCAGAGGCTCCAGCCAATGTATTACAAGTCCATTACAAAAATACTGTCATTCGACTCAGTTAAGTTCAGTGAGAAGTTATAATGATTAATTCATATAATAATATCTAATATGTATATATGATTTGACTAAACAAAATAAAATGCATAATTGAATGATTAAATTTTAAATCAACATGGAAGTAGTGCATGATTCAATAGCCTGCGATTGCACAAACATGCACATTCATACAATTTGGAAAAATAACAAACAACCAATCTTTTTGGTAATGTGGTTTAAATAAATATCAACAACTATCAGCTGCTACACCTTAAAACAAATTGGAATGCAGATATTGCATCATGCCCAGGCTCACGACGGCCGGTCTGAGCTTCAGGTGACAAGTTGTTCTTACTGACTAATAAAGAAACATTTGAGCTAATCTGCACTGTGCGTATCACTCCAATACATCAATTGCAATATTCATTTGAACTATTAGACCAGGGTGAAATTAATTAAAGCTACAACAACATAATTTACGATAACAACCTTTTTTGCGGAATGCAGTGTGTCCGAGTATACAGCATTTTAGAGAGATATAGACCATAATTTGGTCACACACATAAATATTGCCACTTGAGATCCTTGCTGTACTCAATATTGTTGTACACTGCATCACTAATTATTAAATTTTTAGAATAAGTCAACTGAAATTAGAGAATTACTATGTATGAGTAAATGAAGTTCAGATTTTTGTACATGATTAATTTTAATTAAATAGATGTCCAATAATATTCTGTAAAATTTGTGATACTAGTTTTTGAAAAAATAAAAAAATCAAAGTTAAGATTATAAATGTGGACATCTGAAAGAAGTCGGGAGTTGGTCCCCTGCAAATGATTATTGAACAGAATTTACACACTAATTACTGTATTGTCATATGATTTCATTACAAAAATAATTGAACCAACTTCATACGAAATAGACCGGTTCACATTTTAAGGCAAAAATTAAATTGCTCATTATCATGGGATCTTATTAAACATTTCATCATTTTCATTTATACTAACATTACACAGAGACTCAAATAATTAAATATATCTTGACTAATTTCAGAGACCATTATAATTGTATGATATTGCCAGTCTGCTAATGACTTACTATAATTTAACTAGGGCCCTCATTGTGGGCTGACTTTTACGATCTTATGTGTTTGTTAATCTACTAATACCTTAGAATATTTAATCACTGCATTATGTTGTGATGATATGCACTGAATTTTGCAGTAGAGACCCAATTAGTCTTGAATGTTGGCAAGGAGATGAACTAGTAATTAATTTCGAGCTAACAGGATCTCTCCTGTGCAACTAATATCTATCATCTATATTGTGTCATCACAATTATTATGTAACATACGGACGGTACATCCAACAACACATTAGAATATTAAACACTTACAAACTACTGGTTGGCTTATAAATTCGTGCCCACATGATGATTTGTCATTTCGAAAAGTAATTGAGAAGCAACTATGTCAACTGCCTCCAATGACTGTGGAATATCATTATCCTTACAAGCTAGAGAATAGTTGTCTTAAATATCCTGAATGGTGGGCAAAGGGAAGCTACGGCTCTGTCCAGACTTAGCAGTTGGGCACTTGAACTAGATCATTGTTTATGTCAAGCCTCATTTGAAATAAGACTATCATTGTATCATCTCTACCATTAATACTTAACTTTCACTATAGTGTTTTCTAATTTTGGTTCACATATTTTGTTCAGTCATATTTGGTGTTTAAATTCCTGCTTATTGATTAGAATTGTCTATTCATTTAGATTTAAATTACTTTAAACTTTGAGGACTATTGCACTACAGGATAAACCCAATCAATATATCAAATAAATTTTATGAGTTAAATAGACTTGCCACCACACAGCCATTTCAAGTAAAATACCCCCTCTCTGGCTAGTGGCACTAGGTGTGTAAGTTTAAACTGCTTCTTATCTTGCATTGATGGACAAACTATAGTGATATCAGTTAATGATAAACAAATTCTTTTGATTTAATTAAGTCTTTGGAAACCATTTTAAAATTAGAGGAACTAAGTAAACATAAATAGGGCATTGAATAAATTATGTAGAATCTTTATGCAGTCTTTAGTTAATCGCAGTAAAATGTTATAGTGCAACTATTAAGTGATATATACTGAATACAATGTATAAGCATAGTTCATTTACCTTTGTCTTTGCAAATTATGGCATACAACTAAATGTCTATATTTTTAAGCTTAAAATTACAATCTATCACACAACAAATAGTTGTCAACAAAATAAGTTGTTCTGGACAGTTACAAGTCTCATTACTCATAGAAGTTTGTTCAAATGTATTTTATTTAAATTAAGATCACAGCTTTAAGTCACGACTTCATGTTAAATCCAATGAACAGCGAGACCCAACTGTCCAGAATATTCCACAGTCATTTCGGGCAGGGGGACAACAACAGGGTGACATTCACTAATGCTAATTAATATTAAATACTACATGATTAAAAATGCACTCCAATAAAACTTGGTACTTGTCAAAAACTGATAAGAGTTCATTTGTATAACTGGTTTATCAAAGGAAAAATTAAATACAAATGATTTGATTTGTACAGTGGCATGAAGCACCATGAAGTCGATTAAATAAAAAACTTAACAGTCACCCCTCACTGTCCCCCTGCCCCTGATTTAGTAAATATATCTTCAGCAGATTACTCTGAAACACCTACTACAAAGCGGAATTCGCAATCTTTGCAAGTGTCATATACATACTCTGTTGTAAGCCCATACGGTCCAAGACGATGGTACTGAGAGCGGTTGGATAGGAACAGACTAGGATTGTTGTCTGGAAGCTGAGCGGCCTTGTAATTCCAACGGGAGTCATGTATGTTCTTGAATAAATCCAAGAGGTTACGGCCTCCGTAAGATATTTCCAAAGCGTCAAGGTCTTTCTGATCTGTCACCAGCTGCAAATCAATGGCAGGCTCTTGTTGCTCCAATTCAGACTCCAACTTCTGTACACAAAAGATAAAAAGGTTATTGAAAAGAATTGTTAATACATGTGACAACCTAAAAACCTGTGCTAATGCGAATTGAAAACATTTTTGTAATGCTTTATTTGTAATTGTACTGAAAATAATAGCAACTATTATTTAGAATATTTGGGGGTACTATCCATTGTCATCAGTAAAAGTAGCTGTTTAAATATTTATAATAACTAACTGATAAGAAATGTTTGTGTTGGTTAGGAAATTAGCAACTCCAATAATAAACATGTGATTTACACTTTATGATCCGTTTAAGTGACCAGTACAACACAATATTATTAATTTTTACAAGAAAATATGACTTATCGTGTATATTTTGTTAACAGAGAATTACCTTTGCTACCCAACTTTTCAGCCATGTTGCAATGGCCATGGTCATGGGTCAACTGACAATGAATGAAAATCGCAAATCTCTCAAAACATAATTTCTCTTATAAGTACCACATGCTCAAGAAAACTTGACTTGCTGTGATATCATTAGCAATAAATTATGCACATGTTTTAATTATTTGAAGCATGAGAATATTCATAATATAAATAAATATAATAAACACAAGATAAGTGTAATTTTTGAACAACATGTGATTGAGAAAATAAAGCACAATTTTGTAATGTGTACCAATGTGCTGACAAACCCATTTCAAAACATAGCTTATAATAAGCAACAGGCATTGTGCAAAATGTGATAATGAGGTGTAAGTAATATTCATAAATAAATGGACAACATGGCTTGCAGTATTCAATGGAGCAATATTTAGTATAATTTTAAAGGTACCCACTAACTAATTCGAAATTTGATATCGTTTCTCAAAAAATGTGACCGAAAAATATAATTACGTTATCATGGAAAACAAATTGTGCGCGCCATTATGGAATGTTATGAAAACGTAAGAAGAGGTCAAGGCCAGGACGTAAGCAAACAAAAATATTGTCTCAAGAACAAACCTTTTCCGTCGTTTGAGGGCTTGCAGGAACAGAACCACTGTGCACTGAATCCGTTTTCAAAGATTCGAGAGAGCCAATACCACTTGATTCGCTCGAAGCAGACGGACAGGGGCTTGACTGCGACAATCCCGCTATTTCTTTCATGTGCCCATATGAGCTGAACGAATCGAACGTCTCGGATTCCATCTCGGAGACCGATACTGCCACATTCAGATCCATATCTGCCATAATAAAGGATAATAATTAAGATACACGTGTTTTAAAACAGCTATGGTTTGCAAAAACGCTTGTTATGTATGTTGACAGACTGAATCCATCGCGCCAAAAACACTTGATTTTACAGATAAAGCAATTGCAGGGTCTTACCTGTACAATAAACAAAGCGATCAATGCAATAGAAATTTGTTGACAACTGCTTTTAAACGATATTTACCAATATTTTCACTGCAAACACGTTTACTGCAATGTCGTCGAGCGTCCGTCGACCAAACCACAACGGATTAGAGATCGAAACCAACAGAATGAAGTTGTTGCGCTAGACAGAAAACGCATGACGTTTTAGCGGCAACCGGATGTGTCGCATGTCTTTTTTAATAAAACAATATTTTAGTTACAAATATTTACTTTTTTATATGTAGTAAATTCATATATTTTATTTTTTATACTGAAAATGTAATAAAATTATGATTTTAGGTAGTGAAAATGAAAGATTGTAATTAGGTATATTTTGACTCATACGAGCGTTAACGCCATCTACTTTTACAAAAAAGAGAATATTTTTTACCGCCATCTATGTTTCAAACGGCAAACTGAATATCTTAAGTAATATAGTTAGTACTTTATTTTGTAGATGGCATTTCTGCGAGCTTGCATATAACTTCTTACTTAAACGAAAAGAGGGCGCTATATCATTTTCAGTGAAAACTTACCCATTTTCTGAAATAATACTATACCACATTAAAAACAAGTGCGGAATAAAAACTAGCTTTCATGTATTGGTTTTGACTATTTGGATACCAACTCTAAATAGTAGAACCTTTACTTACACGGAAGTGAAAAAAATTAATCATAGGTATGCTTAGTTGTGTAGATATGCTGTTATAATACATAAATTCTTATATTTTCTGAACTCTACAGGAGGGCCAATATATGTATGCGGATAATCACCAGGCTTTGGTTAAAGGTGACAAAAAGCAAAGGTTAAAAATTATTTATGTTTTGTTATGAAAATTTATTGTATCTGCGAATCCTACAAAATTACCTACAACCTAACCTACAAAAACCTACAAAATTATTATTGCTTTACATACTTAAATCCCATGTAGATATAATAAAAGACAAAGACAAACGCGTTCCCCACCATTAACCCATGCGTGGTAGTAAGAGGTTCAGGTATCCATCCCCGCAATCGCGGAGGCTGTGGCGGTGCTAGTAATTCTATGGCTACCTCGAACCCACGTGTTGACCAGATAGTTAGTACTCAATGTGTTAGGTGGCAAGCCACGTCGCCATTTACAAGCACTAACTATTACCTGTTTGGGGAACAGGTAGGTTTCCTCTCGATGTTTCCCTCACCATAATATGGAGTGTATTACCATATATCATATATCTTGAGTGTATTAATTAATTATATTATATTATAATATAATTAATTAATACACTCTAATATGTCACGGGAATCAAGAACACGCATTTTTATAATTCATAGTTCATGTTCTCTCTTTTGAGGGCTCTTGCATCCTCCAAAGCCTTAATTGAATAACATACATTGTATGTATGAACATCGTAGACGAATGGTCATATATACGTACAATATAATATATTCGTTATAGTCATTATTTCTAAGCACGGTAAAGTGAAGCTTAATGTGATTAAAGAATTTCGTGCATACCTACTTGTTCTGGCTACCCAGATAACTAACTAACCGTGTCAGCTCTGCCTGAGAAAGATTATTGATATTTTTTTAATCAATAAATATTAAATAAATAAACAGTTAATAAAAAAAATCATTTGCGTAATGCGCTGAATACTGCGGTCAGAGTAACATCGCGAGGAAACCTAACATACCTGTTCCCCGAACAAGTAATATTCAGTGCTTGTAAATGGCAACACTGCTTATAACCTGTCACGATGATGAGTACTGACTGGCTATCTGGTTTACACGTGGGTTTGAGTTGGCCATAGAATTACTTCGTCCGTAATTGCGGATATAAACACCAAAATGTTTGACTACCCCGCAATGGTTTATGGTCGTGAAAGCGCTTGTCTTTTATTATACATGCATTTATTACTAAATACATATACTATAGTATATAAATTCACGTTCTTCAAGCTCTTTCCGGTTATACAGTACTTTGGAGAGACGACAATATCTCCTAGGTGGATTTCTAGCATGAATTAATGTATGAATTGGAGATGTGATATTGTTATTACAATATTCATGTAATTGAGAATATTTATTTACTTACCCTACGTTACCCTTAATCGGCAAGTGTTGTTATGAAATTGAGGCAGTGAAATATTTACGGATTTATTAGCGTGATGTATTTAAATATACGTACATACGAGTACATATATATTTAAATATACTTGTCGCGTACGCGTTTTATTTACATTGACAGGTGAGCAAAGATTACGCATCTCCATTTTGCCGAGCCTGGCTTACCACTTAAACTTAAAGCTATATAGTTACTATATCTATATATAAAGTAAAAAAAACAAAACAAACGCATTCACGACCATTAACCCTTGCGGGGTAGTCAGAGGTTCAGGTTTCCATCTCCGCAACTGCGAAGGTAGTAATTCTATGGACACCTCGAACCCACGTGACAACCAGATAGTCAGTACTCAATGTGACAGGTGGTCAGCCATGTCGCCATTAACAAGAACTAACTATTACCTATTCGATGAACAGGTAGGTTTCCTCACGATGTTTTCCCTCACCGTATAAATACTTTATAGGTAATTGTATATTGTCATATAATCTATGCAATAGGTATATATCCTACACTATGTTCTACAGTTAAATCGGCCAATTATAGAAAAACAATGTTTGTGTTATTTATATAAGTCTTTATATATATCATATACATTATTATCAAAATACAAACGAACTCAATGATATGAGACTATGTATTTTTCTTTCTTAATGTTGTTTAGGTAAACGCTGCACCCGAATTGTTAATACTGAATGTTGTGTTCATAAATTCATGTACAAATAGAACCTAGAAGGTAGAATGAAGTTACAATTCAACTATTTTGGTAAGTTTTTGTATAGTGCTACGATAGAAGGGGTCGTGGTGCGTTTATGTAGTGTTTAGTACACACGTTAGCGCTTACGTTTAGGTTTAGTAATGGGCATAATATATGTAACTAAATAATAAAATAATATTTAATGATCCAGATCGCTTCATGTTCTCTTGAATTAGAAATGAACAAAATGATTTCTCTATACAGTAAGATCCTCAACGACATATATATTACATTACATATTTTACACATTTTCATTTATTTTTACCAATTTTACCTAGGAAATTAGTGAACAATAGCCTATAATTGTTATGGAAAAATCCGTTTTTACAGGTTTGTTATTTATTATCAATACTTTAATTAAAATAAAAATTAAGTAAAGTTAAGTTTGATTTATAAAACTTCAAACTCACAATACTAAAAAAAGAAGACGCATCAAAAAGGAGTAGGTAGTATATTTTATACTTGAAAATTGGTTTCAATTCACGTACTAATAAATTAGTTATATTCTATTTAAACCAAATAAACAATATATTCGAATTGCATCGCTGTCCTGAAGGCCCAATTGAGAGGCAGTAAAGGAGGCTCGGAGCAAATGGCCGGCCTAGATGGGCGCGGGCGGAGGGGGGATATTGATTCGCGCCCGCGCGACACAGTATCCCAGGGCTACAAAGAAAGAGATAGAAGCCTGCGTTTGATCCTTTTGTTTTTGGGCAGCGTCCGGGGGCTGAAAAATGTGCTGATTGGCCGCCAGGGCCCCGCCCCGCGCCCCGCGCCTCCGCCGGTTCAAGGGCGGTCGACGAATCCTTCTGGCATGCACTCTGCACGAGTTTCCATATCTTGAGACTGGGGTTTCGAGATACAACTAGTTGATGAAACTTACAAGGCACTGAGATAGGTTTTGTTAACAGTTTCTTCTTTGGTTTTTTCGGTTAAGAAAGGTAGTAAAGCTGTACAACTCTTTAATCGTAAGGAAGTTATTTGTAATAAAGGTATTCCTACTGTTCAATTTCATACTGCCTCAATTATAAATTCTACTATCGTGGTGTGAATACTGCCTAATAAATGCTTGTTATGATAATTACTTACTTAGAATTTATTATGTAGGTAGCTCTATAGCTCTATTATAGCTCTATTTCACTGGGCAATGACATGCACATGTAGGATTTAATTATTTACTTATACATTCTTTTTCTCTTTCTCTTTTTTTTTTATATCCTGTATGTGTATGTTAATGTGTTTTTGTGAATAAACGTTATTATTATTATTATTATAGCGATTTTCAAGTTTCAGTCTCAATGGGATTTATATCACGATTAACTCACCTTATATTGAGTTGCACTAACCAATTTGAAGCACAACCGAATCTATAGCCTGCGATTTTTGAATAATTTTGTTTGCGTACGCAGTTGATATTACGTTTTATGTTATAGGTACATTTGTTGGCTGTAGTGACGTTAATTTATAACTTATATTTTATGTTGAAGTTGTTGATAATACATAAGTATTAGTCGCCCAACAAAATTGCTTGGATAAGTGATGTTGATGCGTTCTTATTGATGAAGGCTGATGTCAAGGTATGGCCTGTGCCTCTAAGTGCTAAATATTCAAGATGTCGCCTAACTATCTGTGTATCAATCAAATGTTGGATGACATGTAAAGCAGAACTAAATCGGAGGGTCATCAGTTCATGTAAGTAGTTTGCTGAATAATGCCGTGCTCATAGTAGAGGCGAAAGCGACTATTTCAAGTAACATATTGGTAATACAATTAATTAATATTATGCATTAAGCGAAATCCATGTTTAGAAATCTATCAATATATACCTAGATCATGTAAATAGTATACATTTATATACAGTGAAACGTAAAAAATAAATATAAAGTTTGTATTGACAGTTATTTTCGAGGGAGATTTTTCGTTGCCATCATAAATCACTTTTCCGTGAATTGGAAATGGACAGGTGAATAATTGTCGTTTTTGATAAATATAAAATAACCGAGAGTAAATATGAAATAATACCCAAGCGTGCTACGAATACCGATGACTACGAATTTAGCATAGAAAATATTAGTGTTTTTCAAAATGTATGTAATTTTCCCGAAGTTAGAATACAGATGAATGTATTTTTTCTTAGTATTAGTATTATGTACGTACGTTTTATTGTTTCCGTGAAAAATCCCGCCTGGCATATTAATCACATAGGCGCATATTTCGATTGCAATTCTCTAAAAAACCAATTCTACGAAAAAATAATCTCCATCGCATATGTTGAACACAACACATATATGCCGCTAGACATCAATTATTTATACATCGATATTCACTCGAACCGGAAAAAAATCCACCTATGTATAAGAATACATAACCTAACAAGTATGTACCTAAATAAAATAGATAATGAACTGTACCATATTGAGGTATAACCGCTCCGCCAGTGTCGCAAGCACAGCCTATCTCTTTTGTAAAAGAGTTGCTCTGAATATAAATGGGGCTCATTGTTTGTGCCGTGCTCCGGCGACGCCGCTGATAGATGTCGGGATAACGGGACGATCTCTGCTCGCATTCACGGCGACAGCTTGAAAGAGTACCTACTTACGGTACGAGCGGTGTCAGCCTTAAAACTGATTCATAAGTACGAGTTTAATGTGTGCTCATTTGTTAAAAGGCAGGTTTTGAAGGCTAAATGATGACTTTAGGCTTGATGGTTCGTGTAACGTTACGGAAACTAAAATGCCTATAACTTAAAAGGAACTCGGGAATCAAACGTGGAAAATAATAGATACAATCGATTCAGTATCAGTATATTTATATTGAAGTTGATGTATGTAGGTATATCTGTGTATAAAAGAATGTTTGTGTGAATTAAAATATATAGAAAAGCAATGCAATGGTGTTGTTACAATGAACAAACACAGGAACACTTCAAACAAAGTCCACTACTATATTTATTTATTACAAAATACAATTATCATAAAATCAATGCAAGAAGATATTATGAAGGGGTATCGCAGTGATAGACGTAAGTATATGTTAGGTAACAAATAGGTATAATCTACGTATGTACCTTAAGTAGGTATATACATGATCACATAGCAACAGCCTTCGCAAATTCCAGCCATCTAATCCCGTGGCTCTCGCTAAGTGACGAAATATTTAAGGGGCTTTGCGTATCCTTGGGCTATCTGAGATATCCGCCCCAATTCACATGCGTGAGCCGGTTGATGGATGAGACGGACCCTGCCTGCCCTCCCCCGGAATTTGCCTGCCGCTCCCCTGCCGGCCTAGCATGCCCGATGCCAATATATGGCAGGTTTTAGGCCATAGTAGGTTATGTACCTTAGTGCAAATAAGCATAGTCGAAAGTGATAGATGGATATAAATACATAAACACTTTCGAGACCATTCGCCCTTGCGGGGTAGTCCAAATATGACTAGTGGTATGGCTCAGGAGATTAGATTTATTGTGTATTAGATGTTATTAATAAAAATATCAAAAATGATTTGATTCTGCTTTTCGGGCAGCAGTTCAAATAGTCTGTCTGGTCTGAAGCTTGTTCTATAATTTGTATTCACTATGATTACACGCTGCATTTGTTTTAAATTCATTAATATGCCTTTTATCACCTTTAAACGTAGTAAAAACCTTCTATCACGTTGGGATTCCCCAATCAATAAGATAGAGTTAATCATTGGATAAACTTGTAAAATTTTGTTTAATGTAGCCATAAATCATTGACGCAATTATCACAAGACACATGTGAAAATTCGGTATGAGTTTACGCATTGAATTATACCTTTATTCATGATATATTATTATTGCGAGGCTATTCCGTGGCGATGCTATCCCTGCTAGTCCAGCCTGAGGTGATCCATTACGCGCTGGCATTTTTGCGTAATCCTCGTTTATAAATATGAAATTCAGGCCCTAGATGACGCTTAATCGACTGGAGGTTATAGGTCAAGCTGGGTGCTGCCCAAGCATAGGTTTAGGTTTCAGATAATGGGTTCTTTTAATAAGT
This sequence comes from Leucoptera coffeella, assembly GCA_030578115.1. Classification (NCBI taxonomy): domain Eukaryota; kingdom Metazoa; phylum Arthropoda; class Insecta; order Lepidoptera; family Lyonetiidae; genus Leucoptera; species Leucoptera coffeella. The sequence continues at coordinate 86,885 of JAMBLF010000634.1, read as the reverse complement.
ATTCAGGCTTTGTAAAAGTTTCAATTGGTAACCTTTATATTATTTATTTGTATAATGATAATCCGACTTCGTTCGCCCAGTAGGTTCGCGATTTTGGTAGAATTATTGTTACCCAAGCGGAAAAAACAGAAAAATATTTTTTGTCTGCCAGTCCCATTATGATTTAACGAAATACTTCATACTACGTATTTATGTTTTCGATTTAAAATCAAATCTGTTTATGTTTTATCGAGCCAATCGAGTTTTTTTCTATCAAAAAAAGAGATGCAAAATTTTGGATCGTAGGTACGTATGGTAACGAAACTAAATGAAATTCAAATCGTAGTCCTGTATGCTATCAATATTCCTCCTTAATGTATATTGACAAGGAAAAGTATGTGAAGAAATATTAACTCTAACCAAATCTCTCTATTTTCTATTTTCAGTCTTTGTCAATCGAAAACATTATTACGCAATTTTCACTCTCATTACATTGATGGTAATAATGAAAACCACCCCCGAATCATACGTTGGTCACCCCGAGCACTGCATTATAATAATCATAAGCAATATTTTTCGTTCGTCTCTCTCAGTGAAATTACAGGGCAGGGGCCTATTCTGATTGAAGATAATTTCGGGGGAGACGTTGATGAGCGATTTGGGTATTATTTCGGTATTTATTGCGCTCGAATGACGACGCAAATATGGTGCCCCGGTCATAATGCGTACCCTTGAGAGTTACCCTTCGGCGTGAAAGAGTAGCTTTTATATTGAATAAATGCTTGAATAAAAATTGTTGAGTCGCTTTCGCGGAGCCGAGTTCTGCTAAGCGAATGGTTTGGCGTTAATTTGTTTTGTGATGAAAATAGCGGGTGACAGTCCGTATTAATTATACTTAGCTGTGTGCATTGTTAGATAATTTACTCTTTTTTCCACGTTATATTAGTCAAGAGCTAGTTACTGTCTACAGTTCTATCTAGCATGCACGAGATGTAATGTAACTAGAATTTTGAATACCCTGATTGACACAATGTCATATGTTATATAGGCAGAGACCAATCCTAGCTTGAGATCGCCATCTGGCACGATCCTGACAAATCTCCCTTGCTTCACTCACACCCATTAACCTCTACATGCTCTTCTATTCTTCACGCTTCGTACACCCGCCTTGAGAAGAGTTTTCCCAATTTGACCTGTATTTGTTCTACGCAGCTTTTGCCTTTATAAATTCCGTTCGTAACCCTCCTTTCATTCATCCACTACACATATTGGGCAATACCTCGAAGACATAATACCTCCTTGGTTATACACTTATAAGTCACACATCCTAGTGTTGACAGTCACGTTGTTTATTGCGGTGATCGTGGCGAGGTGGGCTCGTTTGCATGGCTCTAATTCGGGCGGTATCTGGCGATCGCGGCTTATCAGGGCCTCTGTTTCCCATCTCCCCTCCGGCCTGTCTGGAGCAAACCGCTTTTGTGCGGCCATCTCGTTATCTCACTCAAATGATCAGCTATTTATTTTTACCTACCCTCTTTGTTGCTGCGGCTGGGTCACAATAAGCATAACTCGTTTATTTACATTTCATTTCATTGGTTGTGACATCTGTAACAGGTATTAGACGACATGTTGTTTTCTATTCTGTGCAGTATTGTTTGCTAAGCTCTGCTGTAATTCTGTATGGAACAAACTAGTATTGTTTCACTAAAATATATTATTTTTTATTTGTTTACATTACATATATTAGATTCGTTTACATTTTTCATAAAGAAAAAAGTCTAATATTCATCGCTCAACTCCCTTTAATCTTACAAGCTTTTAATCGAACTAACCACATCGAATACCCACATAATGATTGCGACCGCTCATCACAGCATCCCTTCACGTGGCCCACAACATAATCTGCGAATTGAGAGGCAGGGTAACCAGGAAACCCTTCTGGTCCGCTGGCTGCGGCACAAACGAACGTCAATTATCAAGATTACGTCAGTTCGAACGATGATACACGTGTACAAACAGACAGATTCGACTGCGGTGATACGCTAATTTCGGAGGGCTATTGAGCTCTATTACGGCGATGTAATCTCCCTAATTCGGTTAGCTAGGTAAATAAGTATAAAAACAGCTCTATAATTTTACATCCATATACATATCTAGTATATATATACAGGGTGGCGCATTCAAAACGGTCAGTATGGGAAAGTCAGAAACTATAAGAGATACGAAGATTTGTTCTTAGGAACCATGTCACCGATTTTGACAAAAAGAAAAACTGCATTCATACTTTATTTGAAAAAACAACTGTATCCAGTACGGGAATCGAACCCGGTTACTTTGAAAAAATAAAGTGGCCCTTTTCACTTTTTCTTTTTAAATATCGATTGTGTAGGTCTTAAGCTGTAAATGTCTCTATCAAACATGGTGTCGAAAATGAATAAAATGCATTGTTTTGCCATACTTTAGTTTATCATAGTAGTTTACATACACCGTAACAACATTCAACAGACATGTAAAATTCTCTCTATGGCTGTTTGTTCTTTTGTACTTCCCTACTTGTTACATACACCATATCATGTGGCATTAGCAATGCATTAATCCTTTAAGGAGGTTTTGTTATCAACAGTAATCAAAAACTAACAATCTATTGAAAAGTCCACTTAAAGTGTCGTGTTAAACCATATTAGAAAATTTCTTGTGGGATTACGTTAAGGATGAATTTTACAAAACAAGCTATCCATTGAAGACCTAAAAGTAGTAATAAAGTCAATTGTAACGCAAATTCACCACATGAAAATACAAAATTCAATAGTAAGATCGTTACCTAAACGTGTTGAATATTGTATTGAAAACAACGGTGGTCACTTAGAAAATCTACTACGATAAACTAAAGTATGCCAAAACAATGCATTTTATTAATTTACGACACCATGTTTTATAGAGACATTTACAGCTTAAGACCTACACAATTGATATTTAAAAAGAAAAAGTTAAAAGGGCCAGTTTATTTTTTCAAAGCAACCGGGTTCGATTCCCGTACTTGATACAGTTGTTTTTTCAAATAAAGTATGAATGCAGTTTTTCTTTTTATCAAAATCGGTGACATGGTTCCTAAGAACAAATCTTCGTATCTCTTATAGTTTCAGACTTTCCCATACTGACCGTTTTGAATGCGCCACCCTGTATATCGTGATAAAAGTTCGTAGTTGCGTTACAGAATCTGTATATGTTATATACATAAAGTTAGGTGACTATACTCGAGGTCAGTATGTGGATGTGTAAATAATATTGGATGATCAATTTTTTTCATTTTCTGTGGCGGAGAATTTTGCAAGGAAAAGTACTACTCTGAATGGTTAATAATCAACATCATATCATTTGTGCTGCACTACAGACGTAAAATCTTTCACTTTTCATACTGTCTACCTTGTGAAACGTGAGCCTTGAGTCCATAAATATCTTCGCAGTCGCGACAATAGGCGCTCGTTGATTAACTTTTGACCAGTTTGAAAGGGTAAACGTTATTGACAAGTACTTGTGGATATATTATCTATGTATTTATAGGTAAATCACAATCAACGAATATTAGTATATTTATTAAAGTATCTAAATAATATTTAGGTGGGCTAATCCGCTAACGGAGCCGGGGGCGATCGCGGTGTTTTCATCAGGGCAGGCCGAGGCGAGGAGCTTAGTGCACTGATGTGGTGAAAAGCGCTTGTTTAGGGTTATTTTGTAGGTGTGCTCTCGTAGATACTGCGATTTATAAAGACGTGTGTAGTGTTACAAATTCAGATCGTAAATACAATTAAAAGCACAATGTATTGAATACCACTAAATATTTATAAGCTTTTGATATTTGTAGCTATTAAAATTAGTGAATACTTTTGTTTGTAAATGAATCAATCTATATGATAATTATAATATAATCAAAATATCGTACCGATGTAATTCGTATAAATACAACAAATATTAACAGCATTCCTTATTACATATCCTGTGTGCGTTGCATGTTTGATTGCCAACCAAAAATCTTCGTTCTACGTCTTTCGTAATTCTAGCTCCTAACTAACCCTTAGTTAAATACTAAAACGAGTGCTTAAATCCCGAGCTCAAACATTCATCGATACCGGCAAAAACTATACAACATTACACACGCTTATATTTCATGAACGATTTTAATGCCAATTACAGTGCACAATATTGCGGCGAAACAGAAGGATTGCTGTCTATCGCTGTCAGGTATTGTTATAGGTGCAGCGAGCCACAATCCCTGCCCCTGGCCCGTGGTTTTGCCAATTACCGTGTAAGCGCCTCTAATTAGGAGGCTCAGAGCACTTTTTATTGTTATCTCCTTTTGAGGCTTGTGATCGGATTACAATTGGGGTTTGATTTGTGTGAAAATTTCGAGCAATTATATTTAAGGAAATTTGTGCTCTATTTTGCAGTCCTGTGATGTCTTAAGCACTTGAATTACATTCTGAATGTTACTTCTTCTTTGTAGTACGAGTAAGAAGCGACTGCCAGCAGAGAGGTAACTATATGCTCGGCGTACAGATACTATATTACATAGTGTGCCTCTATGCAACTTCGATTAAGAACAGTAGGTTTTTTTCTCTAAGCCTCTGTAGCTTATCTATTCATTACCCTTCGTAGAGATATTAAGAATGACGAATCACGCACTAAGCTTATGCTATGAAATGACGGATGGCATGCCAAATCCCTTTTTGAATAAATAGATTACGAAAGACGTATGTAACGATGAAATCGTTTTAACACTTGTTTTTTAGGATAATAATAAAATTGTAATTAATTTTAAATTTACCATCGTTAATCCAATAACTGAGTAATACTCTAGTGATTTTATTTGCAGTTTTTGATAAAAATAAAACACCTTAACGTGTATCAAAACCGAGGGATCATTGGTATCCCCACGAAGTTTTAATTCGTTAATCTGTAGGCCGCACGATATTGTGTAATTAATGAGTGAATTATCTCGGAATCCAGCCATTACTGCGTCGTGAGAAGACACATGTGTTTTAGAGTAGGTTTGGGGGAACATCAAAAAACAGTAGTGTCAGTCATACGATGATCGATTATACTGATAGACGAAATATTGTTTTTCTCAACTGTTCAAGATGGGGTGGGTATTTTATTTTGATAATGAAACTGATATCGACAAAGGAGACTTTTGTACTGTATTTGTTACAAATTAAAGAAGAAAATTGAAATTCATATACTGTAATATGTACTTAAATGTCGGTCAAAGTAATGTTAAACATTGTCATGAGAATAAGTGTTGTTCGCCGAATAGTTAGTGCTTGTAAGTGGTGACATGGCTTGAGTCACATTGAGTTTTGAGTATATCCGGTCAACATGGAAACCTGAACCTCTGACTACCCCGAAAGGGTTAATGGTCGTGGACGCGTTTGTCTTTTTTCGTGAACAATTTTCTTGTATTAAGTGTATTAATGTAAAAGCAGTCGGAATTTAGATATTGTGACTCCATTAGCCAACTTGCGATACAAATCTATACGTGTGTATATCACTTGATGACCTTTCGATTCACTAGGGATGGGGTGCAACGGTACAGTGACATGTCCTAGCGATGTTATTCGATTAATTTTTCACGGGGCACTTGTCAAAAAGCGATTCGATTCTCATTCGGGGAAGGGCTTTGACATTTTGTGCGATCTACGATGTCTAAAGGGTAAATTAGCCTTACATCAACGAGAAAAAAGTAATTATGACGCAGCATGAATTTTGAATGGCTATAATAATTTCCATTATGGAGTAATACTTGGCTACGCTTCTTTATATTTGAAATTGCAAAATATGATTAATTGGTAAATAAATAAATGTAACCTTAAGGGTGACTGACCTACTTTTGTATTTCTTATTAAATCTTAGTCTCTTTCTGACTCATGTTACACCTGTGTCGTTATTATTACACGATTTTGTAATAATTAAAACTCAAGGTGACGATTGATAGTCAGCCTAGTCTATTAAGAAAGTAGAGGTGTGAAAATATCTAAGCCTACATATTATAACACAATTAACGAGTCACCTAGTTCATAACTACATTATTTACATATCTCCACATCTGTTCCCCACTAAACCAGCTGCCGTTCCACAAGGCGCGCCAACAGGGAATCCGTGGAAGCGCCTGTGCCAATGCGTCTGGCAAAGGTCGGTGACAATTCCAAATTCGGCGTGTCACCCGGAATCCAATAGGATGCGCCGCGTCGGATGCCGCTGCGAATAAATGGAGCCACATACCAATATGTCACAGGCTTTTCGGCTATTCCGAGCGAGCGAGCTCCGCGCGGGGAATGCCGCAGCCACTGCCACACGCCTAATGACATTCCAGGTGCCGAGGCCTTTGTTTAGTGTTCAGTGTGCTTGCTCAAAAATAGTTGATATACGCTAATCAAACGTATGATTCTAATGTGTGATATATGCCTTAAAAGAGCATAAGTACTGTTCGATTCGCAAACGTATTTGGAGCTTGGATGGTAATGTATTTTTGCTGAAAAATCACATTCACAATAATTAATAACAGACATTTCTAAACCAAAGCATTTACACTGTCGATGAAACATTTGAACGAACAGATTAGCACAGTGATGTTCCCTGCAGAGTTCAGTATTTTGATATCTGTCACAGCAACGTCAAATGTCGTGAAAATGTTATTCAGACATTCAGGACTCGATCACAATTGGAATTCGGCTGTTAGCTGCCACGCGTATCATGCGTTGAAAATCTCGTGAGTAGGCAATGCGCGGCAATTCACGTCTCGGTTTGCGATTTGTTACTATTCACATACTGGAAGTTGTACACGGTATATGCAAAATACTTCTAAGGCCCGTACATACATATATGGGAAAGCCTGTGGTACGTATAATTTCATATTGCAGTTATTCTACTTATCAAGCGAAATATAATCGTTTTAAATTCTGCTTTAGTAAAGCATATGTACATGTATGCACATCTAGCCCCTTTCCCTGTACTGGGGTAGGTAGATATCTCGGGTCCCCATCTGTTCCGATCTCAATAACTCATTTCTGACTTGTGCTACATGAACTCTCATACACGTTCTCATACACACTCGGCGGTTCTAGGTATAGGTCTATCTGACTGTCATATCTTATTGGACCGACCCCTAAGTAACCGACCTTCTACTTCACCAACATACCAATATATCCCTTTTGTCTATCTACTAGAATTCATCTGCATTACGTCTCCAAACTTATAAAACTTGGGCACTCCATCTTCTTTGAAACCGCAACCTTCCTTCCTTCTTGCTTTGGTTATGTGCACGAGCCTATTCCTCATTAGGATAATATTACCCATTATATACATTATAACAGCCTTATATATTATGCGTGTATACTATACACACTCCCTCTGAAATGTGTTCATAGCATTAATCCTACTAGCAATAGCGCATCAGCTAGCTGAACCCGCCACCATGAGGGTCCCTGCCAATAGGCAGCAGATAAGACGCTAATGACAGGTATTGCGTATTGTCAGGACAATCCCACGTGTGAGATCTACATGCATGTCACGTCACCATTCAATGCCATCCAGTGTACTCTGACCTGCGTAGAGCAAAATCAACCTTAACACGGCTACGTAAGGACGAAGGCTGTAGTTGGGTATTGATTTTGGCGAAACAATGACTTTTAACGAGCGATTAATGCGATTTTAAATACAGCGTTGTGCGTAATTGTTTCCGTGTTCTATTACAACTGAAAAACGAATGTTTTAGATAAAATATTAATCAATAACAGAAGTTATTCAGTTCAATAAATGACTTTATCTGAAATGGTAACATAGGGGTCGGCCTAATAAGAAATGTGCTAACGAAATAGACAAGATATTGCAATCGTGTGAAAAATGGAGATTCGTGTTCTTTGGTTACCCTTTTTGAAATAAAACTAGCATGCACAAATGTATGTCTGTCCTGGGACGTAAAAGCAATGCTAACTAGCTGCCGTTCTTCCCGGTATGTCATAGGAAGCGACAAAGAGACAAGGAGTAAATAGAATTTATTGGACGATGGGCATATTCATGCATTTTATATCTCCGAGGTTCTGTCCACCTCGAAAGGATTAAAGGACGCGAACGTATATGTTTATATGTATTATAATGAGCTTTTTACTGAAGAAATATTAGAGTTATAGCTCTATCTTCTCTGTGATGATCTAATGTCTTACGTATATCGAAGTACAGGTTGATCCTTCCTTAATCCTCGGCATTCGCGAGCCAATGACTAGGTATGCTCGGCGGCATATCTCGTCTAGTGGTGTGCTTTGTACTGTGAGGCATCGAATGGAGGCAATCGAGACGCATTCGAGTCGCGTACCCCTATTCTAATGGGGCAACACTACTCGTGACCCGACGAAGCCTTATTCTGCTACAAGATACTGAGTGTTGGGATTTAATTACATATAAATATTTTATGTAATATACATGAATATTTATTACATGTAATAAGGGCAAAATAAAACATTAAATAAAAAAAGTACATTTAAGACGTGTGTCAACGTATGTATATTTAAGAAATATGTGTATAACTATTATACATGGATAAATACATATAACATATATAATCAAAAATTAGACGAGAAAGCAGAAGAAAAGCGTAGTTCTTAACTCTACCTCCACCGGGAATCGAATCCTTACGATTAGCGTTCAAGTGTTAACCAATCGCGCCACGGAGGCGTCAAACGACTATACGAGTATGTGATTTGTTGTTAATATTGATTATAATGTCGTTTAGTAGAATGAGGCTTCACCTTCCTGAAATGCCCTGTAAGAGAGTATTATTATGCTTATTTCGATTGTAGGCGTGAAAAGAATTCCACGATCTTATTACCCGCCCGTGCGTTTACTTCACTCAATTTAAAACACATTTATTTCTTAAGCGCTTACGTGTGTACGAGCTCGATCACTTACGTACTACATCATATAAAAAATACGTTGAGAAGAAGACTGAATTTTGATAAAACGTACAAGACAATAAAACAAATTTTCAATTCATTTACAACTATTCAACATGGATTTTCAAAGAATTGTAAACACTTATCTTACTTAAAAAAATTAATAACACGTTCAATTCAAATAAGTATTGCAATAGTTTCGTTTCTCGGAGTTTTACATTTACTGGTTTTAATGGAAATTCAATATTAAAGCCTTTTAGCAAAACTTTTACCAGGAGGTGGGTCAGTTAGGTGTATTTGTGGAATTTCCTAGGAAACATATTCGACTCTGTGTTGTCTTCTTGGAATGTAAAACAAAACCATAAATCTGATACAGCGCATAACTCACACCGTTGCAAATTAAGTTAATAGGAAAGAAACAGCGAACAAGACAGCTGTGACCAGCGGGACACCACCAATCGTGATTGGCGCGAAAATCTTGTCTACGAACTGTCATCGTTGATAAAAAAATCGATTAAAAATCTTACGCAAAGAAAATGGCTGTTTTTATGGGAGCAGATGCGCGCGTGCTCAGCCTCTCACCTGTCACACGTGGCCAGAGATAATAGACCTACAAAGGTCCCCGCGCAGCCTTTGTTGCTAGAGCTTTGATTTAACACCCAACAAAGGCTGTAAAAACTAAGTCTTTGACACCTGTAGACTTATCCTTACGATTCGGTTGAGGACCTATTGTCCCTGCCGAGGAATGCGACGAATGTTTTTATTTGCACACGATCCTACTGTCTCATTTCCTGATAGCACGGGCAGTGACGAGATGATTTGCAAAATTTGCAAAGAGTTATTAAAAAAAGTCTTCCTTAAGACAAACATACCTTTCTAAGAGTTATTTCCGGATCACTACTTAAGACGGATGTCAGAAATCACATTCTAAACTTATGTCTCTTATAAACTAGAGTAGTAAGTACTTCAATTCTACATATATCTATCCATTTAAGACATAAAACAAATAAAACTATTAACTATAAATTTATAAATAAACATATAATGATACATTTAGGATAAGAAAGTAAAAATACTTTTGATACTAGTATTTTTTCATAAGATCAATTAGTACTTAATTACAAAACCTCTGCATTTTATTATTTGCGACCATAGCGGAGTGACTATTTCATTACTCACGGTAAGGGCGGCCGCCGCAATGAGCATTGTCGATCACCGAAAACACCTTTCCATGATGAATGCCCCAAGGCCATTCATACATCACGCTCAATCACAAAGACACTGCAGCTTATGGCGGGAACACCTATAAAATTTGGGTGCTCATTAATGATTTATTTACGTGCCATTTGCAGTGCACCTCAACTGTGGACCTTATCACCAATGAATATGGTATTGTTGAGAATGCCTCTACTAGGACTGTTACGTTGGTCTTCGTCAAGAGCCTGGCAATTGCTGCACAATTGTCAGCATCCGATGTCTGCCATATATCATTACTTTTTACGAGAAGTCGTATTTTATTTTAACTTATGTGACACATATTTATAGAACTTCGATTAGTTACTTTCAGTTTAAGAGCCATGATTTTTTAACCTGCACCTCTGATAATGGAGGATTTCTTATAAGGATGGCAGTTTAATAAATTAAAATATTATTATATAACATTACAACCACATTATTCATGCTAATTAGTGACCAATAAGATGTTTTCACGTTTCCAAGGTTAAATCCATCCCCAAAGGTATAAAAGGACGTGAATGTATGTATGTATATGTGTGTAAGTTATATCACACAATCAATCATTATGTTTTCGGTCACATTATAAGTCAAGTTTCATTCATAAAATGAACCTACATTCAAGACATTTTAAAATTATTTGTGGTCTATGGTATAATTTATCTTTATAATTATAGGTGTAATTTGAAATTCTAGGACTTTAACAAACTAACTTAAACTTATCTAGACAGGAAGTTATGCCTCACATATAACAGCCTAAATAGCAAAGCAAATTTCAGCTTAGGCGGTTCATAAATAACAATCGCACATTGGTTCAAGCGTGCCTAAATCATAGGTCGAAAAAAGTCCCCGTAAATTATGATCTCGGCGTAAGAGTGGTCATATCGGGCGAAGTGCGTCTACCTGGCCCCGTCGGTATGTCTGTACTCGCGACTACTCGGAATCAGACAATGCAGTGCGATTTTTTGCCTAGCCTCGGTGCACACCTGGTCGGAAACGGGCCCAGGGGGTCTCGCCCTGATTGATAGAGGTCCCGTCACAGCGCCCTGCCAAACGCGATTTCGCGAACAATGCCTCCTCGGCCGCTCGCTTCGGTCCGTTTTCACGCATCGGGAGATCGGGCGTCTCCTAGTCTGAGCACCCTTAAAACAATCAATGATACAGTTTTCTGAATGAGAATTGAAACCGAATATCGCCGCTTTTGTGTGAGACGCCGGTGGAGCTTTGGCAAAAAGTTGATGTGTGTAAATCGATGTCGTAGCTTCGTATCTAGTGACATAGGTACAGAAATAAATAGCTTGTGTATAATTTCTTCAATGGTTTATCATTTTTACTAATATTCCTTAGAAATCGCTTGTTGTTTTCTCTGGGACATGACTTGATGTATGTTGTTTTAATGCCCTATCAATACAATTTACCAAAAAGTGCAACTGTTTAGTAACCCAATACATTTCCTAATTTTATACATACATAGTTCAATATCTGAATAGATGTTGTCAGAAACATATACCTACATGTTGGGGCGAATCCGAATATTAGTTCAGCCACTGAAGTCAAGGCTGCCATGCATAATCACGGAGGCCGGAGCTGAGATTCGGGCGGAGGTCGGGGCTCGTGGCAAAGCAATATTTTGATTGATCTCCTAATGAATATGCAGATGCCGGTGATAAGCCCGGAACACGCAGCCTCCCCGAGGAGTGATTGCGAGCGCCCGCCGACTTGCTGCCTGCTATTCGCTCGATTTTAATCTCAGATAACGCCTCTAAAGCGGAACAGTTTACATAAATAAGATTTTAGCACCTAGTTAACAAATGCAGCGTTGTTTAACCGTGCACGTTATTTATTTAGTGCACAGGGACCGTAGAAGGGGACCAAAGGATGGGAGACTTTGTTGGCGTGACGACTTCTTATAAGGAATTTTATTTGCTATTGATGGTCATAAAGAATACATCACTACTAATTTTATCTGCTATACTTTGTAGGGAATAATTTTGATTATAAATTAGACAATCAGCTAGGCTGCCGTAATCTGCAGATGTATCATTTTATAAAATAAAGAAATCATTAAAACCTACACAATATGCAAAAATAAACGACTAGTTACTTACATGAATAAATAATAAACAAAAAAATATGTGCTTAAAAATGAAGATTCGAAGAAACTTACATTACCTAAAGATGTGACAAACATATAACAAGATTTTCATTAATGGTGCCCAGTCCATCATAATCCCTAGTCTTTTATTCTATTCCAAGTCCCAGTTACACTAACATTTAATCTCCTTAAATTCCGTGCTGAACAGGGGATTATGATTGTAATACGTATGTGTATCGTTATAATATAGTCACGGCTTTGTAGCCCCTAAGGCCTGAGTTTGCGCCACAAAAAGAAGTGACGAGAGTGAATTAATGAAACACTTCTTAGCAGAGTCCTTTTTAATTAATAGCCATCAGAGCTCAGAGCTAAGGGCTTGCAGCGAAAGCTTGTCGTTAATGACGAGTTCATACGAGGACTGTTGTGGCACTGCAAATAAAATGAAACGTACCATGTTTGCTTGCAAGACAAAAAAAAATGTAGTATGTTTCTGTTGTTTTTGTAAGAATGGTTAGTATAAATCATAGTTGTTTAGATATTAAAAGTTTTAATAATGTTTTCCTGACAATATTATTATTTTAACGTCCCTTTAGGGTAATTTTTTAGGATCATTCTAAACAAATAAATATATTTATGTTATAGTAATGCATTTTGATAGGTAGTGCATAAAATTCTTCGTTTATGTATTGATTGGTTAGTAATTTAAAAAACCTCTAATTCAACTTTGTTTGTAAATTGTACACGTGTGTGTATTTTTAATAAATGTTCTATTCTATAGTGACCTCCATTCTATTAGCTCGTCATATTGCAATCTCTCCGTGTGAACATCCAATTACCTACTTTTTATCTCTCTTTTTAATATGCATCCTCACCTTAATAAAACGAAAGGTTAATTGTTTTTCTCCTTCTTCTAAGCAGTAAATACCTTCTAGCTGAAATTAATACTACTTCTGGACCCTACTTTGTTAAGGAAGTACCTGAGATTAGTATCTTACCGTTGTCCTTTTCTGGATCATTGTTTTTTCACCACACTGTCTGCACCCGAATTAGTAGTCTTATCATATGGCTTTTAATTATTTGGCGGATTGTTCTTCGCTAGGTGATAACTGTTACTTGATGATAGAAGAATAACACTCAGAGTGTGAAACTGTATTTATTTTCATTAAACCGTACTTTACAAAGGTTAGTGTCCAAGTGTCTTTAATAAAATCTAATCGCTAAGAAAAAAATAAAAATGCAGACATATAAGGAGCGGTGCCGAGTGCAAAAACATGATGTAATTATGTTCTAGATATTTTGTGACTAATAAGTACATAGTAGGCACAATTAAATTGATATTTTCTTTCCAATTAGTAAAATTTAGAAAAGACTAGTATAAATTGTTTTTACATCAATCTTATAAAAGGTTTCACTACCACAATTCACGAAATTACTATAAATATTGTGAAGAATATCATTTAAACATCTATTGTTTAGTAACTGAATATTTGCCATGAAGGGTTGGATAATTAAATAAAATAGTTTCTCAACATGCAGTACTAACAATTTGCGGTTTGTTAATTTTGATAGACGTTGTCAATGCAATGTTTGAATACAAGCTCCGCCTTAGACGTACCCTTAACACTTTATTCCTAAGCCGAATTAAATTCATTACGCAATGCATTCAACGCAATTTGGCAACATATCATTATACGGAGGGACATTCGCAAACAAATAGGGAGCTCTGTAATTTCTGAATGTTGTTTCGAAAGAGCGCGATCAAATTTAGTTATTGTTCATTGTATGCTATTATAGAATTACAAGGGAACATGCTTGTCATTTATGGGTGAAGAAAATAAATATTTACGACACAACATACACACCATCATGATTATTTCATGCTACGTAGTCAAAAGTTCCTTTATATGATATTATTGCTTAAAAATATCCATGATTTGTATTCTAATATGAGATTGTGAGTTGTGGCTGTCATCATTCCCACTACCTGATGTTTTTGCCACGAATGGTTACCTAAGAGTCAAACTAAATTTACCATATAATTTGAATACATATGTACACATGTAATAAACTAGATATATTCCTATACATACTCGTACCATACGTTAATTCTTAAGAATATTATTAACTTGATACATACTTTCTATATGATCATGGCTACAGCAACGTATCCGAACGTCGGGTTAACAAAGGTAATTTTATTATATAAAAACTTACGCGATAAGTCCCGTTAGTTATTAATCATGAGTATAGATCGCGAATCTCTTAAAACTATACTTTCTACAGTTACAAAGTCCTTTCCCACACCATTCCTACCCCATAAGTTCTGCAGCCCACTTATGCACAAGGCATCCTTCCGAGTCTAAGTGTCGCAAAGGACTCCACAGCTCTAATTAGACGAGCAGCCCTCTTCTCATTAGGGCTGAGATTACGCCCTCTGTGGTGCGCGTTTGTCACTGGTGACTTCTTGTGGCCTGTGTGACTAGTATATGCCACCTTTGAACAAGACATAATTACTCTTCAATCATGGTTGTTAAGATGTAATGGTTAACTGCTGAAAGGTTGTTTGATTTTATTTCTATATATATATATAACATATAAACATATACGTTCACGTCCGTTAATCCCTGTCAGGGTGGACAGAACCTCAGGGATATTAATATCTACTAGGTCACATGTAAGCATGAATATTGAGGTTGTGATGTCATGGAATATGGTCACATGTTGATAGCCCATCGCAGAATAGATTCCTTTATTTTTATTAATGGAGAGTAGAAATAACGCTTATTTTCTATTTTTAATAATAATAATGTAAATAAACTGCACGACTAACCTTTTCAGGATAGTCAAGATTCGAGTAACTATGATGTATACTAGTAAGTTCACTCGTATATATCATAAAAAAATTAACTAGCTTTTTACAGTTAGGTATTTAATAGTGTCCCAATGAGTTAATACTATTATAACTAATGATTATAACCTTCTATAGATTTGCGAAGTAATTAAATTAATATTTCTCTGATCTGAACTGATGATAATATCTTTATTACTATCTTATTCCTATTTTTTATCTTTATTCTTATATCTATGAAATTTACATCTAATACATTATAAAAGATTGTATTTGCAACCGAATTTTTATTTATTCTGTTTATCAATATAATAAAAACACGCTTTCTTTTACAGGTAATGAATCGACGGGTTTTATATTTATATCGCACAGCCGTGAGTAATATAAACACAATATCTTATTCTTCTGTTTAACGAGCATGTTATTAATATGATCTAATATGGCTTCTTGGCATATCATTGTAGCAAATTGTGGCTTTATTTGTCATGCAGTTTAGTATTATTAACAGTTTATGTTTACACTATAATATGATTGTCAAATACAAGTCAGTACATATCATTATCATTATAACATATGTACATATATGAACGGAAATAGATTCGTGGCACATAACACATTAAGAATCCACTATTATTACCAACGAACCAAACAGTAACGTGGCATTAGTTTGCATTTGTAAAATAAAAAATGTGTTTTCATTTAGCAAAAGCGGCCGCCATTCTCAATCATGCAAATGTGTTCAAGTAGGCAAGTTGTTTGCGAAAATGGCGGAGTATAAAAATGCGCTTATTTTTCCACAAAATCAACGCTCGAAAGGGCATATTTTGTCGAAAGCCCCGAACGGCAAACAGCGTTTATCTTCAGCACATTTTGCTAATGAATGGGGGAAGGAAGAATGAGGCATTATTCTAATTAGGAAAAATTGTTGTCGGCAATTCCGCTCCCGCCACGAGGAAGGAAATTCGCTCCCCAGGCGAACACAACTTTTTGTTGGTTCTGATAGACTCATTACTATAAAATGATATTTTTGGCTATGTAATAGACCTTTGGAAACCAACGTGTCATCATGGTACTACTTAGCGCTAGAGTCGACCTCATAGGCGTTGCAACCTATATTTCGTAACGGCGGACGATCGGCGCAACCTCTCAAGGCTCCTCATTAATGGTTGGGCAACGAGCGTCGCTGCAACCTGTCCATTAAGGTAATAAATAAACACAACAAAATAGGCAAAGCGTCTGTGCGTTAACGACACCCCTCGCGGCCGAACAAAAGAGCGAGGCGCAAGGTAGCGCAACAAAAACGCTGCATCACATCGAAATCATTTACGAAATATTGACAACAATAAACGATCGGCCTTCGCGCTGCGGACTTAAAAATGCCAGTTATTAATATCGGGCCCTTTGTCCGGCCCCACGTGTCCCGCCACCTGAGCTGCCGATGACGCTGCCAAAAAGAGGAATATCATAAACACGCAGCGCACAGACAGCGCTGAATGATCGCTCGCTGCGAGAGCAGAGTCCATTTTTCACGAGTGCCATTCGCGGGGCTGTGCCCTATATCTATAGGCAGGCTTTCACGTGCGGGGGCCTCCCCACCCGATTGATATTCGGCAGCGCCGCCCGCACGCGATTCCTCACTGTTTTATTCATTTAATGATTTCGCGAGAGCAAATACGCCAGGTAGTGTTGTTTAATTTCGAAATGAATGTTTATTGCTCGGCTTCCGCGGCCTGCTCGATGATATATGCATAGCGCACGACGCCCGTGTTTACACTCGCTGTTGTTACATTAATGCCTGTGCCGGATTTGGCCGCAATTATTGGGAATCTGCCAATTAATATTGCCTGTTTGATTGCGGAATGATGCTGATTAATCGCAGCCTATATAAAGTGGATCCATTATTATGACAACTATTTTATTCCGTGAAGTGAGTAGTAGAGTATTATTATGTCGTTCCTTATGGCACTTCTTCTGTTTAATTAATAAGATTTAAATTGACATCCAATCGTAAATCACACAAGAGACATATCAAATCATAAATATACTGGTTTGTATAAAACAATATTACTTATTGTTGGAATACCATTTAGTTATAATGATTTTACACATCTAAACATCTGTAACCAATGTTTCTGCAATTAATTACACGTATTAGGTTATTGTTAATGAATTTTATAGATACAATTATACATCATACTTTCGTCAATGCCTAGATCAATCCATACCCTAGGTCGAATCGCTTAACCCATAGTTACCAATATGATATCGCGGTCACGTGTAATGAATTTGAATAAGGGCCGTGGGGTGCAGTGGCGACGGATGATGGAGAAGGGTGAAGATAGGCTCATTTCGCATGTCATGGAGTCAGTGGCTCGTGAACGGCGACCTTTATGACCCCAAGGCAGACGCAAGTTGGTGACCGATGCCTGAGTTCAAACCTTGTTAGTTGGCAAATATCAATAAAAATTAATCATTTAGTCCTTGGTAAATTCAAATGAATTGCCATATTTGTTGTACCTACTGTATCCTATGAGGTAACTAGAGATGTTCAACTGACTTCTTTTGTTATTCTAATGAATGTAACGAGAGGTATTTTACTGACATATTTTGACAGAGTGCAAGATGGACATAGATAATGAAAGAGTCGAACAAGTGAATGATTTTGTGTATCTGGGAACACTTTTTACTAGTAACGGAAAATGTGAGGGCGATATTGAACGTAGAGTGTGTGCAGGTAATAAGATGAATGGGGCTATGTATAGTGTTATGGGTAGCCAGTTGATTTCTCAATCGGCACGTATGGCTATTCATAGGGCTGTGCTGGTTCCAACATTGACTTATGGTAGTGAAAGTTGGGTATGGCAAAAGAAGCATGAAAGTAGAATCAATGCCGTCGAAATGCGGTCACTGAGAAGCATGTTAGGAGTAACATTGAAAGATAGAATTAAAAATAGTGTGATAAGGGAAGGTTGCAGTTTGAAAGAAGATGTAGTGACTAAGATTGAAAAGAGCATGCTTCGATGGTTTGGACATGTTATGCGGATGAATGATAGCAGATTGACAAAAGGAATATATATGAGTGAAGTGGAAGGGCGGTTACGTAGGGGCCGGCCTAATAAGACATATAACAGTCAGATAGACGCTATATGGAAAAAAGGGGACGTTAGGAGTACCTATAACCGCCGCACTGGCCTTACCTATCCCGAGGGATAGGCAGATTTCCTCACGATGTTCCCCCATTGGTAGCGAATGTAAATTACGTACGTAAATGAGTGAATGGATATGGATAGTTCTACTTTTCATAATTACAACACCTTCTCTGCAACTACAATAACGCTTGTGCCGTGTTTAATCTTAATATCTAAGGTTGATAATAATAAAAGACTGTAAAATGTAGCTTTTAACACAAGTTATTTACATCCATATCCAAAGAAAGCCATAGAGTAGAGGCAGCTCGTCCACCCTTCGCCGGCAGGGGCTACTTTCGATGGCATTGTGATGCTAAGCGACCGCCTATGCAAATGGACTTCCGACCAGATTTCGACCGGACTCGGATTGTTTTGCAACGTTGGATGCTGCCTTTAATAAAATATAAATCTGAGTTGAATTAAGAGAAATCCTGGTTAGGTTTTCTGTATGAAATTCGAAAACTTACGTTTGATTCTTATTGGCTAATGATTTTTCGTTTACAAAAGCGCACAAAGAAGAAGTATACACCAAATAACAATTAAACTAAACTTGATTTGAATTATGATTCCGTACAGTACTACCAAACGTACATGTATTAATAAGCAACCCTTATCAATATATAAATTCTTCTTTCCGCTACTGTTTTGACATCATATTCTTTACCTCAAACCTCCATTGAGATCTAACCATAACCATTTAGGTAAGGAGCTGCCCTAGAGATAGGCTCATATGGTTCGTTTGTCGTTTATGCAGATGTACCTCCCAGCTCGAAGCAGGGGCCCGTCTTGTTGTTTACGTTCTGCTCGGCTGCCCTAGCTTTAGAATAGCTCTCAGACCCCGTAAGCCCCAGTACGGCAGACTTGCAGATACAATGAGAGGCTGAGTTACGGATCATTATTTGTATGTACTTTGGGATAAGTCTCGATATTGCATGTTGGTTGAGTGGTTTTGTTTTCTTTTTCGGGTGCCACTGTTTTGTTTTTATACTATGTTATAATACTAAATATGGCCTATGCTTTTGCAAGTTCTCGATGAGAAGTCAAAATTTCCATCTCATTTAGTTACTCTTTATGCGACGTTTACGTGTATCTTGTACCAGTAAAAATAAACTGACTAGCTATAAAATAGACACACAATCTATATCTTAACGCTCTACGAATACTCCTTTACTGAAGTATGAAGTATCTAACTACAATATTAAAAAGAATGTTCTCTCGTGCGAATAAATTAAAACCGCAACAGTGGCGGAACAAAGGCGCCAATAAATCAAAGGAGGTGAGCTAGGTGTTTGTGCATTAAGGCCAATTTTCCATAAGGCTTTCTTCGACCTCTCCGGCCTTTCTTCCCGGTAAAAAGCAGCCGATATTTCGCCAGTCATCGGCAAAGCATAAATATCAGAAAGCTTTCTTGTCTTGGCGGAATAATTAATGCGGTCGGCGCTCGCTTCCGACGAAATTGCTAATATTAGCTATCACAGGAATTTTGTTACCCTTTCACTAAGGCAATTTATTGGTTTTTTAATGTTTATTATTAAAACGTGACGTCGAAGTTTCTACCCAGACACAAGGCGGCAGACCAAAATGTTGCCCAATAAAGTCTTTGTAACTCATTAAAGTTTTCTTTTAGATGAAGAATATATTTTCTATTGAATTACACACTTTTTTAAATACATATTATTCTTGTTATATATGATATCATAGCTACAATATAATTCGATAATAACCATGATACACGTTCTTCAAATCACTATCTTACTACGCACTTGAGTAACAAATTGACGCACAAGTCCACGTATATATCGCAGAAGCCTCGCACACTAATAGTTAAACTAACACTCCAACTACTTGAATCGCGAAGTTGCCATGAAAGCAGAGAGTAAACATTGGAATAAGTTGGCTGCAGATAATGTGCCAGTTGTAAAACTTGATAAAACTATCTCGGAGGGACAACTTTGCGCTTTTTGGTTGGTACTAACTTCGTGACGACTTTCGGTCGCTGTCATAGTTGCGACGTGGGGTGGCTGAGCCTGTAGGCATTTCCAGTACATCATAATCTACGATAGTTTTTCTTGTGATACGAATAAACTGAGGTTCCTAAACCATTTCGGTATGCACTGAATCTCGAAATTAAAATATCGCTATCAAGTAGTAACCATTTTTAGCATTTCTATAAAATAAATAAAGTTTTGCTTGGTGCTTAGTCTCTGTGCTGAAATAAATAAAGCGCCCTGCATTGTCACTTGTTTAATTTAATCTTAATTTGATGAGAATTTTGTCGCTGCATATGTACGAGTATGTTTCCGTATGAAATGCACTTAACAAAAATGTATACTCAAATTTTCAGTAATCAAAATTATTCTGTTATTTCACAAATCAAGACTCGTACCTACATAAATAACGTAATGAAATCTCCAAAAAAGCAAAAAAGAGCGTTATCTCTCACACACCCAATTTGCTGGCGTTTCCTCTCATTACCTCCGTGGTGATATATTTGCGTGTTTATTACTGCAATTACTTAGAGTAAATCTCGCGTCCTTCCTTGGGCCCTCCCTCGGCCCTCCCGGAGGGTTGCGGCCCCTCTCTCCCGACTTCCGGACTGCCCTTAATCGACGGTCACACGACCAACCAAAATAATATTAAATCATACCTACATAGGGTTTAGTTATTTTTAAACACTCGCGATTTATACTCATTTTATTAATTATGTGAGACCGGGTCAAATCACGATAAATTTATAAAGATATGTGATTACCTTTATTTTGCCCGACGTTTCGACCCATTTATTCATGATTTCATGAGTTCCTGGAGTGTATGATCAGGTGCATGAATATGGTAGTCAATGAAGCGGGAAAAATTGGATGTCTGCCTACCCTTCATGTGTAAATACAGGATGAGTTTTGTGCATGTATATGTAAGTTCAGGAACTAGGGAACACCTGGCAGATAACTTGATAGACATATCGAGTGGCATCTTATTGTATTGAATTGGGTTCTTCTACTATTAGAAAAGAAGAGAACACACTTAGAATATGTTTTTGTCTCTAGGTATTTTATAAACTAATATTATATGTATGTAACACATCATTCGTTTATGTAATACTATAGCATTAGCTGTCAAGTTTCATAAGCTTTTTCACGATTTATTAGCATTGATATTACGAGTATATGGTACCACGTCTCTTGATTATTGTTATTTATATGTAACGTTAAATTTCATAAACATATTTATCGATTATTACAAATAAATTATATTTTTAACATTGCAGAAGTTATTATGAATATATGTAATTTGTCTAGTAACCTTAAATAAATATTATTTCATTCTGTCGCCGTGTGAACAGCGCTGAAAGCCAGTCTTATGTATTCGGCAAGTTTCTTCACGGACCGGATTCAAATTGGGGCGAATTTAGTAGCAATTAATTATAGGAACCGACTAGATATTACTGGCGATCATTTCTCCTAAACTCACTAATTACAATTCACAGGAACCATTCGATAGCAGCGATTGCGAGGATTTGATTAACGTGCTTATTGTCATACCTTCGTAGAGCTACCTACTATTGGAAGAGGTTATTTTAATTTCTACAAATATTATTATGAATGATCGTGTTTTGTGGCGAGTACGAGTACGTATTGGATGATCGTGTTATGTGGCGTACTCTTGGCGAGGCCTACGTCCAGCAGAGGACTAGGATAGGTTGATTGATTGACTGAAATATTATTTAAAAAAAAGTATGAATGTATATATATACATATATATACATATATATATATATATATATATATACATATACACATATGGTGCGCTACCAATCGTAATGGAATGTCTACTAATTTTATATAATTTTACTACTCGTGTATCTAATAAGCACCTACTTGCTTTGATGTTATGGTGACCATGCAGCATTGTCCTATATTGATATTTTTATTCACGATAGCATCTAAATTTTAATTTTATGTTGTTGCGCAAATAAGAAAGGATACCTTAAATTTTTAAGTAATTTCTAGAAAGACACTTGAAGTGCTGATGACCAATTCATCTATGAAAATCAATTACAGTCTTATTCAAAAGCGTATTTTGGTTAATTCAACTATATTTTATTGATAAAATTATTTTTTCTTTGTTATGGATTGAGCTTACAATATTATAGAGTAAAAATACATTGTTCGGGAAGAATGGCATAAGCGACTAAGGGATTAGCGGTAAATGAAATGTATGTGATAATGACCTAGCAATTGTTACCAACGTTCCATTCTGACATGACAACCCCAATAGTTAGGCCAAAAAGTGACCTAAGTGATTAAAGTTAAAGTAAAAAAATGATTAAAGGACTTGAAGTATATATTTACGCTACGTTACGTTACGTTTAGTACAACGTAACTACATTCTTAAAAGCATTACATGATGTTTGATAATTTCACAATAATAGTTTCTTATACAATACACGTATTGATAAAGACGAATAAGTATAACGTATCCCCAGTTTAACTATAATATACAAACTAAAAACCTTTGAAACCTACTTCTCAGTCTAGGAAAAGCTTAGCTGTGCCTGCAGTTATAGCGACGTAGGTAAAGCTTGGCAGTTACCCTAAGTTCAGCTCCGACTTCTCTGTAATTAATTAACGAGCTTAGTTTAAAAGCCGGCCTTAAGTCTCCCTGAACTCCGCTGTTCCCAGGGAGAAGGGGTGGGGAGTCTTGAAGAAATTTCGAGGGTGTTTATCATATTTAGGCAGAAAATGGCGCGATGCCGCACCCGGCAGATTCATATCAGACGCAGCTACAATTCCTCCGTTTTGTTAGCGGTTCAATGTTATGCGGGCTAACGTGTTCATTGCACAATGGAAGCAGCATTGTTTTACGAAGTGCACATGTATGTTTCAATCGTAACCGGTTTTATAGTATTTTTTAATTTAAAGGTGCTTTTACAAGTAAATAAAAACTAGCAAGCAATACAAGACCTTCGTGGCGCGATTATGCCCCTGAACGCTAATCATGAGGTTCCGGGTTCCCGGTGGAAGTAGAGTTAAGAACTACGCTTTTCCTCTGCTTTTCAGTCTGGATGTTGATTATATATGCACTACATATTATATATTTCTTAAATATACGTTGTCTAGTACCCTTAACACAAGTCTTAGATGAACCAAGGGGCTAGTTAAATAGGTGTAATAGCGTCCTTAATATTATTATATAAGCTTCAATGGGCTTTAACGCAATGAATTCATTGTTTATTCTATTGATAACAAACAACATTTAAGTGTTCTATCAGGATATCATAACTACCCTTTAATAGCATGAATTCCCAGTATATTTACAAATAAATCCATGTAACATCTACTAGTTACGTACGTGTAAGTACATGATTATGCCAAGTGGAGAGCACTTCGTGGGAACAAATCGCATTAGCACATGTTACCGTTTTGTACTGCGGCGTACTGCCTCCCTCGTAAGTGCTACACGCGTGGAGCCCCGGGCTAAGAGCTGAGAGGTTTCGGGGAATCTCGACGACTTTGTTTGCAAGTCAAATTATTACGCCTCTTTATTTCGCCAAGTGAGGTAAACATCTTCATGGCACTTTTGAAACATAACACACAGTTTTGTGTGGCCTTTTAAGAGAAAAATATTTTGGAAACAACAAATATACAGTATTTTCGGGGTTTAGTATTTATGTTTTGAAATAGGTTTATTGGGTTGTAATTTATTTCAAGTCGAAAACTTCTCTTTTTTTGGCGATTCTAAAACAGATGATCGTTATTTACTTTGATAGACTTCCTCAAATTATGATTGTTAAATTCTTGATAAAACTATGTTATCATTTAATTGTATCATGTATTATTATCAAGTTACGGTAGGCCAGTAGGTAACAGTTATTGTTAAGTAACGATGACTGAAAATTTTAATTTCTACTAATTTACTCGTACAAGTACATAACCTTTACAGGTAACGTTACGTAACTTTGTTGAAGAGAAATACTTTACAAAAGTAAAATGGATCATGGATTTCTTAGGTTTTCTATCTGAAAAAAACATAATTTTATTGAGGCAACTAAAACTATTTGTATCTAAACCGATATCGATGTTTTGTTTGACGTTTTTAATCTTTACAAATATATCGACTATTCCTTGCAATGATGAGAGGTATAATTTCAATGAATTGTATTAACTCTGATTAATACGGTTTGGTAGTACTAAGCATTGATTCAATTCTATAAATTCATCGTTTTAATTAGGCGTAATACAAAGCGGTTCCACTTATCCCAAAAATAATAGACAACGCATACTGATTTTCAACAATTACTGTATGCCTAGTGACTGAAATATCTATTTGATTGTTATAAACATAACGATGTTTGTTGGAGGACTCCTAATTAATTTATAGAATTATTATAAATATCAAACAACTATTACTTCTTCGAATACCATCGTTATTTTATATACAATGGTATATTATTGTTTCTTAAACGGTTGAATAATAATAAAATAATGATTGAAAAATAAACATTTTATTGTTATCTGATCGTGTGAACTAACATTCACATTTATTAGTAAAATGTATTTATTATTCATTCCTGTGGAAAAAGTTAAATTGATACACTGTACATTTATTATTTTAAATCTGCAGTTGAATAAAAAGAAAAAAGCAGCAAATGTAACTGAAAACAGAATCCGTAGCGCTCTGCGCGTGACGTAGCAACACGCTACAGGGTTTCGTAGCAAAACCGCTACGGGCGCTTTGGGAACAAAATGTTTTTTGCGAAATGAAAATGAAATTTCGCGCAAAATTAAACTTGCAGCCTAAGGCTTAGCAGAGAATGGCACAATTTCACTCCAGATAAAAATAGAGACGCCAAATGAGAGCCTTTTTCTACATTTCATTTGTCACAATACTTAACGTCTTAATTATTTTAGTCTCTCGATTAACTGTACTAAACATAATATATATACCTACCTATATGACCTACCTACCTAAAATGTACTTTCATTTCCTTGCTTTGTTTTACTGCTACTACTACTACACCTTGTCTTGTTGCGTTGATATGTATGTATATTAGCTTATACAAAACTAGTACATACATGCTCGCACTTTTGAGACTAGCACTCAACTCAGTGCAGCCACTACCTACTCGTGTATGCAACACGCGCTGCTTACGAACTTATGTGAGCTTGTTTAATTACTTAGGTCCAAATTAAGAACGTCTAACAACTTTCTCGAGTACGCCATGCGACATTACCCCGCACATTCAGGGCCCACGACGCTCCTCACTCTTAATTATAATTTGAATATTAATAATTACGAGTTACGTTTAAGCGGTTCACTTTAATTTGCCAGACATCATACGGTGGATTTATTATAGGAATTCACAATGAATATACTCATCTAATTGTTTAGCAAATATGAGTATAGATATAGTAACTCAAAGATGTAGTCTAAACAAGGTTTTAGCCTTATCGATAGCCAATAATCTACTGTAAGCAGACAAAGTTGTCCAATGTGAATTTTGTGAACTATGGGTATCGTGGACAACTATAAAATAAAAGTTGGGTGACGTGACGAGAACATTTTCAACAAAAGTTGATGGACTGCCATTTTTGTATGTACTCGTACTGTAATCCGACTATAGTTAAGATAAAATATAGTAATAGGTGTAATATTTGCTTCTACAATATATAACAGGTGTTTGGTGAAGTAATTCTTCCTACCATGTACAATGATGTGATTATGGAATTAACAACTTATTGACGTATTCATGCAAAACTTGTATATCTATATAATATGTCTTCTGAGACGTAAAAAAATGCTAACTAGCTGTCCTTCTTCCGGTATATCTTAGGAGGTAACTAAGGGACTAGGGGTACATTGAATCTATTGGTTGATGGACTAGCAATCTGTAATGATTGTTCCATTATGCCAACCTCAATATTTATGCAAAAAGTCACCTAGGTGAAGTTAATTCTCCAAAGTTCTGTACACACCGAAAGGTATTAAAAGACGTTAATGTACCTGGATGTATGTCTTCATGTGAACCATACACATACATATTAATGGATATATACTATTGCGCCATTTTATACATTTACGGAAGAAACTACTATTCTAAGGCTTCTTTTCCTTTTCCTCAGTAAACGTAAGACCGACCACACACAGGAAACGTAATACGCCCAAATAAATTTCTTTCCGTTTCCGGTCTCAAGATGGATCCGGGTTTGAGTAACTTATAATCTTCCTAAAGGTCTGTATTTTCCACTTCATTTTCTCCAACGTCCAGCTATTGTTAAGACCAATATTTTAGTGCAATTCGATAAAATTATGCTCTTGAATCTAGAAAAAAAAAATCAATAGCGGATAGATGGTGCATCAAATACCTTAATACTGATTGATAAATTACGTTTAAGGCTTTGATTAACTGTGTATTATGTTTAAGGAAAAACTGATAAAGTTTCATTATTTATATAAGTAATTATAATAATATAAACTGAGATAAATGCAGCATCTCATGATGAATTTTAAACCTGTATACTCTCGGAACAAAATATTACGTTTAAGAATGTCAATAAAATAATAATAAAACGTCAATTCAAACATAACGCCTATCAGTTCATCGTGGCGACTTAATATTGCATTCTATGACATCTGAACTTTAAAAATGATTCTATTAAACTCATTTCGGTGGTAAAGATGGTTCTATTGTGAAGTCCATGTCAACCGAATTTGATAGGCGATCAATCTTTCGCCATGATTTATGGATGTCGCCGCGGCCCAGGAATATGGGTGGCCGCTCATTAACTTCATCCTGTCAGGGAACAGGTAAAAAGTCACGCCTTCACGATCGATATTGGGTTGTGTAAATTTTGGAGACAGTTGGTGAAGACAACGGTGATGAATTTATGATATTTTGATATACATATAAGTTACCAATGATGGACATATGATATTAAATTACGATAGTATTTTGTAAAGTTATTATAAATTTACTTAGTAGTTACTATAAATCATTAAAAGAACAGACTATTAATGCGCTTTATCATCATAAACTTTCTAGTTTGCAAGAAGAGAATGAAAAGGTTTAAATTCTCCGTATTTCAATATTGGATTGCCTACCAAAGTGATTTTAAATTCCCAGCAAATCCAGTTTAATTTCCACATGTTATTTTCGCAGTCAAAAGTAATATCATGTGAAACTTTTAATTAACACAGCTCGTTCGCGCGTGGTGTGATGTGATACCATGTTTTAATAATGTATCATCCGTTTTCGAATGTTTTATTTCATCGACGGGGAATGGAGCTAGCTTTATTCCGTCGCCATGGCAACGCGTTGGGGCGGTCCTTCCCTGCTCTTACCTGCTGCCCTCGCTAAATGTACCTACATAGGCTGATAGATTATACGAAGAAGTGTATACCTACACACACTGAATGTATCTTAAGGATAGCAAAGCTTTATTAGCTTTGTGAAATTGTTACGGCTCATGAAAAAGCTATAAATTTATAATCTTTAACTAACTATACTGACCGTTTTGTTTCTTTCTAAATTATATCATTATATATTTATTTAATATGAATACATTTATGATGAACTCGTCATTCACAGTAATATGTAGTATAACCAGTTATGAATAACGATATCTCCAAATTTTATCTTTGTGACAAAATCTATACACTTATATGAATGTTTCTGTATGTAAATCAAATTCCTGAGTATCGCAACTGAGAGCTACAAGAAAAAGGAAATAATTTAAGATCCGTAAGCATAAAAACTTGTTAATCGCTTGTCAAACGCACTCATTGCGCAATCACAAGTGAATAGGGACTAATATTCTCAAATGAATGAATTTGTAATTTGTTTGGAAACAGCAAGCGAATGGAAGGTTTCGATTGGTCGGCTCTTTCACGCGGCCCGATTGCTTTTCTTCCTTTTGCGTCTCCGGATGATGCGTACTTTTTTCTCCTGCCTATCCCCTTTAGCACTCGTTTTATGGGTCACGTGAGTTCGACTATTTTTTGTTTAATGGACGCGCTACTCTGTTTTCATTTTTCTCGATGATAAATTGACTCGGATCGGGGATGAATGATCGCGCGGCTGATCGTTTTTGCGTGTTGCCTGTGTTAGAGAGTGGGGTATGCAGTTTTATTTCGCTATTATGGGATTAATTTTAGTAGAAAAATGATACAAGTTATTTATTCAATACATTATGCAATATACTTTTTAACTTGCTTAACCCTTTGTACGTTGGCTGCGCATTGAAGATGGAATATATACAAATGGTGCAACATTTAGTGATTGTTAAATGTTTATAATCCTGTTTAACGAAATCTAACCTTAAAACCAATACTAAACTCTTCCAACTTATTTATTCAAACTACAATTAGTACGTAACTGGGCCACAACCGCTATATATGTATATATAATTTACTATTGCTAACGGTGAGGGAAAATTTCGTGAGGAAACTTCCTATCCCTCGAAATAGGTTCACTACCTATCACGTTGAGTGCTGTCTAGCTAGAGAAACGCGCACTTCGAGTGACCTAAAATGTCTTCATAATTTCTGAGATAGACGCGCAAGCAGCTGACTACCCACCATAATAAAAAAGTGAGTGTGTATACACAAGTCATGAAGCGTATGTATGTATGTCTAATTAGATTACTTTCTTAAATATTTTCCAATCGCGAATCTCTGAAGACTCATATTCCCCTTTACTTACATGTAATGTTTGAAGCGTTCAAACACTACCCTTTTCAATAGAGCCTAATCCACATACAGGGTGCTCTTGTATGCGCGGGCGCTTCCTTCCGCTTTATTAGTTTAGCTGGGAGTGATTGGCCGTCCGAGGTGCCACTACGTGACTGGGAGGCTAATGCAGCGCTATTTCTGTGATTCAGCTGCCGCTACAATGTGGGAACGTGTGTACGTATAACCCAGTTACAACTGCCTGCTTTTGCCTACTTAAGCACCTATTTGAGTTATTGCGTAATAAGTTTTAAGTGTCATTTTTGTGTGAAATTAATGAAAACTTTATTTATAAAATCAGCAAACACTTCTGGATACTGTTATAGAAATAATAATAATAATATTTGGACATTATTACACCAATTAAACAAGCCCCTCGGTAAGTGCATTTAAGACTTGTGTTAAGGGTACTAGTCAACGCATATTTAAGAAATGTATAGATATTATATATAGATAAATACATATATAGCATATATAATCAACGACCAGACTGGAAAGGCGTAGAAAAGCGTAGTTCTTAACTCTGCCTCCACCAGGAATCGAACCCGGGATCCCACGATTAGCGTTCAGGAGTCTAACCGATCGCGCCACGGAGGTCGTCAAATATTATAACACTTACGTAGATCAATATTCATTAAAATATCATCGAAGTTATTTATTCTTAAAAGAGATGGGGGCGCTGTGGTATTTCAAGGAAAGCACCTACCTGGAACCTATATAATCTCTCCGCAAAGTTTCTCCATAATCCACAATAACAATTTATATCAAATTCAAAGTTGGCGTCACACTGAGGGCGTTTCCTCCAGATAAGTTTCAGGGGATCTTCCAAGAAGTCCCTTTGAGGCTCATTTATAGCCAGCACTTCCGGCTTCTCACAATTTGTAGGCCGTTTGTTCTAATTCTAACTTCAAGATGGGCCGCGTTTACTCACAGGGAGTAAGTCATTGCGATTAAGGTTTCTTGTTGTTCGAAAATAGGTTATATAGGTTTAAATAAAACGAAGTTTGTGTCATCTTACTAAATAATTTGATATACATGAACGGTATCATATTTGAAAATAAATACTCTACTGACTCGTATGTGTGTTGACGGTTATATTTGTTGAATTATTTTGCTCAACCTTTATGTTAAAAATAAGTATTTACAAGACGAAAATATCAAATAAACTAAATAACTAATAATAATAAAAGTATTATAAATTATACTTTTATGGTATTTAATACCATTCAACATAAACACGCATAACAGATTTCTAACTTGACTCGCAACTACACTCGTGTAAACGCTCCTCTAACCCGTGGCTAACTGCAACGTTGCTCGGTGGCATAATGGCAAATTTATGTCAAGTATTAATTTATGTTAGTTGTCGCGGCAGAGGCTGGCTAAGTTTGCGAGAACCCTGCAGCCGTGGCGTGAGGCAACTTATTCCTCGGCCCATTGGCACTACGGGTAACTTTGCACCTACTTGGGAACCGTTCCTAAGACTTAACAGGAGCACGCCTCGATCTCTGAGAAGGGGCAAAGCAAGCCTCTTTTACAATGCAAGTCACAGATTGATCTTATTTTGTTGTGTTAGAGAGATCGGAGTAAGTAAGGGCTTGTGAGGTATTGACAATCTCTCAAAAAATACATGTCATTAACACTTTTTAAACAACATTTATGAATCATAAAACAACATAACACATACATCCTAACTTTCTTCAGTGAAAGTTCAGGAGGAAAAAGTTTGGATAGTGTAGGGCAAAGAAGCCATAAGAACTTCTTATTTCACTTAATCCAGAAAGGAACACCAGATAGGCACTGTAAGTGAATACTAAGTTACTATTGATTAAGAACTAAGAAACTATTGATTGGTTTCGATCGTTTTATAAAGTCTACTCTCTTCTTTTGACAATTTATAATACTCGTATATAATATTGTCTAACAGAACACATTTTCCAAGAGCAAAACGCCATGTTGTTAATAAGATGAGTAGACATCAAAAGAATAATTGCAATATCAGCAAATAATCCTCGCTTAATCCATTTTCGGAACAAATGAAGTGCACGTAGGTGAGTAGACAAAGGGGGATCTTATTAGCTAAATAAATTTGCGCACCCAATATGCTCGGTAACTAGATTTAATGGCGATAGAATTGATTCATTCAATTATGAGGAATTTTTAGTGCCTCGCTGAGGGGAGCTCTGCGATAGGGTGCCTCCTCGGCTCTCGTTCCCACACGCTTCGAGTTCGCATATTGATTTTGTTTTCTTCCCTCGAGTGCGGATGTATGGCTCGAGTGTTGTTGTTACGTCATCAATTGATGGCGAAATGACTGAACGTGAATTGATTTATTCGGTTTTAAGTTAAAATAGAATCTTAAAAATAATATTTTAAGTTAATTAATACCGAAGTTGTGTTGATGGAAAGTTTGATGAATTTTAATAAGTGGCTATGAATTTAAATAAAATAGCATAACATATACTTCACGACTAAAAGGTCAGGAAGGTAAGTAGCTTGTTACTAAATTATGTCAATAAATTATATACTATATATTGAAGTGACTTGTTAATGTTCGTGAATGCGGTTCTTGTCTTTTATGACTTGAGTATTCAAATTCTTTAAAAAAATAATCTAAGTCAGCACGGCAGCGTAACTTTCTAGTGCCTATATAAAGAACGTATACGTATAGATCTACGTATGTCATACACATTGAAGACGTAAACATATACACGCTCCTATGTCCTACATGTCCCACTATACACACGCTACGTCACATCCTAACAACCCCCATTAGTCAACATGTGTAGCTATCAAGGAAGACGTAGACAGGGGTAGACGGTAAATTTGACGGGAATTTATGCCCCCGTCAAAGTCCGGTCGGGGGCCATTAGTGCTGCTAATGCTCGCATTATACCTCTATAGACATCTGGAGCTTGTTTTAGCTAATTTATGTCTGGCCCTCCCTCCGCCGTGATACGAGCGAGATGCGTGTGTGAATGAGTTATGGCGGCTGCAGGTACACGCTGTGAAAGGTACGGGGTTATAGGAATAATAAGCTAGGAGAGTTGTTCTTATTCAAGGTTTGTCTACATGTTTAAGGTGATTATGTAAGGTGGTTAAGTAGTTACGTCACGAATTCTATTGAAGTTTAGGCTGGTTTCTTTATCATAGATGCGCAGAATTTGAGTAGTAAGTTGTTGGTTTGATAATCTGTGGTAAAAATGATGTGGAAGCGAATGAATGATATATGTACATATCAGAATGTTTTAATGAATTTAACTAGTTTCCCCGCTTGGGGTTCTGTAACTAAATATATTGTTTTGACGATAATAAATATACAATTAATCAAAGCTTCTATGTGTAACTGTGACTTTTTTTCCTTTAAAAAATCACAAGAATACAAAACTAAAATAGTAACGAGTACCCCCTACATATTTGTAGTTTCTCATCATGTAGTTACTAAGCTTCCAAGACACGGTTTCTGCCGTCAGGTGTACCGTATCGACGTGAGAGGTTGCCCCGCCGCCTTCCATTAAGCCCTACGTGATTTACGGCTACGTGTTCCGCCATTGTTTGTAAATACGTGAGCTGGGAGCTGACGGCGACAGGACCTGCCGTGTGTGGAAGGGAGCTCAGTATGTACGGGCAGATGTGGTAAATATATATGTATACAACGCGACCCATGTCCTTACGTAGGTGTTTGTAGAAATCGTGTCAGTTTTCACCGATCCTGTCCATTTTTGGCTAAATTATCTATCTATGTACATCCTTATTCACACTCGGTGGTTATAAATACTTTCAGTAGAAAGCAACAAAACTACTCGATATCAAGTGCTTTTTTGCTTTGCAGTTGGGTTGGTTTACAACACGAATCAAATTGCCCCATGGTTTACAATACTTTAAATCTAGTAATATTCTAGTTATACAATACATAGACATCTAGGGAAGTTAATTTTAGAATTCCTGTAAGTTATAATAAAGTTGAGAAGAACTGTATTAATTTCTTGTTAAATTGTTGTTTTTTTATATTTGCTTTTCTAAATAAATCGTTGTCTACTTAGTGGTTTTCGAAGAACCGGGCAGCAGCCTACGTAAACAACTTTGTTATGAAGTGAGCAGCCTTAGGGATTGATTCACTGACCAGAATCCAGTTTACTATATTTGATTCGAATTTTACGAGTACATATTATAAGAGTTACGAGAAGTTAACCTTTAAACTCCCACTCGCAAGTTAACGAGAAGAAAATGCATTTTTTGAGTAATAGCAGTGTCTATTTTAAACCAATACATAAAAGGTTTGCATGTATTTCTTATTGATCTGGGTTCAAAAACTGGGTAAAACGCTTATGTCTGCAATTGGTGTCTCAGACAGGACGGGTTAACTGAGGTATATTTAGACGTCTGACTTGACGCTCTTTGGCCAAAGTTTCTAGAGATCATGTACTTAATTTATATACCTACCTAAATATTTCTCAAAGATAAGCTAAATAGAGGAGAGTTTCTTAAAAAACTTATTTCCTATCCTATAGAGCCATGTTTACCACTACGTCACAGATACATATATCGAATAAAAATATTTCCAATTTAACACAACATTATACTATAGTAGCAGATCACGTTAAGTTGCAGTGCAGTTGAACCGGCAAAGGAATCGACGCCAAGCGTATTTGTATTTTTCAATTTAGCATGATTACAGCATAATCAAGGGATCGCGCGTGCAGTGGGCCTAATCCAGATTTACGGAGTGGCCGCGGATTAAGGTGGCGTGAATTACACGTGCATAGGCCATTGAGAGAGGCTCAGTGGCGCAGGTTCCAGCCCGGTTAGTTATGACAGTGCCGATCGTCGCTACAGGTGGATACGGATCTCGGGTTTATATATCGTGGTAAAAGTTTTGTTTGGGTGGTTATTATTTTTAATGTTATTCCGGTTGTTAATTTATTGATTTATGTTGTCATTGTTTGCCTTATGGAATGTTTTTATTGAGTCGGTACTAATTGTTTTTGATACTGCGTTACCTTCAATACTACCTGGTGACGTAACTAGTTTCTGGTCGAATTATAACTCTTTTTTGTCTGAGTATAAAATTATAGGTAACTGGATACTTTGGGTCCACATCGATCGCCACCTACAACGATCCTGACACTCTCTTGCTTCACTCACACCCATTAACCTACTCTCACACGCTCTTCTGTTCTCTAGCTACACGTACTATGTACCTTTGCTTAATGATGTAGTGAACTGCAACTTCAGTCACCCTGTACGTAGGCAGTGCAGTAGTTAGTGGCAGCGTGTGCGTCTCGTTACCGGCTGAGTTAGGGGCGCACCCACGCGCCGCGTCGCCAGCGCCGGCCACTAATCATCTGCCGAGCATTGACCAGCCACGGATTTCGGATGCTGCGTATTCTATATAATATACATTCCTTTAATCCCTTTTGGATTGGACAGAACCTTGGAGTCAAGGAAACATCAATTTGGTCACTTATTACAAATGTCATATGAAACATTGGTGACAGGTTGCTAAATCAGATAATAAAAAATAGTTCACCCAATAGATTCAATTTAGCATTAGTTCCTTAGTCGTCTATGATATGCCGGGAAGAACAGCAGTTAGTTAGCAATCTATTTAGCTCGCAGACTGCGTGTGTGTTTTTAGATACGAGTACGTACACAATATTTAGTCTTAAAAAGACTGGATAAAACATAAGACCCAAGGAATTGTTTTTAGTACTGTAGGGATATCAATGAAGGTCAAAGTAGGATAAATAGAAATTAAGGGTCTATTAGTCACTTTGTTTGACATGCTGGGAATAAGGGAATTGGTTACATTCCATTTAAGTTCTAACCAAATAAGAATACACAAGTTTTCCTTTATATAAACACATACATAACACTCAAATATCCCTACATACACACACGCCCTAAGTAGATGCAAATGCAAAGGCCTTATATTCCGAGGTGCAGTGGCAGTGGTGACATTTTTACGCCTTCATAAACAGTTCGCCTGGCTCCCGTTTGCGGTATCTTGGCCGCAAAGTCAATGTATTAATAAGAAACACCACTTTATGTTGTACTGCATTGAACAGGGTTGCTGGAAATGCAAAATGTATTTCAAGTTTATAGCTCGGAATATATGGTGTTTAATATTGTTTTTGTTTTGTTATGCAGGCTAGTTTAAAGGGGAGATATTAGTAAGTATATGTATGTTCATATTCATACACGTATGTTGAGCTTGATCTTGAAAATGTCACTTATATTTTCAAGAATTTTATTTTGCATTTCAAAGATTATTTATCAACGTAATGTGTCCGTAAGTAAAAAACATACACTTTATTAGCTTTTTACCCTTTTTAAGTATAATTGCGAAGGTAGTAATTCCATGGCAAATTGATTCCACTGGCTGTTCAGATAGTCAGTTTCTAATGTGACAGGTCATCCCTAAGGTCGTGTTATTTTCAAGCCCTGACTATTTAGCCGAGGAATAGGTAGGTATCGTTGCTATGATTTTTCACAGTTCTTGGAAATACCAGATTTTCATTTGTACATGTTTAGATGTAATTTGAACCCTGATCTCAATCATTTAGAGTCATCACATATCGAACTAACCTGCACCGAATTACACAGTTAAACAGAAACTCTTTAACTAAAAAGTAAAGTATCTAAAAAAATCGTTTCAAATTCGTGACGTCCTCTTCCTAACGTATATCTTACAACCATAATATCTGGTCACTAAGTTCAAAGAAAATAAATCAAATGCTATGTTTGTTTGAAATGTTCCTCAATTCCTAATTCCGATTGTTGTGAAATTCACCGCAAAAATTTTTAATATCGTAGTTGAAAACCGCTCGTTGAGTTTCGCAACTAGAATTTTAATAACCATAGACCCTCGCACAATAAATAACGTTCCTCTAGAGGCATGTCGTTGGCAAATAAACCGCGGCTTAAGTGCTAGAGAAACACTCGGATGTTGACGCCATTTTGGATCGTTGATGGCGGCCAGGTTCAAGGGAGATTTGTGACAAAACACTCCGCACTGCACGACTCTCGCTCCTTGCGCTGTTTGCACAGGCTCCTAGCTCTTGGTTCTAACGAGTCTTATTCAATTGCGTCTATGACATGTATTAGTAGATTCCACTAATTACATATGATAGAAAATTTAATTCGTAAATGTTTACTGGGATGAGTAGTGACCAAAACGCCAGCGCGATGCTCAATAGTGGTCCCTCCATATATGTCGTTTATGATTGTGATGTAGTTAAAATATCCTAGTAAAAACATTTAAACAATGGTAGCCACGTGAAATATTATATTTTTACAAATGATGTTGTATTAACATTAATGTTGTTGCTAAACAATATTGTTAGCTTAGATATTTTCGAAAATATCACTGCTTTTTAAAAGTCATTGGACCCCTATTTTCCGATACACAATATCGGATATAGAGGAGATATAAAGTGCAAAAAGATGCATAGTTGAGAGTTTTAAAGTATGGAGCCACTTAGGGCGTTATCGCGCGCAGGGTGGGTCGCGGAATATCCTTATCTAAATAGCGTGACCGCGGCACTCGCTCCTCTCGGCTGACTTTATGCCTTTCCTGGGGAAGTCCTTCGGCGCATACAAACAACCCAAATCACCAAGGTGGGCGTCGTAAAAATTCACTTACTTTTTCGCGTTGTTTACTCGGATGAAAATATTAAATGAGAGCGGCCGGGAGCGGTGCAACTGCCGCAGCGCACATGAAGTTGGTAATGTCGCAAAGCGTCAGACAGAGAACACGCAGGCAGAAATCCAAATTAAAATAACTGTGGAAGCCTTAACTGAAGCGTGTCGGGGCTTAATCCGCGAAGTGACAACGGCATTCTGGCGAGGCGCCGAGCCCCGGGATTATTAAAGCGACGCCAACTTTTTCAGCCGCTGCAGCGCAAAGCCGTTTCAATTGCGCTGCGCTGGAGATAATTCCGGGTGACGTCATCTTTTTGCCATTCGCGCCCTCTGTGCGGCAATTAGAACATTTCCAGCAGCACGCGAAACAGGAGCAGGCACGTGAGAGCCTTCGTTATTTGAATTTCAGATGGAAATTTAATGATGCGTCCACAAAGGGAGCTCGTAAAGTTGCCGGCAGATATTTTTTACGAGGATCTCGCGAACTATTGCGCGCTTAACGACTGCCGCGCGATCGCCCTCGCCTTTAATGAGCTCACGATAAACGCTTTTAACAGCTGCGACTCCTTTTAATGGCTGACGTAAACGCGACTTGATATGGCGACGCCATTGTCACTGATTAGCGAAACGACAAGGAAAGTTCCTCGAGTACATAGTCTCGGCTATCAAGACGTGAATGCGGCGCGTGTGTGGGGCATGCTCAGAGAGGCGGCCACAGAGCGGCTTGTTGGCTCTGGCGGCTGCGGGAGCGAACTGCCCGATGTTTAATATATGAGGCAGGCTCAGCGAAGGCAAACACGCCTAACCTTAGCTGGCATGGGCCTGTGTTTGCTCACCCGTTCTAGTCTCAAGCGAAAATATGTTTGCTCTGCATACGGGGCTCGGCCTTTCAGGCTGCGGCGCAATGTTTTCCTTGACAAGTTTTCTGAGATTAGAAATTCTCATCCCTTCTGTGTACATTTCGTACGGTAAACCTATATTTTAGATTGCTGCTTGACACGTAGATTAGAAACGTGCATATACCTAGATTAATTGCGGTAATAACAGAAGTTTGCATTGATTTTACAAGTTTAATCTATCTTAGCATGAAAACACTTATATAAAACAAAACAGGATTTCAAATGTACGTGAAAACAGATATTCAACCCGTAACCTAGTTGCCATCAATATTCTTAGTCATCACATTATACCTCCCAGTCCTATAGAGCTAGTATCTGAATCGATGCTAAACCTGGGGTGATACCTATCCATTGGGCGGCCATTGTTTGTGCTAGAGCTGAGCGCTCGGTGTAATCCTCTCGTCCGCAGCATAATTCTCGTACTTAACAAACGTATAAATAATAACCGAGTCGAGTTGCGGAGCATATTCGAGGGTACGCTTTGCGGAGGGTAGGCGGACGGCGGCGGCGTAACGAATCGAAAAACCAAATCATCGAGTGCACCCTTGCAGTTGCTCTCTATGTGATAGTTTTACATGGTAGAGCTGTGGAGACGCTTTGCGATTGTTTTTAGTACGAACGCAAAGTGTGGTGTGGGAATATTTGATACAGACATTGTCTTAAGTTATAATAGACTACCTATTTATTAAGCTCTAAAGCTCTACGGTCCTTGTACTAGCGGCAACCTAAGCCTTATTTATTGTTCATCATGTTAATTTAATTTATTGATGGATGATATTTTAGGGCACAATTTAAAACGAATGTTCATTAATATGCGTCTAATTCTATTTAAAAGTCACTTAGGTTTATAAATTTGTAATGTATGCTTTCGTAAAATATATATTTATTTGGAAATATCCAATGCGGCTTATGTTCACGTAACTAATGTTTAAAATACTTCATATACATATTAAAATGTTTATCACAGCATAACAGAGACTGTGAAGATTTCCTACCATTCGTAGCACGGTTCTATATGCTCTCAATCCAGTCTATTGTGTCCCTGTGCGGTATGCAGAGGGCTGCCCTTGGCGGCGGCAGAGTGCGCCACTCGAGCTTTTTATATATTTTAATTTTAATTTCATATCGTGCGTTAGTGATGGGGAGGCCCTGCGAAGCGAATCGAGTCAGCGTTCATGGGGCAATAAAACCCAATGTAGCGAGTGAACTAATATTGTCTTATTCAATATTTAATGTTTGCACCAAATAAATTGGCTGGTTTAATATTCAGTTTTGAAATTTGATATCGCTTAATTCTTTGCGTTGAAATATTGTCGGAGCAAGAAATATAAATCCTTTTATTTAAAACTAAGACACTGAAGAAAGGAAAAATGCTAGATTGTTCGATTTAAAATACAGATAATCTTAGAGGTGCATTTATTAGATATGGTGACAAATTGAAATTTATAAACAATAATAATATAATATGTAGCAAGCAGGTTTGTGGATCTATCTTGGCAAAATGTATAAGTAATGCAAAGGCTTGATCTCATTATATCCGTAATCCGTACGGTGGATATAAAGTGCAGTATCATTGTCGAGGCCCCATCATACTGATTTAGGATTAAATGAAGCCGAAGCCGAAGAATTCTCATGTGGGAGAATGCGCGTCACGTCGCGAAGGGAGCCGCCGCTGGGTTTTCAATCAGATACAGTTTCAAATAGCCCGTAAGCCCCCGAACTGCGCTGGGTAAACATTCGCAAAGTCAAATCAGAGCCAACTTAATCCGTTTAGGTGTGCGAGCCCACTTGATTAAGTTTAATTTA
The DNA here is from genome assembly GCA_030578115.1 of Leucoptera coffeella. Taxonomy (NCBI): domain Eukaryota; kingdom Metazoa; phylum Arthropoda; class Insecta; order Lepidoptera; family Lyonetiidae; genus Leucoptera; species Leucoptera coffeella. The sequence continues at coordinate 47,526 of JAMBLF010000634.1, read as the reverse complement.
TTTAAAAAAGCGGGAGCGGCGCCTCGGGCTACGCGCCTGGGGTCGGATACATTATTCAGTGTTTTAGAATAATTTTCAAATTCGATTACATAGGGCGACCCTTGGTAAGTGGGTGGGCCGAGCGGTGGCGCTGGCGTATTTGGCCAACACGCGGCGGCCTGCGCTCCTCATTTGAATAGGCGCACGTGGCGGCGCGGGGCTGCACGTCATATTTCAACTGTCACGGCGATGTCTCACTCAGATGCCATCGCGATAACGCCAGATACCGCTCCAGAGGGTGGAATAGTTCAGCCGCAGAGCCACCCTGTCGCTCCATCGCTATTTTTTAGCGCTCGATTATCGTGTGCAGTTGACACCTAAATATTACTTTTCGCTCGGTGCGCCCATTCTGCGCTATCTGAGACGGTTAACAGCTCTCGGCAGGTTTATTGCGCTGCCTGATGTAAAATGACTTTCGTTGGGATTGCCCGGGGCAATTTATTTTTCAGAATGGATTGTTGGCTTTTCTATAAAGTGATTCTGTGCGAGTGCGCGTGTGGTTCGTGGGAGTGGCCGCCGCCGGCACACGCGTGCCCCGCCGCTGCGAGACGCGTGCATCTGCCCTCCCCGAATAAGTGTGTATGTATATACGCCATCACTGCAGAAAAGTTTTTTATTTTCACCTAAATACTCAAATTATACGCTCTTACAATACGCAATAAAAGGTTTGTCCTTATTAAATTTTATAAAGCATGAGTTGAATAATCATATCCTGTCTTCATAGTAGTGGCAGCTCGCATAATAATATTGCAGAATAATTACCATCTTCTCTTAGCTATTGATACTTTGGCATATCACCCCTGCCATCTCTAGACAATATTGAAAATTTTCGCTAGTAAAGGCCTCGTTCCGAGCGATGAGTATCGAGAATCGAATCGAATCGGCAGCTCGAGCAAATCGCCAGATAATCCGCAACTCGTGTCGTTCGATCGAGATACGATCGGATTAATTTCGGACACGCGCGTGCTTAATTGAAAATGTGGACTTAATTTGACAAATGCAACTTGGTGATTCGATACGTTTAAGCTTAAGATACACGTAATGATTGACACAATGGACCAAAGTAGTAATTGTTTCCGTCAAATGTTTATGTTTCATTTCATAAAGTTTAGTATTTTTTATAATAATAGTTTGACTAGCTGAAAAATTCATATATTCAAAATGAACATAAGAAGGAAATAGAATAGGGAATAAATAAGAGTATAATCAGAATTCGTACGGAATAACAATCTCGGAGAAATAGTTAACACGTTTCCTCACCTTGGTAGCCGATAGTATTATGCATGAATATATTAATTAGATTATTTTTGATAGCTTACTACCTCATTGCTGATCACAGACGTCTTGTTCCTGCAATCTACTAGAGCTTCATTGGCATCCATATATTTCCTCATAAAAATTCGGCGGCTATACGTACTTCTAACATATTAAAACTTATAACGACATATCCAGATAAAACAAAGACAAAGAAGTAGCATACATGATTATGCATGAGAAAGAAGCAGGAAATACCAGTCCATCGCTCCGATTCACCAAGTGACGTGATTCTCCCTCAGAGGAAGTGCGAGTGAACTGTCCCTTATCCGCTCGTTACGTCACTCCCCATACGAAATAGGGCAGTGAAGTAGTAGAAAAAAGATTCAAGCTTGTGCCAAGTAAAGTTAGTAATATATACATACATTAATAATAATAAGACATATAATTGTCAGATAGACGCTATATTGAAAAAAGGTGACGTTAGAAGTACCTATAACCGCCGAAAGTGCATGAGAGGATGTATGAATGTCAATGAAGCGAAAATGGTCTGTCAGGATCGGGACAAATTGGGATCCGTGATCTCTGCCTACCCCTCTACAGGGAATCAGGCGTGATGTGTATGTATGTATGTACATGAATATACATGAAAAATAGTAAAGAAACACGGTTCCCCATTTTTCTCGACCGTTACAAACCACTTTTCCTTCATCAACATCCATACACCTCAATATAAACACTTGGCTTTTTTAGGTACTACTAACATCTCGTTACGTATAATTAACATGACTTAATTTAATAAAGGCTTTTCGACTTGATCAACCAATAAATATTCATTATGAATTCAACACATCGTTTTAGCTAAATAACGTGTTATCGTTCAGTCACTTTCCAAAGACAATATCCTATAAAAATGGTTAACATCCACAAATACGCTCACATGTATACAGTAACAGTTTTTATTTCAATCACGTTATGTTAAAAACAATTTATTTATTCAACCAATATCACGAAAACCGAGCGAGGAAAACCTACCTAAACACCGTCTCTCCGAAATATGAAAGGTCCCAGCGGTCCCTTGGCCGTGCCATATGTTGCATTGAATTGATTATTACATTGCGTTTTTATTTACTCGGCGTCAGGAGACGAGTGTTTAATCTGACGTTTATGATATTCTCATGTGGTTTGCTACTAGGAGGGGTTGAAATCCCATCGCCCCAGCAAATTATGCAAGTGCTCTGCTCAACGTCCCTTTTATTGTTTTAGACTTTTGATTTGTCGTGCACCGAGGTTTTGTTTGAATTATTAAACGATTGACGCTAGGGTAGTGGGTAACTGCTCGCTAATGATTTTAATGGATGTGTAGAAAATGTATACCTGAAATCTTAAAATTTATGTAACACCTAATTTAGGTATTGTATTCTTTATTGAGACATAATTCAGTAACATTTAATTTTAATAATTATAATATCTGTGAAATCAACAGAAGGACTCTTGAATATGGGATATTAGACAACGTCACACCATTATTATTCTTTTATTCTTAGGTAATTTTCTGTATACAACATACATCTACAAATAACCCCTGAATTGCCTGTCTCATTCTTCCGTAAAAGGTAGACTGTTTCAGCAATTGATGAACTACCAGATCATTAATTAATAGTAACTACGAGTATAATACACATAGGAACATGTACTGGAACTTATATTACTAATAAGACAACCAGGTGCTTACAACATAATCAAGTACCAGACCAATCTCAGGACCCTATTCTTCCAACACTAATTATATTGAGTACAATATATAGGAAAACCTGTAGTTGTAATGTTACCCACGGCGTGTCGCGTAGCAAGGGATCGTGGGGTGATTGACACGGGTTGATTTGAAGAGCGCAGCAGGACATCGGCTCTCAACGGGTTATTGAAAAAACTGCAGCCACTCCGCACCGCCTTGTTTTCACCACCGAGTGCTCATTGAACGAACACGGCTTCACATGCGACGATATATCGGATAGATATTTGGCAGATCAGATTTATTGTAATTAATTTCTTTACAAACTCTGAGGAGACCTAAATGTATCTTCTAACGTTCTTGATATTTTGTGCCCTGTAAAAAATGCGTAACTATTGATATTACTGAAAGTTACCATAATTGGTTTGTAGTTATTCGACTCGAATAATAAAGTTAATTATTATCAATATCATTTTAACTTTAATATAAAATGTTAATCGATTCTAGTGCTAAACACGCCGACACTTCATAGCGTATGTTGTAAAAAGGGTTGGCTAAATCGTGGTGACGTCGTAATCCCAAGTCGTGAGGTCTGAGCCGCCCCAGAAATCAGGGCTCCGAAAGCGGGGGCAGATAGAAATGATAGATAATGGAATATGTCGCGAGGTGGGGTCCTTTAATAGACGAAACCTTATTTGAATATTGTTTGCGCCGAGGGTAGAGAAATTAAACAGCTAGGTGCCTATTGTGAGGCTCCCGAATTAATTTGATTGTGAACCAGATTAATTTATGCCTAATAAAAACGAAAGTTACTGGATTTGTTTTTGTTGAATTATCGAGTAATGTTATTATTAATAACTAAGTACAATGGTACTTTATGTATGTAGAGATATGTCTTTGGGCTAAAATGTAGTGTTGTTTTCTTTCCTCTATGTTTATAAGGGGTAAATTCATAATAACTAAGCCCATCATTGTATATAAGTCATTCGATACGTAACAAATAAGAATTTGTGGTATCGGAATGTTGAACTGATATTATTAACGTAACTCAAGGAAACCTATTTCGTAGTTGTATTGGAGATTATACACTAGGAATGAATCATCTGATACTACTACTTCTAATTACTACAAGTTAAAATAAAGTTATATATGATACAATTTCGTTGTTTTTCCATAGCCGTAAACGTACGAACCGTAGCAAATGTTTAGCCCCGTGGCTGGGCAATTTGTGCGAGTGAAAAATGATTTTGTTGCGAGCGATAGGCGCGGCGTGACGTGCGCCGTCGTGTGTTCAGTCGCCGCTCTAATGAACCAGAATGGTGATAACCTGACCTATGCCGGCTCAAACGCGTGACCCTTTGCTCTCTGCGAAAATGAAATAAAAACTCATCCTATGGAAACCTTCATATTCGAAATTCTAAGCAATTATTTCATTAGATCTTAGGTAGAGAACTGAGATCAAACTACGAATAGACTTATTTAAAAATAAGTGAAATAATGTGTCAATGCAATGTTAGTGCTATTCCATACTAATCACATTTTTACAATGATGCCATTTATCTGGCTACCCCATAAGTACCGTATTCGTATAAACCGTTAAAATCCATCTTTTAATCAGTAAACGTCGTGGCGAACAATAGCCGCGGCAGAGGTTTCGTCCAAAAGGCTATCATTTCCAAAGTAATTTGTTCCCGTGGAAAGGCCGATAAATTAAATGGAAATAAACGTACCGGATTAGGAAAAAACCTTGTCAAAACCCGCGCATCAGCCAATAAGCCAAATTGGAATAGCCCGATGTTGTCAGGGACTTTTTCGGTAATTGGTTGATGGCTCTTACCCAGTTCGCCCGCCTTGCCTTTCCCCGAATTGCTTGATCAATGGCCCGACTTCTGTCTGTTTATTTATAGGGATGGTAAAATACGTAACTTTTTGTCTCTATTAATTGGCTACTAAGAAAATGTAAAACGGGCAATTATCAACGCGTTAAGAATATTTTTTGCTACGAAGCTCGGTTTTTTTCTAGGTACTGCACCATAATTTGCTACTTAATACTTAATTAATAGGTTTTGGTACTTATTATTTTTTTCATTCGCATAATCGCTCATAGTGGTTACATAGCTATACATAACATATCATACGATATCTTTAAGTAATCTTCATTTATATAACCGATCAAAAGACATCAAGTATTCTTTAACACAATTTCCTATCTTATATTTAAAAAAGTAAAAGTTGAAGTCACAATTTCTCGATTCACTTAATTATTAGCAATAATATTACGCAGTGGCTGAGCACGAACGACTTATTGAAAGCAATGAGAGCGGCTTAACGAACACTCATTCCGATTAGCATATAATCGGAAGCATAATTATTTCCCCATCGAAGCTACTGGTACAGTCGACAACGTATAAAAGTACGGTTTCAAATATTAATTATTGTCTATGAATTCGTATTACGTATTTTTGTCGCTTAAGATGACATATGGATAGACATTTGTAAATAGATAAATACACTTCCGGAACTATAATCTGCTTAGGAACAAAGTAGTAACAGGCAAAGTACAAAGTAGTACAGGACAAAGTAGGTACGAAGTTAGTAAACAAATAACGAAATTTTAGCTTACTTGAAATGAATAAAGTAACAATAGTGATTACTCATGTATTTTTGAATACAATCTCCTCTAACATATAAATAAGCAAACCTCTGTACACAGTTTGATAATCTGAAGAACTGAGCGAAGAAAGCACTAGCACATAGTAATAGTCTACTCACTTATTATACCTACCAAAACCTTAATACCTACTAATTCACATTTAAAAACCTATTCATCAGTGCTTTCGACAGTACCCAGAGTGTCGACCATGGCGATTAAAGCTTAATCCTGATTGGTCGAGGCGAGCGCGCTGTGGGCTGACACGTGCCGCCGACTGTATCAGTCGACGTATGCCGCAGATTCCTCTTCATTATGTTAGATTTGATTTTGCGACAGCTTGCTCAGTAGTAACGTTTTAATGTGACTTTTCTATGTGGGATGAAACTAGTTGAGTTTCTTATCGGTGTATTGCAAAAGATGATAACGGGATTTGCCTTTTAAATCGTGTTCTGTGATGCCCTGGTAATCTAATCATACATAAAAAAAAAATCTATAGAGACAGACATCTTGATGGAGTTGCAGGGCGTGAAGAAGTATTTATTAAATATATCTATTGTACCTAATGTATTTTAAACCATTTCCTTAACAAAGTATAATTTTCCTTAACTAAAAAATTTGATAGTTCAATAACTATTCTTTCTTATTCAATAACTATTTGAGTCACAATCTATAATTGGAACAATTCCTGTAATAAAATGGAGTAAAAAGAAATCACACAGTCCAACAAATTCGAAAACCAAATTAAACATTCAGTAACGAGGTGGCGATACGATAAAAAACTCATTTTTAAAGCGCTGTTACGATTGGGAACAACGAGGAGTGGGGCCGATTCTCCTAACCAACCGATTTTGCTCCAATCCTGTTTAAGTTACTAATTATTTTACTAATGTATTTTTAAAATTTTTAGTACTATTTAATCGTTTCGTAAACATAGTACTCGTACTACGGTGTATAAACTTCACTGAGTCTTTACTTTTTTCTGAGATATTTATAAACGAATTAAGTTTTACCTTTACATCAAAAATACGGAATAGGATTCACAACGTATGTAGACAATATGAATCGTGAAAGCACAGCTAACTAACAAGTAATATACGCGTACAATGATGTCATTTTAACAATTGTCAACCGACCCTGCGTTAAGAGAATCGGCGCAGTAGGCCCTTGCATGGAAACAGAACTGCACTCCAGTGATAACGGCGACAATGCAATGAGCCGGCCTTTTAATTCCGAGTTGAGTGCTTGCATTTCTAAATGCAGCTTTTTGCCTCCTAATTATGATTCCAATTAGATCGAGCTCTGCTGTTTTAGCGTCAACTTGAAGCAAATTGTGTACGATTTTTTTGCGACGAATTTTAAAATGGTTTCAAGGGTTATTTTAGGTTTTAAACTGCTGAATGAAGTTCACTCTTTAATTTAAAATAATATTAGACTGCAGATATATTGGATCTTTACTCTAGCTTGATTTTAATTCAACTTTATAAGGTACCTAGCCGAACTACAGTTATCAGCCATGACTCAAAGTGAATATTGACATGGCAACGCATATAAAATCCTAATTCACCAGGTTTCTATGCTCAGAGAAGACAACACGAAAGCCCTGACTTGTAAGGTCACTAGAGTTCTCAAGAATGGCCCGAAGCGGCATCGCATCAACAATCGAATTCCCACTACGAAATTGTGGAGCAGTTTGCGAGGCTTCCCCGATATAAAATGGGTTTTGTTCTTAACGAGCGGCGGCACAAAGCGGCGTTGGCTTTGTTTGTGTTTCAGAGGCTTCACTTTCCACCTATGAACTTGAACGGTGTTGCCATGTGTCTTGGTCACTTTCAATAGGTCACAGACGGTCTTCTGGCGGCCTTCTCGTGCCCTTTGCCTTATGTAATGCGACGCTCTGTTGGCATGACAAACGCTTGTGCGGATTCCAGACGCCAACTTGTCAATATTACCAAGGGGTTACGAGTATATTGTGTATTGATTGGTTAATGCATTTTCGGTATTATATACACATACCTTACGTTCTTTAATCTCTTAGGTCACTTTCTAGCATGATAATTGAGGTTGCGATGTCATAATGGAATATTGGTGACAGATTGCAAGCCTATCGCCCAATGGATTCTAGTTACCCTTAATCACGTTCTACGACATGCTGGGAAGATCGAAAGCTAAATAGCTATCATTGTTTTTTATGTCTCAGACTAGAACAGGACCGGACAGGATAGGATATTTTTGGTATCCCTATTACTACTGAAAAAATATGTATGTATTTACTTAAATTCCACTTATGGATATGAATCTGCATCACGAGTCGTAAGTCACAAGTTCACATATTCACGCAAAGTATTATTTGGCTTCTTACAACCCAATATTCAATAAACAGCCCGCACCTAACGTAGTGGTATCGTTCATTCCTTAGGATTAAAGCTCTCGGTTGTCAAAATAAAGTTGAAAAATAAATAAAGCCATCATCCTAATGCAGTGGTGACTCCCCTCTGCGGCGAAGGCTCTGTGCCCAACTATGAGTTCAATGGACAACCCTTCCTGTGATTATTGGCGCAGAAGGAAATCGATTTATTTTCTTTCCATTACTCTAGCTATGTTGAGTGATTTCGGAATCATTGCAAACAATAATATGGTGGAAGTTTAGAGCGTTGAGTTATCTAGTTAAATTTTAATTCACTTATGACTTGTGTTTCGATTAAACATAAACTAATATAGAATTATTATATGTGCTAACCAGAAACTAAACCCAGATTCTCTCGCAGTTTAAATTACTACTTCACTATACTTAGTAATACATCTTTTAGTGGTGTTACACCAACCATCTTTTAAATAATGTTATAAGGTAATATTTGACAAACTTCGCGTCTGCTCTTCTCTTCGGGAACTGTATCTCTATGTTAAAAAAATAGCTACAAAAAATATATATTTAAAGTATCTAGTACCTGCAAATCTCAGTTATATACTAAGAGTTTCTCGTTACTACTATAAATACCAAAATTGATAGGCTTTGATAAAATGTTCAATCTACTATAAGGGCGGCCACCACCTACTTGTGATAAGTTAATCCTAGAGCCCTTAAACACGCCAACTGCATACCGCAGTCGCCCCCAAATGACATTCGAGGCGCACACCTCCCTGCTTTAATCAAGGGGCGCCTGTCAAAAACAAACTGGAATTATTATGATTTAGAAGCCAGTAGGTATCTAGCGAACGCAAATTGTATGTTAGGGTATATGTAGGGTCCATTAATATCCAATTTACAAGCATGTATGTATGCATGTGGTTTCATTGTAGTTTTGTCACAATATTTAATGGTAAAGGTAAAAGAAATAATTTTAAAAACAAACTACAAAGTAATCCAAAGTAAACCAAATCATATCAAAGAAAGCAACGATTAAGTTAAAGTACTAAAAGATAATGGCAATTAAATAGTTTCAAAATTATTTATTTAATTATAAAAATAATAAAAGTGTTTATTTCAGAGTTAAATACGTAGATGTTTGAGTATGGACACACAGTATATCCCGGTAGGACATAGAGGCTTAATCATATATGTGCCTTCTCTCTACCTGATAAAAGTAGTTTCCAAGAAGGGATTATACCATTCTGTCTTTAATCCGCAAACCATTCCTGGGATTCATCGCAAATCCCAACTTTAATAAATTCTTTTCTGATCGAAATCATTTTCTTCAGCGTGCACTTTTTATGACATTGCTTCTTCCTGATATTAGAAAAGATATTGGATTGATTATTTTGTATGTAGACATTATAGTATATATATATATATATTTGTAGTTAATTCATAATGTAAGTTAGAAAATCCAGATCAAACCAGCATTAATAAAACCGGCTTTTTATCGTTTTTTTAATCGAGGTTTTAATAGTGATAAAAGTGTGTATACTATTTGATATCTAGTCCAAATTACATACGCGCTTGAACTTGCGTGTCGTTCACACAGAATATAGTAGGTTGGCAATGTTACCCTGTACGAATTAGTGTTTTAGTAAGCAATCCACAAATGTTCTGTTGGTTGCAATCTCACGCCGTGCCTAGGAGTAAAGTAAACAAGCATTCGCACAAAAGGCTCCTGCAAGACAGCGGAGGCTCGTTTCGCGTCCGGCTGCATTTGAAAGTGCGCCATGAAATTTTAATTCCACCGGAACACAGTGCAAGAGCGGAGATAATGCTGCAGCGAGTTTAATTTGTGAAGAACGAGCTAATCGAATGGGAACTAAGCAGAATTTAAAGCGGCTGGCATGGAGTCTCGGCTTCCTCCCTGCTCCGGTTGCCCTGAATGGGACGGGAGCCGGCACGAGGGTCCGGCCGTCCGCGCGCCCGCGTTTAAAAGCAACGTAAAAAACTTGGCCTTTATTTGGGAGGATGACCTAAGTGGCCGCCCGGCCGTACAAAAGCCCTCCAGAGTTTACCTGTATTTTTCCACTTATTTATCTGGCGTTTTTACATTCGCACTGTTTGTTGAATCTGCCCGCTTTGTGTGATTCGGAGGATCTTGTTTTTTAACGAGTGCTTAGGGCCTAATTAAAAGGAAAGCCCCGCCCTCCGAGAGGCCTTTTGAAGCCCACTGTTATTACTTTCGCGTTCGTGTATAACTTTAATTTAGTCGAATGGATATTGGAGTGGATTGTTCCACTCGAGGATGCTTTATTGGCATCTCGGCTTGAGATTTTTCGTTGTTGTGAAATGGAATTTCGGCGGAGATAAGTTGTACAATGCGACGAGAGCTACTACAAATCGAGAGGCAATTTGAGAGCAAAAACTCTATTATTGTACTCAGCGCGTCAACCTCACATCTATTTAGCGGGTTTGGACGTGTTCCTACATTTTCGACTTAATAAAATTCTTTAAGCAAAACAGACTGAGGAAATATGGATTAATATGAGTTACAATATCAAAGACTAGGATACATGGAGAAGAAATATTTTTCTACTTGAATGTTCATTGACCATCACAAAACCTTAGAGCTATTCTAGGTTTCATAATTTAAAACTAAAAATAAAGATAGAAAGAAGAGTTATAACCTATAAAATATTGAGAACCCTTCCCTGTAATGAGGAACGCATTATTGGCTATATTAAGCATTTAATTTTACTCGAACGTGGTCAATAATAAATGTCAATCGAGAATATTTAAGTGTCGGCGACTGACTTCTGAGTATCCAGCTTGAGATATGACGTCATAAAATATATTTATTTTAAATCAAGGACAGAGGAACCATGGCAATTCATTGCAGTTATCCAGGGATGTATTAAAGTAGTCCCAACTTAAGCTCACTTCTAATTACAAATTGTCGAACATAAAATTAAATTACGTATTTAATTTTGCTATGAATAACTTATTATCTAATATTAACTAGCAAATTCCATAAGTATCTAATATACTTATGAGTGGCTTAACATGTACGTTAGTGCCGTATTACTATTTATATTTCTGGATATTTTGGGCTATTTCACCAAATGCCTTATATCTACTATACCTAATCTAACGATCTGATCTGGTTCATTATGAGAACCATTTTTGCATCTTTGATTTTCCTTTATACGTTCAGCAATGTCTTATGATTGTAATATATATTTTTATCATCATTTACATAGTTTTAATATACCTTACAGTTGCGTGGTTGAAAATGGCAAGGATTGTAACTTTTATATATTTTATGTATAATTAAATCTAGCTACATAAAACGAAGGTACGTAATTTAATACCCACTATCGAGTATTGCATACTAATCACATAACTTTTATACCTAAATCTTAAGCATTAAATTCTGTTAGGTTTTCCGTCGGTGTCCAGAATAGTCCTGCAGGAATAATGAGAGGCGCACGTGTCCCAAGAAGTCATTACCCATTGATATTCAGCGAGTCATCTCGATGTACCCGTTGATTTACTGTCATATTTCATAGCTCCATAAATCACGCCGCTATACAACTGAAGCCTTAACTTGGACACTATTATAACTATTGGCAGATACTTTAATGCATGTGGATTTTTTTGAATGTGTAACTTCATTCGGTACCCTTTGAGATCTATTCTAAATGCTACCGCGATGTTATTTATGGATTTGAAGGGAAAAGTTTTTGCGAAAAATAATATGATTTATTGGTAGGCTTAGAAGTTGGTATGTAAATGGTCTAACATATTGTTGGGAATGTTATGTCGGAGGGCTCTTGTGGAGCAATTTCATCTTATATAGTTATAATGTATATGTATATTTGAAGAAATAAAAGTACGAATATAAAGGACTATTACATATATATCACTGTTTGCCATGCAGGCCATCACTCACTAAACATGGTAATAAAATACCCAGGATGTTTAGCCCATAGTTACAAATGACATCAGAAATTTTTGTAGGAGCAGGTAAAGATAATCAAACCCCCATCGTAAAATAAAATTTTAGCAAATTTATTAATTTCATTATATAATAATATATACCTAGTTAAATTTAAAACCATAACACGCATTGTTTGTTAATTTTGTTAGTCATAAAATGAATCATCGTCCTATAAGAACCCGGCAATAAAAGCATAAACATTAAAAACAAGCCATTACATGATTTTATGTGAAGACTTCTTAACAAGGAATCCTCCTTTTAACCGGATAGGGAGCACACCTGGGTACTCCAAAATATTCCTTAAATATCAACTGAATGTCGTAACAGCCATTTGGCGTCGCAAATCAAATTCACTCATACGCTGAAGGGGTAGGATGCAGTTTGTCTCCAGCACTTGAGGCAGAAAAATCCTGAGATTTAAGCCCTTCAGTTCCGAGTGACTCTTCGGTAGTAGATTTTAAAAATGGAACGTTTGATTTGCATGTGAATAGCGGCTTCTGGCCCAGGTGCGCCGGCGAGCCCTCCAAGACAAACTGGGCGCTTCCTTTGCATGCGACTGCCTATTGGCATGTTCTGTGCTTCAATTAGTAGGGGCACTGTTAGATATCTGGATTTAAGAGTACGCTAAACGAGCATAGAAGCTGAAGAACAGGGTCAACTAACGAATGAATAACCAATCAATACTAAGTATTTGCGGAATAAAAAATGTGTTGAGCTTATATTTCGGGATTTAGATACATACATACAAACACATTACACCTATAGAGTGATTAAGATGTATTTTCTTCTTATAGCCTCTTTTCATAACGTGAATCTTAGAGGTGGACTCTAAGCTTCGCACTATAATTATTTAAATTTATAGTATGTAATCGTATGTTAAACAATAAAAGGAGGAGTATCCCATAGCAGAGATTATGTAAATGGATAGGGCCGGTGCTGCGCTGGCACATATCAAGCCGAACGAGGAATGAGCCTAATGTTTTTTTATTTGTCAAGTGGGGCGTGTTCGAGGCAACCATTCGCCTTTGTTCAGCCTCTTTGTTTGGAGTTTTTATTATTATCGCGGACAAAGAGCGCGTAAACGGTAGCCGAGTTTATCGGCGCTTCTGATCAACCTTAAACTCATTTTTTATTTAATATATGAATGAAAGCTGAGCTTCGGCTGGGGCGATATGTGATATAACCGACGCTTCGTTTAGCTGCCTCTGAGTCTCGAGTGACGAGTTCCTGTCTCAAAGATTCATAACTCGTGGGAATGGAGGATTCAGGACTGCGAAGATGAAACCTTATCGGCTTAGCATCATGGTATTTGATTGCATCTTAATCTGTAAAAAAATTGCGTGCCAAATTCCCATAGTGTTGTCAGGTAGTAATGCAATTCAGTTTCTAATGAACACATTGTTTCACATAACCACTTTTTTTTTTGTAAGGACATAAACTGGAGTTCTTTTTCCATTTCTCACGCGAAATATTCAATTAGAAGAGCCGAGTTTCATAGCAATTCCCAGCGTTCAAAAATCCAGCTGAAACGGCTCATTTTACATAACGTGTAGCAATCTCCGGAGCCTTCCCTTCGCACAATGAGGCGATGTCAACATAATCACTAGTACGCTGCCTCTATTATCGTGAAAGGGATTCCTTAATGAGGTAGAAAAACACACCTAGTCGGAATACGGGCGGTCCATGGACTAGCGGAGCGGACGAACGAGCGAATTAATTGAAAACTTTGTATTCAAAATAACATAGATATTCGATCATCACAAACGAATAGTGAAAAGCAGTTACTTGTTTTTTTAAATATCTGTTAACGAGTTACTTAATCAGATTTTAAGTGGAACATATTTACGGTGAGATCAGTAACGTCGAAAGATGGATAAAAATATCCCTGATGACGTAGTAGTATTAGATCTTGCTTAGCTTGCGTAAATCCAATAGAAAACAATGCACAAAATCGCATTAAAAAAGAGTAGTTTTTCATTTTCTACAGTAATAATGAGTATTGAATGAGCGAAGTACCAGGCGAGCAGCGTTTTCCGAGCGCACGCCGCAGATGAGTTATTTTGGAGTGCAAAAGGCGGGCGTCGAGAGGTGCGCTTGTTTTACACGCGGCCCTTTGTGCCTCTAACGAGGTCAATGGAGGAGCCTTCATGGCTGGCGGGGCAGCTGGCAAACAAGATCCTTTCTGGCATGTGCCCCTGGTATCGTTACCGGTGGAAATCATTATTATGCCTTGAAAAGACTGTTTTCTTGGAAGGTTAAATTGAAGTTCCACGTGCCAACATTGACATGTTTACTTCCTACCATACTATACATTCATCTATTATATTTAAATTCATGAAGAGCAAACTTTGTACCACAAAGAAGGTAAATGAATTAACAACTGTTCAGCTTACACCTTAAGCAAACAGTTTAGCTTATATACTTAACAAAAGTTCTCATAGATAGACCACATTAATATACAGGGTGGCGCATTCAAAACGGTCAGTATGGGAAAGTCTGAAACTATAAGAGATACGAAAAAAATTTCTTAGGAACCATGTCACCGATTTTGATAAAAAGAAAAACTGCATTCATACTTTCTTTGAAAAAACAACTGTATCCAGTACGGGATTCGAACCCAGTTGCTTTGAAAAAATAAATTGACCCTTTTCACTTTTTCTTTTTAAATATCGATTGTGTAGCTCTTATGCTGTAAATGTCTCTATGAAACATGGTGTGGAAAATGAATAAAATGCATTGTTTTGGCATACTTTAGTTTATCATAGTAGTTTACATACACCGTAACAATATTCAACAGACATGTAAAATTGACTCTATGGCTGTTTGTAGTTTTGTACTTCCCTACTTGTTACATACACCATATCATGTGGCATTAGCTTTGCATTAATCCTTTAAGGAGGTTTTGTTATCTACAGTAATCAAAAACCAATAATCTATTGAAAAGTCCACTTAAAGTGACGTGTTAAACCATATTAGAAAATTTATTGTGGGATTACGTTAAGGATGAATTTTACAAAACAAGCTATGACACCAATGAAGACCTAAAAGTTCCAATAAAGCCAATAGTAACGCAAATTCACCACATGAAAATACAAAATTCAATAGTAAGATCGTTACCTAAACGTTTTGAATATTGTATTGAAAACAACGGTGCTCACTTAGAAAACCTACTATGATAAACTAAAGTATGCCAAAACAATGCATTTTATTCATTTTCCACACCATGTTTCATAGAGACATTTACAGCATAAGAGCTACACAATCGATATTTAAAAAGAAAAAGTGAAAAGGGTCAATTTATTTTTTCAAAGCAACTGGGTTCGAATCCCGTACTGGATACAGTTGTTTTTTCAAAGAAAGTATGAATGCAGTTTTTCTTTTTATCAAAATCGGTGACATGGTTCCTAAGAACAATTCTTCGTATCTCTTATAGTTTCAGACTTTCCCATACTGACCGTTTTGAATGCGCCACCCTGTATAAAAAGATGTACTAAGTTGCATTTGGTTCAGTTTTATGTCATATCCTGAATCTTTTGTTCTAAAACTAAATGCAGTTGCTCATTAGCGGCTTCTAGGAAACTTTAATAATTCAAAATGTTAATTACAATCCAACTAGAATATTTTGCAGAGACATTTCATTGCACCGCCTGAAATTGGTGGCATTCGGACGGAATTTAGGATTTTGGTATTTCGCAGACAATCATTTTTGATTTCCTTGGAGCCCGAGACCTCTGCCGGTCTTTTAATTACTGCGTCCGCACTTGGGGCTGAGGAGGCAATAGAACTTATAAGCTTTAGAAATGGCTTCGAAATAGAAAGGAAAAACTTTTAAATTACATATGAGCTCTGCGAACTCTCTGATTCCAGTATATCATGTCATGTGTGAAAATAGTATAAAATAAAGTAAGATATTATTATTTTGTTGGTCTCCTTAATGATAATTATGATAGCTATTCGTCCAATTAACGAACTATTTTCTTTAAGATACACGCTACCGAAGCCGACTTTTATGTCTTTAGGTTCTGCTACCCCTGATGAACTTCAGAAATGTAGCAAGGCCACATCAGTTCTAATTATTCCTCGTTCTGTGAGGAAAAAATACGAAGGAGACGCGTCTCTCGCACGCACCGCCCACTAATTACTAATGAGCTTCCTTTGTTTGCGCTCACTGGATTAAGGAGGAATATTTTGCCATTCGCACTCACGCATTTTTGATGGCTATTTGCGGAAATAAATTGTTTTTAGAGGATGTTTAAGATACGATCTTGTGTGTGATGAAAAACAACGATATGGATACATAATTATGTATGTTACTTCATATAAAATTCTCACAATCATATTTTGAATATGTTACATCATTAAAAACGAGTGTGTATTTCAGCTGTACAGTGTGTATATGAAATGAAGTTATGTTAATAAGTCTTTGCCTACATTATGATCTATTTCATTAATTATCTGAGACCGGGTCAAAACACGATAAATTTATAAAGATATGTGATTACCTTTATTTTGCCCGACGTTTCGACCCAGTTGCATAGGCCGTGGTCGCGGGGAAGACTAGCTAGCAAGCTAGACTAGCGGGAAGTCCGTCACAGCTAAAATGTCTGTCTACCCTCACAATTGGAATTATTGTTAATTCATATCACGACACACTACACTCACACTATCCGAAGACACATCCGCAGTTACGCCACGCGAATATAATCCCATGATTACTGGTTCCCATGTTTCTGACAGCCTAAAACCATCCTCACGATTGAAATTATTGGGATGTTTTTTAATTTCAATAGCCTCACGAACAACTCTGGGATAATAATGTTGTTCCGTGGAGATGATTTGAGGCTGATGCAATTCAATCCAATGGTTTGAACCAGACATCAGGTGTTCCGCTATCGCTGACTTTTGTGGTTGCCTATTCTTTACAGCTGCTATGTGCTCCTTGACCCGTTCCTGGACACTTCTTTTTGTTTGGCCAATGTAAACTTTACCGCAACTGCATTGAATTTTATAAACACCCGGGTTTTGAAAAGGGATAACATCCTTCGCGCTCCGTAATTTGCTTGCTACTTTGAATACTGGTTTAAAAACGGTGTCAATCGAATACTGTTTTAAGATTGCACCTATTTTGTCCGTTATTCCTTTCACATATGGTAGAAATGCCGGTTGTCTGCGTACAATTGGATGTTTATCCCTCTTTGGTTTCACCGTGAGACCTATCGTTTTGTAACCATTTTTCTTCAGCACCTCCTGGATGTGAGCCAGTTCTCCGCTTAAATGGTCAGGGTCACACAGACCAGGAACGGGTCAAGGAGCACATAGCAGCTGTAAAGAATAGGCAACCACAAAAGTCAGCGATAGTGGAACACCTGATGTCTGGTTCAAACCATTGGATTGAATTGCATCAGCCTCAAATCATCTCCACGGAACAACATTATTATCCCAGAGTTGTTCGTGAGGCTATTGAAATTAAAAAACATCCCAATAATTTCAATCGTGAGGATGGTTTTAGGCTGTCAGAAACATGGGAACCAGTAATCATGGGATTATATTCGCGTGGCGTAACTGCGGATGTGTCTTCGGATAGTGTGAGTGTAGTGTGTCGTGATATGAATTAACAATAATTCCAATTGTGAGGGTAGACAGACATTTTAGCTGTGACGGACTTCCCGCTAGTCTAGCTTGCTAGCTAGTCTTCCCGCGACCACGGCCTATGCAACTGGGTCGAAACGTCGGGCAAAATAAAGGTAATCACATATCTTTATAAATTTATCGTGTTTTGACCCGGTCTCAGATAATTAATAGAATGAGTATAAAACGCGAGTGTTTAAAAATAACTATTATGATCTATTTACATGAAAATACCTTTGAGATATAAAATATCTGATCTATTCTAATTGTTAGAGATTAAAGACAAAGTAGAAAGGCATTTAGCTTCAATCAAGTTCAATCCCGGTCCGCACTCTCAGTACCTGAACACAGAACCAATAAGTTGGAATCGCGATCAGGAAGCGAGAGGATTACTTGCGGCAGCCAATAACAGATCGATCGGATACCCTCTTCGAATTAATTTCACAGCAATTAATAATGCGCAATTCGCCAATTAATTGGTGCGCAAAAAGAGCTGGGATCGCAGTAAATCACGCGGCCACAAAGCCCCAGGTGCCGTAATGTGCGGTTTAATTACTCGGAATAATTAGTGCCAAGTGGCGGCGCAACTAGCGTCTTCCGATTAAGCCCCAGCAGAGGGATTACGCAAATGGCGATCGAGAGGCTTCAGCACTGTAAAAGTTGAAAGTACGTGCAAATATTCAAGTGATTTTATTTAATCTACCTCTGATGCAGTTGTGTGTTTGACGTCAGTCACTTCAGCAATAGCTCAAATATGAATTAGGAGTAATGTCTCTAATTACATTACTGTGAAGTTTTATAGTCAGTTTTAAGTTTTATTACGGTGAGGGAAAACATCGTGAGGAAACCTACCTATTCCCCGAACAGGAAATAGATAGTACTTGTAAATGGTGGCATGGTTTACCTCCTGTCACATTGACTGACTATCTGGTCAACACGTGGGTTTGAGGTGGTCATAAAATTTCTAACTCCAACACTTGGGCTGGATGGTAGCCATTGAATTACTAACTCAGTTTGCGGAGATTGAAACCTGAACCTCTGACTACCCCGCATGGGTTAATAGTTGTGAACGCGTTTTACTTTGTCTTTTATAAGTTTAATAGAATAATAGTAGTTATAATATATACCTACTGATATATAACTATTTAGGTACTAAATTAGTCAGAGGCTTAAGCGCGTTTTATAGGTTTTTTTATATAAACTTACGACTATTTTGCTAAGACAATGGCACGTCTGTATTTTTATTTTTGTAGCTAGTGAAGCAGTAGTTGTACTACTCCACTGTTCTGTCTCCCTCTTCAATCAAAATAATCGCTTCCGATGCAGGTTGAGCTTCTCGATATTTCTTTTTCATTTGTCGGAGTGCGCCATTGTGCCGTGGCGCTGCGTCCCTGTCGCTGCCACGCTGTAAATGCGTCGCGATGATTGCAACGTCGACGCTTGGTTTGTGGTACCGATGGTTTACCCTTACTGATAGTTATGGGAGCTCTTAACTTGACTGCCACATAGGGATTCTTAACACACTCAAAGACTTAACATATACGAATAGTTAATAATATGCCATAGATCTATTGTATGTGAAAATTCATACCTATTTTACAAATGTATAACTTACGGCATGGTCAGAATAAGATTAACTGATATCTGATAAATAATTGTGATGTTTTTTGTCACCTGAAACTTACTAGAGATACTAAGTCTTTCATTTAGTTTTAATATTGAAGTTTATATTAAAGATTGATCTAGTATACAAATATTATAAAATATAACTATATGTTGCGATCAGTTAGTTTTTACCCCAAGCAAAACAATATGATTGAACAAGCGGTATACATATTATGTACATGCAAAAGTCTCATATTAGCAATGGACAATAATACCTAAATATATGAATATTCCTCAGATAAAGGCTCTCGCAGTCACGTGTCTCGGATGTGCTTAGCGCCTTACAGCTAATAGTCCGGGCATAATCCCGGCGTTGCCTGGCGACGTTTGATCTCCGTCACCGAGGTAAAAAATAATAATGGAGGCCCAATGCTCAGAACAGTCACCTGTGATCGTCCAAGCTCCAACTTATTGCGAACTGGGGTGCTACCTAGTTGAGCGGAAAACTTTTCATATCGGCAGCGCGAAATATTAATTCTCAGAAGTAATATTAGGTCTTTACCTACGAAATTGCCGTTTTGTATGAAAAAATTTAAACGAATTTTTTTCTTGTATTTTTTAATTGTATTAATCGAAGTAATCACCCATGCAATCAATGCATCTTTGCCAACGCAGTGGCAGTTTATTGATGCCCTTCTTGAAGAAATCAGCTGGACGGGAGGCAACAAATTCTTCAAAGGCATTTTGTACCGCCTCTCGGGTATTAAATTTTTTTCCCGCCAAGAAGTTATCCAAATTCTGGAAAAAGTAGAAGTCTGTAGGCGCAAGGTCTGGTGAGTACGGTGGATGATGGAGAGCTTCCAACCCCAGTTCTTGCAACTTGGAGACCGTCTGCTGTGCAGTATGAGGTCGCGCGTTGTCGTGCAGGAGCAGCGGAGACGAGCGATTGACCAATGCTGGTTGGAGATGTGCCAGCTTCTCCATCATTGTGTTCAGTTCTTCACAGTACACATCTGCAGTAATGCTCACCCCGTTTGGTAAGAAGCTGTGATGAATCACACCGGCGCTAGACAACCAAACGTCGTTTAGGGCACTGTTTAGGTGCTGAACCAGGATCCAACCAACTTGCTGAGCGCTTGCGGTTGTCAAACAGAATCCATTTTTCGTCGCAGGTAACAATGCGGTTCAAAATTCCTTCATTTGTGTGTCTGTTGAGCAGTGCAAGGCACGTCTCGACGCGTACTTCGCGCTGGCGATCATTGAGTTCGTGGGGCACCCATTTGTCAAGCTTTTTTACCTTGCCAATTTGACGCAAATGGACCAATATTGTTTTGACGCTAACGTCGAAAGCAGCTGCTAATTCCGCCGTAGATTGTGTATCATCAGCTTCCACAATCACCTTTAATTCGTCATTGTCGACCAAAGTCTTCGGACGACCACGAGGTTCATTTTTCAGGTCGAAATTTCCAGAACGGAAGCGAGCAAACCAATAACAGGCGGTGCGTTGGTTTGTAGTGTTAGCTCCGTAAACGTCATTGATGTTGCGTGCCGCTTGTGCCGCGTTGCTGCCACGACGGTACTCATATTCCATAATTACTCGAATTTTTAACGTATCCATGATGACGAAAAAGATTGAAATGCGATGAAAACGTAACACTAATCAATAAACAAATGACTACTTTTGGAAAAAGAATTCCGTGTTTTTAAAATAAAATAAATTTGAAATTAGAATTCTTAGTCAAACAAAAAATATTTTGATTTGAAATGGCCAGTACTGCAGAACGGCAATTTCATAGGTAAAGACCTATTATTATAAAACAGCCGTGCGTACGTAATTCTCGGCTCGCAAATTAAGCTAAGTGCTCCGATATTAAAATTTCAATTAGGAGCCGCTTGCTCAGTGGTTGGCGGAGTTCAATTGGAATGATACGGGATATTGCGACATCAATGTCGTGCTGTATTTATTGTACATATGGGAATTTATGTCATATATGTATCGAATCGAAAATACTCGCGAATCGCGTACTCTATCCATTTTAATTCATGTTCATTACGATATAGAGAATTGGACTGATACTTATTATTTAATTTGATAACACGTTAAAAATTAATTGATGTACTCACTAACCAAATAACTGGTAAAAGCTTCAGGGATCTTAATTACTTTGAATAAAATCATCGCACTGTTGTAAGAATTGAATAGTACCTACACCTAAATTGATGCTACTGAGAAAAAGTATAATCAAAACGTTTAGATAAACTTCATAATTGCTTCTGAAATAAATTTATGATTAATTAACTCTATTTTAATGTCTTTTTCATAGCTATAAAAAAGGCCATGCCCACGTAATTACCATCAATCGCAATACGAACCCACTCCTATCGATTACACTACAATTTCCTGAGCGCACAAAACTAAAATAATCCTCTCTTAATATTCCACAAAAATAAAAGCACCCTTAGAGATGGGAGCGCAGTGAAAGGTATCGACGTGTAGGCACGGGGTAATTATCGATATTGCTCCGCGCTCGCTGGGCACGCCAGATGGCGTTGTAGTAATTTAAAAATCACAGCACATTGTTCTGGCTTCTAATTGCAGGGAAATGGGGTCCGGCGGAGGCTTGCTCGGACGTGAATGGGGTGGATGTTTGCCCATGCCGCCTCTCCTGTGCCGCATTCGTTCAATATTACTAAGTGATTTTGTTGACTTGCACTGTTGAATTGTGAATAATATGGCTCTAAACTTAAATATCTTGACTTGTTTACGATCTAATGAAACTTGATCTATTTTAGAGTAAGTTTCTTATTTTGTTTTGGTTGCGTGTCTGCATAGTTTTACAAATCTATGAGTTATTTCTTAATAGATGTTATTCTTGCAATCTTTACTTCATTTCTTATAAGTCGTTGATATTCGTTTTACATTATTTTTCTCTTTTGTTTCAGATAGAAATGGATTTCAGTTTAGGACTGCTAAAGTTCTGGTAAGTTTTATGGGCACAGCCTAATCATATAATAGTTTTCAGAGTACACAGTTTTCCACAAAAATTTTGATTAACACTTTTTATTATATTGTACCCAGTCATTGTAAATTAAAGCATTCTTTAAAAAAATAATTCCCCGAATGTTTACTATGAAAAATACATTTCAATCGTGCGTACCTTTATTGACACATAGAGGGATACCAACGCACCGACCAATTCCATTGAAATGAATTTCGCGAATTGGTTTATTGTATTTTACCTAAATAGTCACCTCTTACGACATGTCGACCAGAACAGTAGTCAGTTCAATGCAAACATAGTATTAATTATCAATGTTTTTGCTGGTAGTTACTTAGATCAATGACAAGAGCGCCATTAATTCGTTCAATGTTCTGCTTCCGGGATATTGAATACACTTGCTTTTAAAACGTCAATCGATGATCATTTGGTCGAGTGTACTTAATTTAATGGTTCTTTTACAATTGTTTGCCATTTTCATTCATCAGTTAGAAATCGAATGTAAACTTACAAATAGAATGATTTGATCACTAAGGCATGACGGAGTATTCCGAAGCAGAAACTTACGATGTTACTAAATTAATAAATTAGATATTTACAAAACTCTACCAAAACTAATTCATAATTTTGTCTACTTTGCCTCATCTTTATTATCCGGGTTTATGATTTTTAATACCATTCTTCGCTATTAAACTAGTTATGACAGTCGTAAGGAATATTGCGGTATAAAAACACATTGTTGTGAAATAGTATTTTAATTTTCCGTCACAACATTGTTAACATTTTGTTTACAATCTTAGCAACATGAGATGGTAAAGAAGGAACACATAAAATTTTATCGCAAAAGTTCCTTTCGACACTAAAATGAATTACTCCGCTTTACAAACGTTTGAGGTATATTCAAGTAGTGGTTATTGATATTTAAAATGACCTAATGAATAAAATATAATGAATGATAATTACATGTAATAATAAATAAATAATGCAACATTACCTTCATAGCAAGTTTTATCTCTACACATCTTTCATCGATCGTAATCCTCTCAGTCGGTTGAACAGATTTCCTCGCAAAAAATAAATAAAAAGTCCGAAACATGGCCACTATCAGAGCAAACTTAACACTCCATAAACCACACATCGTCACAGCTCATAAAACAAAAGTCCCGTCGGCTCAAAAGTGATATTAGTCCCCTAAACGATGTCCGCAAAACGCGTTTTTCCTCACTTCTTTTTACCGACCGCTTTCTGGGTCGATATATCCTAATCATTTCCGCCGAAGGGTGGAATGCAACCACGCTTTATGTACCTACTGGCTTAGTAAAACATTCGGGCTGCTTTTAAGCAGTTTTTACAGACATTGATACCACCTTGTTTCATGATTAATAAAGGTAACATTATTATATAAAAACTTACAAGATAAGTCCCGTCGTTATATCATGAGTATAAATCGCGAATCTCTTAAAACTATAACACCTTGTTTCAGACAAAAACTGTATATGATACCTAGATCTCGTAAGTATATCTGCTTTAGAATCCAACTTCTTCTTATCTTAAAGTAAGGTGCATAAGTAGCTATACATTCTTGTTCACGTGGTCAATCCCTAGTCTATTTGTGTATCTCGCAGTCCCCTAATAAGTATTGGAGCGGTCGTCGAAAGAACATTCATTACCATAGAAGGCACATTATTCGTGCGGCCAGTGTCTCCGCTCCGGTAGTGATGTGCACAATATATTGTCGATTTCCGATGTCGATGGCGAGTAATGCGCTTCCGGTCAGCCCCGACCACGCCTCTTGGCCTATCGCGTCACCAGGACACATATTTTAAACACGAATTGGACAGAGCTACGAGTAGCGATTTTACATTTTGGTATGTGAACTTCATGATTTTAAATACAGGTTTAATTAGAACATTGTAAGTAAATACCTCAAAGTAATAAGAAACCATTTACAAAAATAAAAAAAAACATTTAATTATCTACTAACTTAACATAAGTAACATATGTTTTAGAATTTAATATACATCTAATACAGATAATACAGACAGACACAGATTGTCAAAAAACTAGCCTTAGACTAAAGATAAAAGTATACCTTCATAGTCAGTAGTACATTAATATAACATAAACATTTTTTATATAGTAAACATTGGACCCTGCGTTCCCTCATGCGAGAGTAGAAAAATCTTACCCCGGAAACATTAGCGTGGTGGGGCCCTGCAAATCACTCTACTTTTCTGCTCGCAGTCCGAGACACGACGATAATTATCGAGGGAGAGCGACCATTTTTCACCGAGTACATTAGCGTGGACGATGCCATGTTATGACCCTTAAGTAAATATGTCCTACGTCTACGCTCAATCGACGGTGAAGCCAGGATGTGGCGCAGTGATTTGTAGCTAAGGCCTCGAGCAATAAATATATTTATTTGACAGGACCTAAGGGAATTTTTTGGCACAAAATATCGGTTTATGGGGTTTCTAGGACTGGTAGACTAGTTGCTGTCTCATCGACTTAACGTATACTGATATTCGCAAAATATTAAATGCGTAGGTGAAATTCTTTGAAATAATAATTTAATATTTTAATCACTGGCAGAAGCTAGTTCACGGAATCAATAAACTAATGAAACCAAGCTGCACCCACTCGCGTGCATTAACTAGAATCAACAATGAAAAGCAGAACTTCGTAAGTAAATAGAAACAAATTATTTGTTTAAAAGCTCCACTAGACGGGAATATCAATCAACGAAGTGCAAAGGACAATGTTGGCTGAAGACGAATTCCCCATGCTGAAAGGCTTCGCTCGGTGTCAGCCCGTGCCAAGGAGCGCCACCTCGCGGACCGCTCTAATTTCCGCCTCGCGATTAATCATCCCCGTTCCCACTGACGCTTTCTTTGCCATCATTCCCCTTCTTTCGTTTTCATTAGCCGAATACTTGCCTTTGATTCCTGACCGACTTTCGGTAGCCAACAATGTCTTGTTGTTTAATATTCATCAAAATATGATGCCATTTGGACATACCATTGTTCTATGCATTGCATATTTGTGCGTCTGTATATAACAACATAAAGACAATATTCTATCTACTTCGAGTATACATCTATCTGTTTAACATATCCAAATCAAAGAAAACGCTTCTTTTACTCAACCTTGATTTTATTGTAGCGTTTGACGCGATGCAAAAGTGCACTTCCATGCAAAACTTCTTTACTCCAATTCAGTGAGGACACTGGTACAGGGAGTAATTGCCAGTGGGAATAGCAAGTTAAGGGTGCGTTGGTGAACACTGGTCGATATCCCCTCTCGATGGGTACATCGCACGTGTTCCCTCAAGAGTCCTTCAGACTTAGGTTCGGCTATCCCGCAATATTGTAATTTAGGGTTTATTTGTTATTTGCTTTTAATTTCGCTACTTTTCCGGCTCCATGCTGAGTCAAGTTTTGTTGCGTGTTTTTGATTGTTAAGTTTGAGTCTTTTAAAATGAATGATATTTATTTAACTTATTGATTGGTTGAACATACGTAGTCGTGCATTAATAAGAATACATAAAATAAGAATAAAAAAACAATAATCCTAAGCAATATTTTTTTTAATCACTAGACAAACTCACAACACGCCGTCAAAATATTTAAATTCTCAAAATTCTTGCAACATGTTCAGTGCGGTGCCAGGTTTTCGTAAATAGTGAAAATGAGGTTGGATGGCTAGCTCAAGGCTAATTGCCCCACACGGCTGTCGATAAGGAAACTTTTAATTGGCTTCCTCCAGCCGGGCCTTCCAGCCAACGCCGTGTTTGGCCGGTGGAACCCTGATTTCGAATTTATAAACTTTTGATTATGAAATCACCTACACCGTAATAGCCTGCGGCTCGGAAATGACCCTCGAAAGCTATCATACTCAACTTATTCGAAAATTAATCTTAAAACAGAATATCTACTATATATTTTTCTGTATTGGTTCAAAAATTGAAGGACATAATCCACTCATGTCTGTTATTCATTTTTGCTTTGGCATCAAAAAACATTTGTATGTGCCTGCAACACTAGTTCATTGTAGCTGAAAAATTTTAGGTAATAAGATTTCTCGTTTGCCAAATAAGAGATCCTCGATTATTATTACATTTTATAAGAAAACGAGACTTATCACGTTAATTTGATAAACAAGGTATTAACTTTGCTACTCGACGCTCGACCATGTTACACGCGTCTGTTATTTTTACACGCATAATAAACCTTGAATATGCCTAATGAATATTTGAAAGCGTCTTACGCCGTATATTTGTAATGGAATGCTAATTAAATTCCGCTTTAACTTTTAATGATACTCCAATGGCTCAAAGAAGGGCACAGCGATCATTTTTCGTGGCTAATGATACGTGGTTACATTTTTTACTTATGATGATAGATGTAAGGTTCTGGGCCATGGGCAAGTATGCGTCTTTTTATCTTTGTTTGGGGTACTTTATTTATATCATCAGTGGACTGGACCCTGTGGTACATAATCTTCAGCTCCATTTAACGCATAGTTTTGAGTTGATAAGGAACATTCATGAAATCTCCCTCTAGCTTGCGGTAACTAAAATTGACATGTATATAAATGGTTCATCTAACATTAAATTTGTTTAATAAGTTGATTATAACGAATATATAGACTTTTGAATGCCTAGCCCGTTTGAAACTATATTACCCTTCCGAGATTGCCAAAAGAAAAGCTTAGGTCAACTCGGCAAAGATCGTCAGGTAGCTAAGACTGTCTAACAAAATTGACAGGAATTTATGCACATTTAGAAATATGGTAACCCAAAATTCTTATTTGCTTTGCTAAGAATTTACCGAGTTAACCTTACTCAATTACAATACTTACGTAGGTTAAAAGGTATGACATAGTTTTATAAGATTAATTCAGTTACATCGGAGGGGAAATTTAATTGATATTTTTCTTAAAATAAATTTTTCAGTAATGCAAGTTAAAAACGCAATGTAAACTAAAACACTTGCAAGTTAGAAACAAATCATTTACCTTTACACACGTAATGATGCACTCACATACTTCTACATAGCATTCTGAGTTAACACACATACGAGTATGTACATAATATATGCGTGTACATGCACAGGCGGTGCCGGAATCCATCAGCTATCCACACAGGCTTTGAGCAGGCGTCGCCGCCTCCACCTTCGCCTGATGAAGAATGATGCTGCAGTCACGGCGTTCTTTGTTCAAGTGATTAAGTGGCTCGCACGTCGACAGGCTTAAGCCCTTCGGCTAATGAGCCAGAGGTGAATTAATCATTCGATGACGAATCACGCCGCGCGCTGCCTTACACCACTGCGATAGGGTTTCGAGTTTTTTCAGTCTTGTCTAATGTATGGCTTTAAATAGTATATAGGTAGTATGAAGTAGTTGAAAAATGTCTCCATTTCTTCTTCTAAACTTGATATTAATATAAACAAACAGCAACAACGCATAGTGCTGCGTAAAGATCAAATAAAACTTTTTTTTTCTGCACAGTTAAAATCTAGGTTCCTTTAGTTAGGGTACACGCTTTATCCTATATTACGATTGAGAATTGGAGTTAATACTATAATAATAACAGCTACAATTAATTTCCTCATCCTTGAAAAATAATCCACAATATTTATGGTATGGACAATTAAGAACAGGATATGATATTTAATATACAGTTGTTGTGACTCAGATGCAATCTGGTTCGAAAATGAGTTCGTCGGAGGTAATCAAAATTAAATCAGTGCACGTCAATGTATTACTCCTTTTCTTTGGAGCCGGTAGCCTGTACAAACATGGAGGCAGTGCGAGGCAGTTGAGCGACCGCGGCGTGTCATTTACGCGGTGACGCGGATGACAGCTCTAATGTGACGTTTTTTATACATTATTTAAAACTCAGCGCACAAAAGACTAAGAGCCGTGAGTTATGCCGACTTGTAGTTTTTACGATTCAGCCGGATTAAATTTTATGCATTTTTATTCCTTACAGAGCGGAGACGTGTTGGCATGGGACATTAAAATGACAGATTGGCTAATTATTCTTAATCCGAGCGAGCGCTTTGATTGTGCTCGGAGAGTGATGGCCCGTCACGGAGGCGGATCGACACGTTCGCTCCAACGTCTGCAAGCTCATTTCCCGTCACTGCGAGGACACTGGTACAACGGCACTGAGAAATGGCCGTGAAAGTTTAACGCGCCTCTATTCTAAACTTTGGAATAACTAGAAGTAGGTTCTGAAATAAATATCTTACTAGTTCTAACTAAATGTTTACATCTCTCCAAAGTGCTTTATTGGAATTCAACCAAGGTATTTAGAGGTTAAATAATAATTCTGGCTAGACAAACTAGCTAATATAGATCAGTAAATAGCAAAATTTTTATCTTGTAACCAAAATAATATTTTACATAACATCATGACAACTTAAACATGTCACAATAGCGAATACTACACAAAACCTTTCCAGCGAAAAGTACCGAGGTTCCAAGTATTAAAATAGTGGAATGAGCAAACTTGTGTCTCTCATGTGGAGTTTTCCGAAACCGCTTCCCCAAGCAGCTGCCTCGCTGCATTATCATGATAATAAGGCGCAGCATTACCAGTTTGGACTGCTGATGCGTTTATTTTTCCTTCCATCCCGAGAGCTGTCTCCGAGATGACGACGAGACGAGTTTCACAGCGCTTGATACTTTTATTAAACCATAAAAAGCTATATAAAGTAATATTACAGAATACGAAATAAACGACTACGTGACGGTCAGATTATAATATCGTAATTTTATTTATACGTTACTTTGTTCAGTAATTAAAAATTAATCGCACTATTCAAGGTTTTAATCCTTATTGTGCCGGATTATATTTGCTATAGACATGTTAGGTCTCGCCTATAAACGTAAATTCTTAAAATATGGAATAGGTTATTTTCACTTTGGACACGACAGCCGACTCTCTTTAAATCTCATAGTTACTCAGGCACATTTCATATCAAAATTGAGTAAATGCAGGTGAATTAAAGTTTGAACGAGTGTCGGGTGGCGTACCAAGACGCCGTGGTCCTCATTAAGCCGGCGCACAATGGGCAGGTACAAAGGTCTGCGCGGAGCCAGAGCAGCGCCGGAAAAACTGACGAACACAAAATATAACAACGAGACCCCGAACGACTTGGGTTCCGCCTCTCGGTAATGAGGCAACCAATTTGTCATCGCGACCTGGCCATCAAGTAATTTCATGTGCAGGCATGCAGGGTTTTGGAAGCGGCTGTATTTTTGAGTGGGCCATGATTTTGGGTTTCAAGTTGGACTAACGTGTTTATGGTGTGAACCTGTTAATGGATAGATTTAGAATAGATAAATCCTTAGCTACTAAGCCTTATGAATATCGTAGATAATAGAAAAAATATGTTTTAACCAAATTTTTTGTAAAGTAGTAAACATTTCGGTATTATAATTGTAGACACTAATAAGCTAATTTCTCTCGGTCTATGATTATGCTATGGCCTTCAATTTCCAAGGAAGTCTCCTATATCCATAAACATAAGCATATAGCGATATTTGTATACAACCGAAGCCTTTGTGCGTGCTACGCTACTCGGAACATATCTGTAGCCAATAATTAGCGTGAAACGATTAATTAATAGGCAGCGGCGCGTGCAGTTAAGCCTCTGCTTATAGATGTCGCCTACAGGGTGGCCACGCTATGTGCTTACGCGATAATTCGCTTACACCTTGACAAGAAGGACGCTATTAAATTCTTCACTAGTCTATACCATAAAGAACAAGATTTATTCATTAAACCTTGCGGGGTAGTCAGATGTTCAGGTTTCCATCACCGCAATGGCGAAGGTAGTAATTCTATGGCCACTTCAAAACCACGTGTTGATCAGATAGTCAGTACTCAATGTGACAAGTGGTAAGCCATGTCGTCATTTACAAGCACTGACTATTAACTGTTCGTGGAACAGGTAGGTTTCCTCGAGATGTTTTCCCTAAACCTTATATTCAATGCATTTCGTAAATGTACATAATTTTAATTTAGTATATGCACAAGCGGGGTCTTAATTAATTAAATTAACTCATTAAAAAATTAATTTTCTTTAAGCAAGTATAGCACATCATGGGTATTTACAATTACAATTTGAATATGAGTTCTGTTGAGATCAGTATTTTACTCTATATTCGATATCTATGTACAAATTGGTTCACTTTATGTTTACTGTATGGATAGGTGTTAATGTTCATATAACGATGCTACATTCCAATTTCACCCTGTACGTACGGAGAATTGCAATATACCTGTTTGTTACAAGATTAATCTCCGTCGGGTTTGAGCTTCATGCAGGGAAACTTATTTATACAAATATACCTAATAGATAGCTACGGATGTAGAGGGAGAAAAGCTGATTAGTGTTTATAATAATGTGTTAACTATATGGAATTGTTACGCAAAGTTTTAAGAAGCCAGCGAGTTATTTCTGTTTTGCGTTGTAGTAATAGTTTCCTATTTTGAAAATCTCGTCGTTAATCAACATAACACAACATACGCTTGGCGACTTGTGTATACATACTCCTTTTTTATTGTGGCGGGGTAGTCAGAGTCTTTGAAATTTCGAAGGCATGTTAGGTATGTTTCACTCGAAACCCGCATTTCACTAGATAGACAGCACCCAACGTGATAGGTAGTGAACCGTATTTCCGTATATAGGCTCTGGCTATTACCTGCCCCGAGTGATAGGCAAGTTTCCACACCATGTTTTCCCTTAACGTTAGCGACTGTAAATTAAGTACGTAAATAAAAGATACATATTTCAATTTCATTCATTGGTACATGCCAAAGCCGGGATTCAACATTGGACCTTTTCTCATAAGAAGGCAGAGGTCTAACTCAGGGGCTACAGCCGCCTCCGTCGTTAATCATTTATTACATAATATTCAAGATTAACGCTAGAAACTTACGACAATCAACTAGAAAATTCAGGGTCACTCCTTTAAAGCGAAAGTTCAACCTTCATACTGTATGAAATCACAGCCCGAACGGGAGCAGACAAAACGCCGAATAGAAAAGAACAATACGGAACCAGCATCGGGGAGAACAAAGCGGCTCCTTTGAGCGCGGATCGCATTCATTGCAGCGACCTTGCGGGGTCGCAGCAGAGGCCCTCGCGCGGAGACACCCAAACAAGCTTTGTCAGCCCCACCTGTGGCTCAATAGGTCAATGTTACACGCATAAAGGAGTTTCGCGCACTTTTGTGTCTTCTCAATGGAACGCGCGCCGTTATGCCCCACAAAGAGCGATCCATGTGCCGTGTTTACTGCACTCCATTGGCTGCCTCTGCGGCACAATGAGGCCGCAAGTGCCCTTATCACTTGTAGGGAATCCACAGGTTGCGTGACGTATCGATCAACTTGGTATGCTTTAAGACAGGGTATTCATAAGTGACTAAATTAACATACTACGTGAAGATCATCCATACCATTTCTAAATATCATCTTCGACAACGTTATTTATTTTTGAGTATATCCGTAGTCGTCTTATAATAAAAAGTAAATAAATCCCTTAGGCTAAAGAAAATAATCTTGTCTACTTATTAAAATAGTTTAGTGATATTTGCCCTGACATTGTTTGATTCTTAAAAAAGATTAAATCCATGTTTTGATTGTACTCAACTATCGAAGCTGCAAAAATTGTGACGCAAACAAGGTGAGTTTTTGCTCCTTGTTTATCCAAATGTTCTCAATCGTTTGCTGTGAAAACATACTACTGGTTACCATGACAATGGGCCGCGCCTCCCTTTGGAAACCACTTAACGAGGGACTGACAGGTTGGTTTCATCATTTTATTGTATTTCGAGGACGAGCACTGCTAACCACTTTTTATGCCGCAAGACTTGGAACAGAGCAGCCACAACATTCACACGCTCCTCAAGAATCCTTTATTTCGGGGAGTATAACACATAAGCGTAAATAAATAAATATTAGTGGATGTACGGCTGCTGGTAGATGAAAACTTGGAATGGAACAAGAGGGAAATTGCGAAATGACTGTGAGGGCCGGTTATAGAACGGGGCATAACTGTTA
Organism: Leucoptera coffeella; assembly: GCA_030578115.1. NCBI lineage: Eukaryota > Metazoa > Arthropoda > Insecta > Lepidoptera > Lyonetiidae > Leucoptera > Leucoptera coffeella. Next base: position 15,182 of record JAMBLF010000634.1, on the reverse strand, counting down.
TGAAAGTTACAAAAGTGCGGCGACGTCACGGCGAGCGAGGGCTAATCGATCCCGAGAACAATGTGACGTAACAGGAGGCGGCGGGGAGGGTCGGGGAGCGGGGCCGCTGGGCCAAATATTTACCCGGCATATGTTTGGTTTCTTTTCCTTCGCCTCATATATTTTTACTTTGATCGCGTAATGGGGCCCCGGGCGGTGCCAATTTGTCCGAGATTAATTCCGCTCGCCCCGGCGCGCCCACCCGCGAACGCACTCCCAAAATCAACATTCACTTTGTTACGCGGACTCAAATATTAATGGGCCATGGCAGAGAAGCAAGACAGGGAATGAGTCCGACAGGTTAACTTCTCCTTCTAAATATGCCCATGAAGGAATTTAATATTCGACATCCTATATAATTCAGAGATATCTATTATCACATCATTGTAAATATAACTGTAATACCAGTTCCTAAATTGCTGTGACATTTAGTATTAAAAAGCTTATTGTTAGTACTCGTACAATCTTAAGTTAAATTTGACAACGTTAATAATATAATTGAAATATAATGAAATATCTTAAAGAGTCCACCCTGCTCCCGTTGATCGAATAGGGAAGCCCTATTTCATCTCGATGTGCTATAAACACGCCAAAATCTTATCGCTTAACGAAATATATTAAATCACACAAAACAACTGCTACAAATTGTCGAGAGCCACGCAACGTCCTCCTATTGCACTTGATTTCGAATTCTGTGACTCTTTACATCCCCTTACAATGTTGGAACTGATCATCATTATTGTCGTTTCGATTTAGATGTAGTTAGGATGTGAAACACATTTAAATTTACTTTAGACGTAAGTAAAAACTGCGAATGCTTTTGGATAATTAGTGTTGATTATTATTAGAGTGATGAACTACAAGGAATTTTTCCCGAATGTATAATATCTAGTTAAAAGTAGACTTACAATTAACAAACATTTCATGGTGTATGGTGGTTATTTCGAATTACATCAAACTCAGTTTATAAGCATACACAAAGAACGAAACATATTTAAGTACTTATTGTACTGATGCGTGTCAAAGTTTTAACGAAAACTTACCCAGCAAGACTTAGTCGCCTCTTACAGCTATCGACGATTAGCAATTCGTTCTTGTAATATTCAAGTCCCACTCTTTTATTAATTCTTAATAAATATCATTTTACGATTTATAAACTCTATCTACCTTAATCTTTTTCATAGTATTGTGAATAAATGTGAGTGAAATTCACATGGAGTTGAATCGGCCTCCAATCCCCCGCAGTAATGAATTGCATTAATATTGCATTAAGCCTAACTAGCCCCTGTACGGGTAAACAATCATTAAGGGAGGGCCTCCGCTCCACAAGTTAAATGTGTTTGCATACACAAATTGACAAACTGCACGATGCTTTCACTCGCCTCCTTGTTGCTGAGTTAGTGAAACTGACTTGAAAATAAATATTCATGGACCTTATGAATAGATGATATTTTAGTTAAAAATTTACTTAAGTTTTCCTAAAAATTGTTCTGTGATTCATATGTTTGTTTCCTGGGATTTAGTAGTAAAATATATTAAATCAAAAACCAACAAGTTTGTAATTTTTTTGTAATTAAACGTTCTTATTTTTTGTTTATTATTGAATTTTTGGTCTACATGATATTATTAAAGTATTTAACATTTATTTCATGCTTCCATTTACATCTCTCCCTATTTTTAAATTGCATATAGAATGTATAGTATGAATGTCGAAAACATAATACCTACTCTGTCAAGTTTGTAGTACATTTCTTGCTAAACGACCTCAAAGTTAATGAGTACTAGTATTGATACTTCATTTTACTACAACGTGCAATCTGGCTTTCCTATATCCAACATAGCGTTCAAATTTCGGTAGGCTTCGAAAGCTCTGCCGAAATGGGCAACAATAAATAAGTGCTAGTGCCGGAAAATTGACAGCAGACTACGGACGGTGGCCGCACGCTACGACACACTGCTACGGAGATGGGCCTCTGTTTTAGTGGCACTCTGAAATTGCTGTGCAGGGCCTGTACTACGAACACGAGCACGACCAATGAGAGCAAAAACAATGAATATCGGGCTACGGAATTTCAGCCTATATGTGCGATGGTTCAACAGTTTAATCACAAGCTATTGTTAATAATACTACGGTGTAAATAGAGAGTAGAGAGGAAAATATTTATGTTGATATAAGTATAATTTATCAATTACTAGATGACATTATATCTAATTTTATTAAGAAAGAAAACGTAGGTAATGGTATTTGTTTAGTCTAACTGACTGACGAAAAATATGGTATTGTATTTTAAAAAATACGAAACAAAATAAAAAACAGCACTTGCATTCATATCGTTCAAATATCTAAACATTCGTTCCTAAGCACCAAATGAGTCGGAATGCCGGTGATTAGTCGTGTCTCGGAGGCCACGTTGCACGGAGTCAAAGTCCCGGAGTCGGCGTGGCGGCACGATCCTCTCGCCTCGCATCCTAAGCAGCGGCTTTATTTTTTCTTACAACACTCCCTCATATCGCATTCAGTTCACGTTCCCACAACACTTATGTACCTAGCTAATGGTCGCCTGTGTCGTTTGTTTTCATTTTACGGCGTCCTTCTAGGCTTTCGATCAAGCTGCAACTTTCGTTCTTATCGGCTAGTGCATAAAGCTCCTTTCCGCGGCGACGGAGTGGTTCCACAAGGCGCTCGGCACGTAACTAGTTTGCATAGCTATGTACGGTTTATCTAAGCTATATCGGTGTGCGGCGCGGCGTGGACCGGGCAGGCGGCCCCGCGCCTCGCCTTTAATAACTGTCTGAAACAGAGATCGATTTGCCTACCGACTAACTAGAAACTAAGCGAAGCTTGTTGTTGGAATAATTTGTACGGGAATGACAAGAGCAAGCTATCGTGCATACGCGAACAATGCGGAAGGAAGTTTCGAGAACACGTGATACGATAAACTTTCAATATCGAAACTCTATTTCTGGGATACAGGTTAATTGATGTTGGGACGCAGGGGCTTATGTACCTACTTATGTATAATGCAGCTTTGTGTCCATCATTATTAGGTTTCTATTTTATTCTTTAATTAGCTGGCTTATTGCGTAGTTGTAGGGTATTTTGAAATGCTAAATAGTAAAATACTACACCAAAATGCATTCAAATTTACCTTGATTAGACAGTTATATAAAATTGTAGTTTTCCAATTTTTAGTTACCTTTCGGATATATTTAAGTATTGATTTGTAATTTATATATTTACAGTATTACAGCAAATCGATTTCACTAGCATATACACAACTTTATTCCATTTAACCATTCGCAATTCATCCTTCACATTCGAATTTCTTCGTTCGAAATAACTTACAAACTCAGTCGGAAGTTTCACTTTTTATCGTTAGAACTGAGCAGTGTTGATAGGAGTGAACTCGCGTACTCATTCCGGAGGCCCTCTGCAGATGTAGGACTAAATAGCTCCAATCTCAAGAGGCGGAGGGAAGCGGCGCAGCACGTATCAAGTATTTATAGTGTTTGAGGTTCCTTATAAATATTCATCGCCCGCCTTGCTCAGCCATTCAGCGCGCTCCATTTCACCTCCCTGGGCATTTTGTGTTTGTAGACCAACTCTTATGGATGTGGCGTCACTCTTGATGGTATAGAAATTACGTTCTTCTACTTGTTTATATATTTATTAAACGTGTTATCACGGAGTCATTCACGGCAAGTTTATAAGTATGATAATTTGGGTTGAAATTGGTATATGTTAAGTATGTTATACCAAATATTTAGTAGACTATAAATAAATTATGTGAATTTTTTGTATGTAAAATAGTTGTATATACATACGCAATGAAATACACATGTATTTATTTTTTAAAACTATGTTTTGTCAAGTTGGCGACATTCCAGTACAACATTCTTTTATTGTAAATGCTATGTGATGTCTGGAATTATTTTATTATTTATTGGGTGTTACGAATATCAATTACCAAAATAATCCACTTAAGTTTTAAGACCCGATGTGCAATTTACCCCTTCGTTATTATGAACAATTAACTTAATTTTAACCGATGCTCTATAAATGGGATTAATTGAACAATATAAAAATATACCTCGTATTAATCATGACTGATTAGGAATTTATTTGTTACAATTGAGTTGAGAATTTCCCACGTAAAGTATATCTATAGATAATCATCTAATTTGTAACCACGATGTCTAAAGTTTATTCCTGAAAGCTAATGAACGTTGACAACTTGTAACCAGCAGCTAGTATTACAAGATTGTTTGGGCTTTATCCAAAGTCAACATCACTACAGCGAACAATGCGTAATCCTTTACCTCACATGTGTATAAGTCTCGGATGACTCACAGTTGACATTTTACCTGTCAGTAACCTCAAACTCTAGATAATCATCGACACAACCCATTCACAAGTTGAACAACCACAATTATACCAAACTCAGATTACAGCAACAAAAGGGTTGATAAACATTACAAGAGGCCTGTTTTTAAAATCCCAATGGTATAGGGACACCTGTTTAGAAATAGCCTCCGATGAAAACCGTTCCCATTGTGGCTGCAGCAGACGCAAATTCGTCGGGTTATTGACGCTCGACATTCGATACCGATCGGGCGGAGTATCTTTATCTCTTTGGGGCTGACAGAGACCTCCCGCGATCGCCTCCTCACAATGTGCCTGACAGCCTGCTGCTCATTCAAAGCCAGGACAAATGCTCGCTGTACAACAAACAGGGTATTATTAACCCACTCGCAAACGAACAAGTGTTTTTGAGTACAAATCTCGTAGTTGGGTTATGTTGTCTAAGCTTAAGTAATAAAGAGGAAGATCGTTTAATTCGTGTATATGTAACATTGTTAACTTTATCGAAGTATTCTCGCTTCGCGAAGTACATGTTTAACGTTTGAGTTACAAGCAAGAAATCGCTAGTATCCAGCGTAAGTTTATTTGACGATAAGGAATAAAGGTATCCATCGAGGATTAATATTGGCACATAGTCAGTTATAAATAATACAGGTTGTTGTTGAACTTTCGCGAATTTCGCGCGGACTCTGTGATAAGTGTTGATGCAAGAAAGCTCTCGAACACTTGTGATCCTTCCCGAGGGATGTAGGCTCGCGTAACCGGCCTCGCAGCCTCCGAAATAAACGGCGACGGCATCAACTTCATAACACTTTCCAAATAAACTTCGAACCCACTCATTGTTGCAATGATGAAACTCAATTAAAAGTTTTAAATAAATCATTCACGTGAATGTTTGGTAACGAGTTTGGTTTTGCGATTTTAATTGCGATTCGAGTTGAAAAGGGAAATTATTTGTAACTTTGTGTCGAATTGTGTAACGATGACGTCAGAGGGGCAATATTTTTCAACTCCTGACGATATTACAAGAAAGGGGTGTTTATTTTAGAAAAACTCGGACGAATTATGTCAAATTGAGTGTGAAACTTTTGGGAAAGGCGGTCCTAGCGCTTCTGGATTGCACAGCGCCTTTCAAGTCCAATTGTGTTACGTTGTAACGCCTTGTACTGCCACAGGATCAGAATAGAAAGAACACGCAATCACTGTGTATATACACCCTCACTGAGGAATAACATAACCTTAGAACATTAAATATAACATATAACAGTCAGATAGACGCTATATTGAAAAAAGGTGACGTTAGGAGTACCTATAACCGCCGAGAGTGTATGAGAGGATGTATGAATGTCAATGAAGCGAAAGTGGTCTATCAGGATCGGGACAAATGGGGATCCGTGATCTCTGCCTATCCCTTTACAGGGAATCAGGCGTGATGTGTATGTATGTAGAACATTAAATACCAATCCCTACCTTATAAACCTTCCCAATATCACATACGTATACCCTGAGCAATTAATTAGCATTAGCGTAGTAAAGGTAAGTAATTGGCGAGTGCGTGCATGCAGTGGCCAGTGTGGTCGCCTGTCCGTGACACCCGGTGACAGAGTGGTGATTGGCCACCCGCTGCCCACCGACCCTCAATGGAGGCAGTTGAACGAGATCACTTAACGCTATTGGAGTGTTCTCTATGAGTACCAAGGTTCAAGGAGGGTTTCTAATGGGTAGATTGTAGGTTGGAGTAGTATAACTAATTTATTCGATAGAGGATTAGGTCGTGCTAAATGGGAAATAATTGCTTTTTTTTATTCAGTCTTCATTTTTCAAAAAGGCGAGGTATTTGTATTGTGTATGTGTGTGTTGCATACTTTGATGACGCTGATTCCTCTATGAGAATAGAGCTGGTTTATTAGAAAATATATTCTAATTATTTGGATTTTAGATACTTATTCAACAATCATACACTCAATAGATATACCAAATAACGAAATTGTTGATTTATTATTATTTAAAACATAAACCATACTACAAACATTCGTCAATAGACGCTTATTTCCTATTGCACTAATAAGTACCCTCCGTACATTGAAACAACTGCGTAGGTACTACAAAGAAGTCGCGTAGTAAGCAATCCCTTAACTACCAATTGAGACAGTCGTCTCTTTCCCCCTAAGAAAACGAGGCAGACCAATGAGCGAGAGGGGTGACACGCATTTCCGGGCCCCAGTCCAATCAGCTGCTAGAACAAAAGAGCGCAGACAACTGCCTACCTATAGCTGCGAGGGACGAGGGTAAGGCCCCGTAACGATGGGTGTGACGTCATCTAATCCGTCTTGTGCTAGACCTTCTTTTGCAAGCTGCATATTCTACACTTAAAGTAGTAAACGTCACACATTAAAAGTGAGTCTATAGGATTGAGTTGACAAAAAATAAAATTGGGTTATATTATTTATGTGTAAAAATTTTCGAGTGTTGATAAGGTTATTTTACTTGTTTATTGCTACCCAGCCTCTAAGGATGTTTTGAAATATACCTACTATTGTTCACCGTTGAGACTTTCCAGACTACATTTTTGAGAAACATATTTATACACTTATTTTATTACATTGATATACAACTTATTTTATTGAATGTAGACCGTAGAGGTTGAAGTGCTAAAAATCAATCATCAATCTGAAACAAAAAACAATAAATAATGAAAGTTTATTATATGTAAGTAAAATTTTATTGCAATGTAATCAAAAAGCTATTCCATCTTTATTCAACTTGGATTCTCTCAAATCCTCAATTTATCCCGATAATTATTATTTACCAAACATAACATTGTAAGACTCAACTCACCTAGCATGAACATACCATGAAGTAGGCACGCGAGGCAGGTAGGCAAACTGAGCGTCCTCAAATGTGCTGAAAAGAAAATAAAGCGAAAGAGGTATTATCCTGAACGACATCCTGTTACGGCTTATTTCTCCTGCCGACTCGTGGAATCCTTACATCGTTAAAGGTACATTTTTCTTTCTTGGTCCTCGACGACGGGTCTAGGGACCCTTCCTTACACGGACCGAGTAAAACTAAGCCTTGGCACAAACGGAAAAGAGTCCTAAATGCCCCGTCGCGTACCTCGCAAGACGTAATACTACAATTTGACTATCGCGAATTTACAGTCGCCTCGCAGATTTAGAGTGTTCTATATCACGACCGAAGACAAACCGACTTTGTCACGTATTAAGGAAGAATAGGGTTCATAATGAGTTGCCCCGAATCGCAGTGGAAACAAATCTGCGTGAGGTACAAGGTGTTGAGTTACTCGTGTTCGTACCCTCCTTGGCTTTGTTCGGCCGGAAGAGTGCGCTAGAATTACATGCTCAACTCTGATGTGCGCTTATTTTTTACGGCGTAATATTGTGTTACGTACACTTACGGTACGAACTGAACACTGGGAACGTACGACATATTTTTGGTCTCACTTGTTGAAAATTCTGTAAAATCTTCAGCAAACAATACATTGCATGGGTATAAAGAAACAGATTTACTATTTACACAAGGCAGAGGTAGTTAAAGGAATCAAACGCCTTATCTGACCGGGCGAGAAATAAATAGTGTTTCAGCTGAATAGGCGCGCAGGGCGGGCGGCGAGTGAGCGGAATAAATAATTATTGCGCCAATCTAAAGTTGCTTCAGCGGCTTTCTTGCCAAAGGCGAAGCCATCCCGAGAGATAATCAACGCGAACTACAACTAGAGTTCTAACTGCTCCAAAAGTCGAAACACTTAATTACGAAGTTGCCCCGAAGAGAACAGATAGCCGAGTTTTCGTGTGAGACTTATTAAAGGCATTTTACAATCCTCGTGAGTTACATTTGGTGAAATAAACCATTATGCGCGATCAAAGGGGAATAATCTCGGCGGAGCAGCGGGAGCTTAATCAAAATCCATGAAATGCTTTAAATCCCGGAAAACGTAGGAAATATCCTTTGTGCCGACAATTTCCCAACATGCGTGGGGCTAATGCGCTATCGGCGCGTAATGACTTCCTTAATTAATTCGCGATATTGTCGGCGGCACCGAGGCGACGCCGCGACTTCCGCTCGCCTCCGAGCAGCTCGCTGATAGCGCAACTCCACCCACAACTGCAGAGAGCCACACGAACAACTTGTCCCCGTTGTCGCCGCACGGGGAAGTTGGGAACCAACAAAACCTATAAAACTGTAAATGGAATTGTTTCAAATTTAAACTTAATGTTTATACTTATGTATTTTTGAATTGATTCAAGACCAGTAAGCGTTGACGCGTTGCCTTGATAAAAGTTAAAACGTAACCAGATGGTACCTCATCCATTTACTTCAAAATCATTTTTATCCGTTTTTCTTATGATAAAGAATCTTGCCCTTTGCGCAAAAATAATTCCATTACCTACCCATGTTTTCTTGCAAAAATATTTACTCCCAAGAACATGAGTCTTGCAAATTATGTATTGGGGGGTCTATTAGAGCGTCGTAGGGTTTATCTTTACGGCAGGTGTTGAGCCCCTCCCGCGGGGAACAAATTTTCATAACATTAAGCGTCTTAGAGGGATAAGGCAGAGCTTGGGGCCTGCGCCTTCTCACTGGGGTAAGTCACCACTGGAGGTTTTGCTGGAAAATTGAGTCGGCACTCCAGGTTTAGGCACTGACAAAACTGTGGAATATATACCATGGAATATTTTGTACAAAGAATAACATAAATAACAGTTTTGTATATTGTGAAGAGAATGAGGTTGCAAAAGAATATGTGAACTGGTGATGTATTTAGTCTAACAGACTAATATACGGCCAATGCATTAAGAATAGTATATCTTAAGTGTACGTATACGCAAAGGCAGGAAAGTTGTTCTTCAATTACCAAACAGCTATGTCGAATATATTATAAATTTGTCGACGTGCTCTCTAATAACTTATTGCTTTTAGAAACTACGTCCCACTTTGAACAGGAACAAAATCAACAATAATAGAAATGTACGAGTAAAATACTTGCACAACCTACCTTCAATATTTATTAGAGTCCATTGAGCCAACCGTTTGTACCGGAATCTGAAACGTTCCGAAATCAAGACGAAATTGTTGAAATTACAATAAAACCGTTTGATTGGCGGAAGGATGTCTTCACTAAATGATAAAGAAAATGGCGAATACAGACGCGTCATTTGGCGCAATTTTCGAACGATAAAACCTGTCATTTCTCTGGTGATACGCGCCTATAAAATATTCATGGGTGTCGGCGGGAGAAGAGCGCTTTTTTCGATTTTCACACCGAAATAAGATGTCATTTTCCGTGCCATTAGCGAGGGCTCGTTGCGCCGCCATCACTATTTATACACAAATGCGGCGAACGAAGCCCAACAAATCGGCTGTTTGACGCGCACTTGATGAATTGCGATCTTTTAAACGGCTCCACTCGATAGCGACGGCTCTCTGCTCTTTTGAACACTCATATGTATATTGGACACATACGATGCAATAAGCCCTAATGTTTTGTCCTTAATTTTGTAAGACTTTTTAATTGTAAACAAATACGCTTTCATATCCCATACTAGGCTTGACTTACTTATTGTGTTTTGGCTAGCTTCGTTTTTATTAATTAATTTATGATTAATGGAATCAACATCGATATTAAATAAGGCTATAATACATTACTAATTACATCGGTTCATATTAGGTATTTTTTGGGACCTACACAAAAGTCGAAGTTTCAAAATGTCTGATAAGCTTTCCTTTTTACTGTACACCTAACCTTACAACACCATTATACATCATAAAAATACTGCGTCAACCTTTATCAAATTTATTTTAAACATACCTTAAAAGGTTCTTAGATAAATTCCCCATGATAGGTAAAGCTAGTTAAGCCTAAATCCCCGCAAGCCTGTTAGCCGGAGCCCTCTCTTTGTTGCCGCGAAAGCCTTATCTCGCACAATCTAGGTTCTATCGGAACACCGAAAAGACGGATGATGGTCACTCGCTTAGGACTTAACATGCTTTGTGAGCTCGCGTTGAAGACTTTTGGATACTCTTTGGCTTACCACTGAAATGCGATTGAATTTTAAACACACGTGGTGTAGATTAGACATATTTGATAAATTCGAAATGGGAATTTCAGAACATACATTTCTATTCTAAAAACATAGCCGCCAGAAACTATTTTAGCAATAATTTATAGTTCTCATTAGTAATCGCACAAACTTATTCTTCAGAGCAACTGTGACAGAGATTTGTAAACAAAGATTTCAATAATAACATTATATAATAATGGGGGAACTATATTTTCTATCACCAAAATTTATATTTGTCATCAAGTTGTATCATCAAATAAATAGATCTATCGCCACGAAATATTTTCGTTCTCAGATAAACAAAAATTGTTCCCAGGTATGAATTATCAAATTAATGTTAATATATTTGTTAAATAAGAGATCCATAACCAATAAAATTATATTGCATTACATGAATATAAACTTCGTTCTTATAATAACAGTTTTGTTACTTAAATAATAGCTCTGTGCTCAGAATGGTAGATCACCAATACAGTAGTAACATTGTATTTCGTTCAGATATTAAATTAACTGTATTCGTTACCAATTTAATACATCAATTTAAAATTTTAATGAAAAAATGATCAAAGCGGCGGAGACAAATTGGCGCGCTTTAAAAATTTACCAATCCGGCCGCAACGATGGGTAGTAGGTTAGGTAGGTTTTTTTTTTAACATGAATACTCATATAGTCCAGTTTTATTATACTACCAAATTAATACTTAATTACTATTTACTACTTAATAAATTTCTTACATTATACATGAAATCATTATTATGATCCTTTAAACATATAATTATTTAATTCTATACTACGATTATATATTATTAATCACTTAACTGGTTAGGTTAGGTTTTTATTTGAACTTAATGCAATTTTCTAGTAACATAATATGATTTATTGGTGATCTCTTTAAATTAGTTTGCTTAAATACTTATTAGGACACACCTATTATAATACATACAAAAACATTTATTTGGTACTAGACCTTATATCTCAGGATTTTAGGTGATTTATTGTGGAATTGATTTTGCATTGTTTGGTGACTACATTTTGGTGACAGATCTACTATTTTGAGGACAAACCCTATTATTTAAGAAACACAAAACTAATTAAATTGGTGATAGCTTAAATGATACCCTATAATAATTTCCTAATATATTTTTCTTGAACTTTTGATCTTCGTCAAGTATAATATAAACTGTTTTTTGACGACCTTCTGAAAGAATTTAAGCTATATTCTTTCTTCATAATTACGTCACTACAACAATGCGTACTAGCATTATTATAAGACTAGAAAGCAGTAACAGGATGAAAGTACAAAGCAATTCAGTGGGTAAGAATTAATAAAGTCTGCCAAGTATATTGGACGCCCAGAAGCCCTGTCGGCTTAGGGGGTTGGCACATCGGTGACAATATTGCCCGGCCCTCGCTAATCCGGGGATTCATTTATTTTTGACAACGCAATATGATTGTGTGGCGGCTTCCTCAATTCTGTTTGCCTCGTGTTGTGATGCGAGGGCTCGTTTTGGTTTAGTAAGTATCTATTGGTCATATCTATTAATATATACATAAATGAATATACATGCTTACTTTTATCCCTATCAGAACCATACATACATACACATCACGCCTGATTCCCTGTAGAGGGGTAGGCAGATACGTATAGTATCAGAACCAAGGAACCTAATATATCCTGAATTCTAATATTTAGTACTTTCATTGTATATAGATTAAAGATAACATGTAGCATAGCTATGCAGCCGTCTCCCAATGTATTCAATTTGCAGAAATTTTGGATCTATCGTATCAGGTATATCAGATTTATCTACGATGCTATCTCTTCATTGCATTCGGCGGATATTATACATTCAGGGGCATAACGTATTATAATTCCGTTTAGGGTTACCCAAAAACTAAAGGTACAATTACTACACAATGTCAATGTTATAGTGTTATTTTCTTATTAGAATATTATCCGTTAATATATTATTAAATGAATCTTATTACATTAATGTTTTTACAACCACAATATTAATATGTCTCCGATGTTCAGTTCTCCTGAAAAAGTTTAGATCATTGTATCTATATCATAAAGAATCTTATATACAAAGGCAGGTTACATGCTAGGTAAGTCCCCGATCCGCACGGGCTCCTCTAAGATACAATATTAGAACGTTGATTTACGAAAACACAACTCGCCAAGCACCCTAAGCCAAGTTCATTGATTTGTGTCAGAGATTCTCTGGAAATTAATTTCCGACTTTCTTTGTGGGAATACTGCGGACAAAAGATTCACATCAAACAATATTCTCGAGGATATGCTAATGCTGGATTCTTCATTTTTAAGACTACAGCCTAACGTTTTTATGATGCGTAATCAAATATAATACAGGGCAACTATAAGTAATAATTAAGTTACCTTACACATATCGAAAAGTTTTACAGTGTCACTAATAGTGTTTCAGAACATAATTTAAACACACAGTAGAAATAGCAGACGCTACTGCAAGCAATGCGTAATTATTCCTTTAAAAACGTTTGAAAAAATAGGCATATAGTAATAGTACTCTGGCCCGAGAGTAGTTAAAGGACAACAATTCTAACGCATATCATTTTAAATAAACTACAATTGTGTCTTAAATCCCTTTTACTCGGAAAGAGTGAACAACCGCGATGTGTAGTTCCCAAAGTTAGTATTATTAAAACACTAAAGTGTATAAAACATTTCACTACTACTATACAAGTTACATTGTCAGACTTATAAGAGTCGTGAAGAGCGAATGGTTGCGTTTACCGTTGTCAAGAAGACGCATTAGTTGACGTCAAAACAAATGAAAGTGAGACCGCGTTGCGGGCGCAATTGCCTATTTTTTATGTCCTCAAATTGTTTTGTACGGAGGGTCGTCGCCGCTTAATCCTGCGGACGACCGGGGCGTTAAGTACCTCCCTAATGCGAAGTAATTTCACTTCAACCCTCCCGCTCCAATGTTTCGTTTGAATATGTAGAAGGCTGTTAAACATCTGTCATTCTCTTGCCAAGGTTCGGTGCTACTTGAGCCTTGTTGAAACTTTGCTGGAAACGTTTCAGTTATTATGGACGTCGTTTATTTCGTTATCATGTTCATACGAATATTTCAGACTCGTACATATTTTTGATACATTTGAGATACCTACGCAGCAAAATTTCTATTTATACTTTAGAACAGATTGAGTATAGCAAGAGACGTATATTGGTACTCGTATAAATAAGTATTTAGGAAGAAAATTCTCACCAGAGCGCTACTTCATTAGTATAACTCAGCGACAGAACGAGTCTTTAATGTTTAATGAATGCCATCTCTCGAGACGTAGGAAATTAAGAGGCAACAATGGCCATTTACAACAAATCCCAGCACTAAAACCCAATATATTTTTCCGACGAATGTTGTAAAAAATCATTGCCTCCACCCTCGGCCTCCGCGAGGGGGAAAATCTAATCTGTGCATTTTTTGCGGGACCGCGATGCCACAAAGAATTTCATTTCCCACTGTTCATCTATCTCTATTTCACTGACGTCTCTTGTTCTTCAAGTGAACCCTCCCCCTGCAGCCCTCTGCCCTCGCTTTTTTAGCATCTCCAGATTGCAGGAGATAGGCGCCGACTGCCCTTATTAGCGTTCGCGACATTATCACGCTGATCTCCTTCTCACTTGCAAATATTTGGCTTCATTAAAAAATGCGTTATTTTGCCCATTACGTAATAATTGCATACTTACTTAAAGTTTTCTATCATGTTAGATGTAAGTATTAATTATAATCATATTCTGTCATTTATTGATGGAAGTTATAATACATTCTGGGTTCGTGTGTTTCTATATTTAGTTTTGGGGATATCAGTTATCCATCAAATATTATAATCATATCAGTTTCGATTAGTCGCATTATGGCCGCGGTATCAATAACGGAAAGAGCCATTACCAGCAAATGAGGACACAATGGTTGTCCATCAAGTGTGTCACCTAAACAAAACATAATAAAGTGCGAGCGAATGTCTCTCCAAGAATATTTGTGTGAGTAGTGTCGGAAATCGGAATCGGAATGATCCTCCGCGCAAACAGAATTACACAATTGTACACAATTGACGTTCAAAATCTCACAGCATTGTATCTTTGTGATTTTATTGCCTTTCATTGACGCGTAATTGTCAATAAAATGCTACGGGATCGACGTTTAATGTGGGTTTGGTGAAAAAGTTATGTTTTATTAATATTTTACGAGATCGTTTAGGGAGAGCGATAAGATCGCTCGCTCTCGGGAAGTTTTTTCTTTCAATTTCCGTCACGATTTGTAGATTCATTATTAGTGGGAGATGGGGGCGATACGGGTCGTGGCCGCTATCTGCGCTGCCATCGCCCTGGTCCCTCCACGCACTCGTGCCTTGCCGGACTTCTATCGTGTCCTCCATGATTTATTTTCGGGGAAATTTATTACCTCATATTTTCTTTATTATTTCGAGACAAATTCGTTGGTGTATGATTAATAGGATTTCCATTTGATGGATTACTTTAGGGATATGGGTTGATAGTTTAAATTGAATGTTTGAGTAAATGTTGAGTTAATTGATTTTTGCTATTAAGTGTATTAACGCATGCACGGTAAGTATATTTTTTATCCGTATTAGGTTGAACAAAAACTACTACATTATGAAACCTTTCACAAGTCGCCTATTACAGAACT
>JAMBLF010000633.1:0-224216 GCA_030578115.1 Leucoptera coffeella | reverse complement strand
ATCTGCTCTCATGAATGGTAAAAACAGCTGGATGCTAGTTCAAAGTTAACCATTTACAGTAACCACTCCAAAAGGTCAACTGAGTTGATTCAGTCAAGATTCTAATATAAATCTCAGTCAGAATTGAAAAAGTGAATATACCATATTGGAGTTCAAATTGTTTAAATAAGCAAACTGAGTTGACCTAAGGGTATTTATTTGTTCTCTTTAATGATTTCAAAATTACTATAATACATTTCTGAAATACCTAATGGAATATGAAAAAAATGTCTCTTTATTTACGTAAATGAAAGTTAGTTCTCATTCGGGCAATAGGTATTTCAGATATGAAATGTTTAAGTTTCTATAAAACTCATATGTACTAAATTTATAAAAAGAACTCCTGATAATGAGTGGCTATAGAAACTTAAGCAATAGATATAATAGAAATTATTTTTAAATTATTAATAAAAATAAAAAGGGCAAACTTATATAAATAAAAAGCACAAAGCAGTAGTTTAAAATTTTTTCCACGATCTTGAAAACTATATCGAAAATCATGGAAAAAAGTTCAGTTGTATTTGTTAGTAAAGCTCAAACACAAACACATAAGCATGCAAACGAAACCAACAAACTTAATATAAAGAAAGGACATAAGGAATTGGTGAAGGAAAGGTTAATATAAACGCAGGGATAGGAAAAGAAGGGTGTTATCAATGGTTTCTTTGACCCCATCCACGATTATAGTTTTCAGAGATTCGCGATTATTGCACGGTGCGATCGTATTCTGAATATTTCAAGACGAAAAGAAGAAAACAAAATGCAAGGTGACGGTTAACTAGAACCTTAATACAGAGTGACTTGAAATGACGTTAAATGACTTGTGACTTCAACCAGGAGTTCACTCAGATGAGAACGTAAATAGATGTGCATTCAGCAAGGAGCTATTCTTAAATCATTCATTTTTATTTGAGAGATTTCGAGTCTATTAATTATAGTAGACTTCAGTGCTCTGACAGCAAACCAGAAAAAGTTCTCCATTGGAAACGAATTACTTAAAGAACTGAAGAATCTAGAGTGCAAGTTAGAGTCATCATCAGGCAGAGGTTAGGTTACGGTAGTGGTGTGATCGTGTGGATATTGTTGATTATACTGTGTTTGTGTTGTTAGTTCCCAAACTCCATCGTCCTAGTAAATAAAATGGGACATGCCATTTACGACTAGAGTAGTGACGTGCTCGGCGCGCCCCGCGGCATTCTGTACAATGCAAGTGTAGTTTCCTTGATGGTTGGCGGTCACCGAGTTAATAGTCAACACGGAAGCGCGAGCTCCGAGAGGCGTCGTAATGATGTCCTTATGAAGACTGGAGTCGACAGTGTCACTGCTGAATGTCCACGAGATATCCAGCGGAAGGTCGCCCTTGGTGGCCAAACAATTCACCTGAACAGCGTCTCCGGGGTTGAACGGTAAGTCTCCGAACGTGAACGGCACTATCAGTGGTGGAACTAGGACAAGCGAGATTAAACGTCACATAAAAAGCAACAAATATAATGAAGGAAATGGAAGTAAAAGAAATTTGGATGCACCCTTGACAGTTAGCTCGGTCGTGTGGAATGTTCCTCCAGCATTGTTGACTGCTGTGCAATTGTATAAGCCAGCGTGTCTTGCTTCTAAGGATTCAATCGTAAGAACACTGCTTCTTCTGTCCGTGTTGCTAATACGGATGCCTGGGATTGATTTTGCTAAATGGTTGTTAACTGTCCATTCGAAACGTATTGGCTGATCACCATGAGTAGTAATACATTGTAACGCAAAGTAATCTCCAAGGAAAGATGGTTCGGCTCCAGCGGCAAAAGGTGCGATTTTGGGAGGAACTGTAAGACAACATGAAAACTAACTAGAAAGAAATACTACGAATCACACTACAGTGTAACAAACCGTAAACAATAAGCTCAGTGGCGTATGATGTTCGACCAGCCGGATTCTCCCCCACGCAAACGTACGAGCCAGCATGTTTGGCGTCGACGGATTCGATAATCAGAAGGCTGCTGCGTTTGGAATTGCTCAAGGTGTAATCAGGGTTACGTTGTGATATTAGTTTCCCATTAACACTCCAGAAAATATTGATAGGGACGTCGCCAGAGTTAACTGTGCAAGACGCTTGCAAATATTCGCCAACGTTCGCTGGTTTGTCGCCAAATGTGAAAGGTATTATGTTAGGAGGGACTGCAAAACAAGAATCGCAATTGAGAAATGAAATGATGATTTCAACGAAACGTAACAAACTTAGGAAAAAGAAAACTTATGAAGAAAACCTGATGTCTACCGTTTATGATTAAAGTGGACGCGTGTGCATCAGATCCCGCTTTGTTTTCGACTACACATGTGTAATTTCCAGCGTGGAGATGCGTCACCGCTGCTATATTCAAAATTGCTGTGCTCTGTCCTATCATGAGAACGTTGACATCCGATCTAGGTTTGACAGGTTCTCCGTTGAAAAGCCACTTAATACGCAAAGGCTGGTCACCCTGTATCACAGTGCATGGAACGGTCACCACCTGGCCAGAGCTCATGGCGACTTCCCCGAACGAAAAGGGCTGGACGACAGGAGGAACTGGATTAGAAACAGGAGGTTACATGAATAAAGCTATACAAAATAAATACCGATGACGTTTAGTATCGCCGTGTGCGACGCCGACCCAGCTTGGTTGCTCGCAGTGCATGTATAGTTTCCACTATGGGTGCCCATGGCAGCGGTTATGTCCAGTACAGACACTCGTTTACTGAAGGATGTTACTTGAATACCCATTTCGCGGGTAACTGGTCGTCCTTGAAACTTCCAAGTTATCATCAGAGGGAGATCTCCTTTTGGGACATGGCAATCTATGTGGACGGATTCTCCCGAAAACACGGCCTCCTCTAACTCGAATGGCTTGATATGTGGGGACGGGCTGAGCAAACAAAATATTAGGGGTAAGGTAAGACAATTAGGACATGCGTTTAATATAATATTATAATGTACCCTTGACATGAAGAGTGGCTGTATAACTATGTTCCCCGGCAAGATTTTTTGCTATGCACGAGTAATTTCCGCTGTTAAAACCAGCCACTGCGGGAATGCTTAGGAAAGACGTTTGTTCTGCCACAGGAATGATTCTTAACCCCAGATCTTCAGTTATGTTCTTTCCATTAAATATCCAGTTAATCTTGATGGGGCGATCTCCTTTGCTCACGTGACAAGTCATTTGAACAGATTCTCCATAGTAAAACAGATTCGTTGATCTCGAATGGAATAATGTGAGGAGGAACTAGTCAGTGAAAAAGAAAAGGTAACTTAATAAGTTTCTAAATCATCTAACACGTAGCGTGCAACTACTCGTAAATATTGTTCTTTCATAAAATAGAACTACCGTGTATGTTTACGATCGCAGAATGATGAGCCTGACCAGCTTCGTTGCTAGCTGTACAAGTGTAGTTGCCACTGTGATGCCCAAGTGCTGTTGGTATACTGAGGACCGATGCCTTGTCACCCAACTTAGTGGTGGTTATCCCAAGTTTGTTATGGTAGGGAATTTCCTTCCCTCGAAAGCGCCACTTTATATCCAATGGTCGGGTCGCCTTTGGATACGTGACAAGTAAGATGAACAGATTCGCCAGCAAAAATAGACTCTGCCACTTCGAATGGAATAATATGAGGAGCCACTTGGAAAGAAAATGAAAAACAACATGTAAACAAGTTCAACTAAATATACGATATGATAACTAAATTACTACCGATGATTTTTAGTACTGTTGTGTACTTTGCGACTCCAGCTCTGTTTTTTGCAGTGCAGCTGTAGTTTCCACTGTGCGCTCCACTAACAGAGGGCAGGACTAGTACCGATGATCGGGTCCCCCAACTTTTGAGTACGATCCAAAATCGCGTGATAGATTTTTTTCCATTAAATTCCCAATAAATGTCTAATGGAGTGTCGCCTTTTGAGATATGGCACATCATCTGCACAGACTCTCCAGAAAATAGCGCTTGATCCACGTCAAAAGGCAGTATGTTTGGTGTAACTGTACGAAAACAAAAATATGCAGAAGGATGGCATGAAAACAAAAGAAAATGATAAAGAACTTAAGAGCATACTCTCGAACGCTGACCAAGGTCCTTTAATATCTTTTAAAAAAGCTTGCTCAGTATCCGAGACATAAAATATATAGTTCAATGAGTAAATGAAAACTGACCATGAACATTAAGGATAGTAGAATGATTGGTGGCGCCTGCACTGTTGGAGGCTACACAGGTGTATATTCCGCTGTGACTAGCACTCGCCGCCATTATCGAGAGATATGATGTTCGAGATGTCATTTTGTTAGTCAAAATATCAAGATGAGATGACGATGATGCGTTATCGAAACTTTGAAAATGCCACTTTATATTCAGAGGTAGATCGCCTTTCGATACATGACAATGTAGCTGGACGGATTCCCCGGCAAACACGGATTCATCAGCTTCAAACGGCACGATGTGAGGTAGAACTGTTAAACCAGAATGCATAGATTCATACATGATGCAAGCATACGCGGGTATATGGGGGGTTATCCCTAGCAGAAGCAAAGCAGTAGAGCTGACAATTAATACCAATCACGTTGACCGAAGTAGAGTGCATGGCCACGCCAGCTCGGTTTGCAGCATGACACGTGTATTCGCCTTTATGGCCAGCCGTAGCACTAGATATAGTCAACAAGGATGTTGTGCCGCCAATCTTTGTGGTTGATATTCCCTGATGAGAAGATAACTCTTTGCCATGCGCACTCCATGTGATGTCTAGGGGCTTATCGCCCTTCGACACGTGACAGATGAGTTGCATCGAGTCACCTGCATACACCGGTTCTTCGGCCTCAAAAGGAACAATATGTGGAGGAACTGAACAGGAAAAATAAAAGAATAAAACAATAACTAATTAACCATGAATAGTACCCTGAACGTTTAATGTAGCAGTGTAGTTAGTGGTTGCCACTATGTTGGACGCCGTGCACGTGTAATCTCCTGAATGTTTTTCAGTAACAGCCGCGATTGTAAGTATGGTACTTCTTTCTCCTGCTTTGGTTATACTGATAGCGTTATTGCTTTGGAGAGGGCGACCACGGAAGGCCCAAGAAAGCTGAAGAGGTAGATCTCCTTTCGGAATACGACACATGACTTGTATGCTCTCACCAAAAAATACTGATTCGTCGAATTCAAATGGAGAAATGATGGGAGCAACTGTAATAGGTAATAAGAAAATAATTTTCAACAACATCTAAACTAAACAAGCAAACATTGAGTGGAAGTACCCTTGACATTAAGCGTAGTGGAATGGCTGGCGCTGGCGACTATGTTCGAGACAGTGCATGTGTAATTGCCAGAGTGCCGGGCAGTTGCAGAAGGTATGATCAAAACAGAGCCTCTGTCGCCGGCAGTCATAACATTCGCCCCAGGTAAAGAACTCACGTTTCCTCCAGTAAATGTCCATTTGAATTTAAGAGGTAAATCACCCTTGGGTACTTGACACATAACTTGAACACCTTCTCCGTAGTAAATCGATTCATCGAAATCGAAAGGTTTTATTACTGGCGCCACTGGAATATGTGTAATAATGTCGATTTACCGGTACCTAGATATTATTTTTGGGTACTTTGGAGTTATACCTAAATGATATTTTTATGCCACGCCAAAGTTACGATAGAGGAGGAGATAGGTAGTACATAAGCAAATTAACATAATCAAACAATAGGAATTTTAGGACAAGACCACAGGTTAATGCAAGTACTGAACAAAATACCGTTTACAAAAAGTTGAGATGTGTGATTAGTAGAGCCCGCAGCGTTCTTCACGACGCAAGAATAATTTCCCTGATTCTCATGTGTCACAGAATCGATAATAAGCTGACTCATTTTCGGTGTATTTACAAGCGTGATGCCTTTTTTCCTGATCTCACTGGTTTCCCGTTAAAATACCACTGAATCTGTAGAGGACGCTCTCCCTTACTGACCGCACACGTGACTAAAGCCGTTTCCTGAGCGTTAACTGGTTCTTCACCAAAGTCAAAAGGTATCGTTTGTGGAGGTACTAAAAAGAAACAATTGCTAACTAATGAAAAGTTTAGTAAATCTCTATGTTAGTTTAAAGATTACCGTTCACGTAAAGCTGTGCTGTGTGATTCACAACTTTAGCTGGATTCTTCACTACACAGGTGTAGTTTCCTTGATTTTTGTGGCTCACTGATTCTATGGATAGTTGACTAGTTCTTTTAGTGTTGGAAAGAAAGATGCCTTCAAACCCAGAGGACAAAGATTTTCCATTGAAATACCACTTTATATCTAAAGGTTCGTCGCCTTTGGTTGCAGCGCAGACCACGACAACAGTTTCGAGGTCATTGACAGGGTCGGTCCCGAAAAATCAAAAGGCATGATTTGTGGAGCAACTAAAACAAATCAATATTGACGTTGCGTAAGATTTGGCTAAGCTTCATTTTAGTAATGGATCTGCATCGACCTATATGTAAGACATTTTACCGGAATGCTCAACTACAATAGAACAGAAAACAAATATACAACAAAAACCTAATCCTTACTTCGTCGTTATTGTTACAAGTGAAGCAAAAACAGCTGCTGACTTTGGGAATATCTGTAAATGAGCGAAAGCTTAGGAAAAATAAAGTGCGAGAAAGGATTGTCACGAAAGCAAGCAAAAACACAATGAATAATATACCGTTAACATTAAGGACTGCACTGTGACTAGATCGGCCAGCGTCATTTTCCGCTATGCAAGTGTAGTTCCCTATATGATCATGATGGACATTTTCTATACTGAGGACAGATATTCTTTTTCCGTTCCTATTGATTTGCACACCGTTCCCAGATTTGAGGATTTTGTCATTCAAAACCCAGTGTATGTTCATAGGCACATCTCCTTTACCAACCGTACATATTAGCGAGGCTGTGTCACCGGCATTCAAAATTTCTTCACCAAAATCGAAGGGGGTAACTTGAGGAGCAACTATATGGAATATCATAACGGAATATTAGGAATTAAGCAATAAATAAAGCAAAATTAGACTTAATTAAACTTGACATAGCTGTGAAAATAGAATACCGTTCACAGATAATTCAGTAGAATGATTGGTGTGCCCCGCAGCGTTCTCGGCAAAACATGTGAATATTCCTCTGTGTATCGAAGCCACAGATTCAATGGTCAGACTACTTGCTTTTGATCCCATTTTCATAATAGATATTCCAGGTATTTCACGAATAGGTTTTCCGTTGAATCTCCATGTAATGTTAACCGGAGCATCTCCCTTGACGACCATACATTGAAGACCAACCGTATCTCCAGCGTTCGCCGGTTCATCGCCGAAAGTGAATGGGTTAATTTGGGGAAGGACTAGAAAATAGTGCAATTTATGTAGGTGTTTGGATAAGCAGGTAATTATACAGCAAAATATACAAAAATATGTGACTATCTTATAACCCATACCGTTAACTGACAATTCTGATGAATACTCTGAGAATCCAGCCAAATTTTCTGCCATACACGTATAGTTTCCCTTATGTATTGAAGCTACAGAATCTATTGAAAGACTCGATGATTTGTGGCCTATTTTTGTGACTGTGATTCCTTTGGTTAGTGCTACAGGTTTCCCGTTTAGCAGCCAGGTTATATTAACAGGAACATCGCCTTTCGTGACCATACATTGAACACCAACAGTGTCACCTGCGTTTGCTGGTTCATCTCCAAAAGTGAAGGGATGGATTTGGGGTAGAACTGGATACATGAAGAGAACATACAAATTAGGGGCTCAATATTAATCAAAAAATAGTGATGTGATCATATTATTTTCTCGTGTTATGTCACTACGAGAAGTAGGCCGGGAAAGTAAGGAAAAGGGACTATATATAAAGAAAATAAGCATCTAAATTACAACCCAACCAGTACAATTAAATGGAATTAATAACCATTGACACTGAGCACAGTAGTAAGGTTGGTGCGACCCGCCTCATTTTCAATTTCACAAGTATAAGATCCTCTGTGAAGTGCATTTATGGTTTCGATGTTCAATATGGAGGTTTTCTTGCTAATCGTGGTGAGAACTATGCCGAGTTGATTTTGCCGATCGATTTTTCTTCCATTCAAACGCCACGTGAATTTTGCGGGCAAATCTCCTTTGTTCATCACGCAAGATACAGAAGCCGTTTCCCCTTCATTCAATATTTCGTCACTGAATTCGAACGGTGTGATTTGAGGAGGGACTGCGGGGAATTATCGTCAATGAAAGGTTTTGAACTAAAGGAAAAAGCTAGTATATAACGCTAGAAAAATACCGTTGACTTCTAAGACAGCGCTGTGGTTTGTGGATCCAGCAACATTGGATGCCACACAATGATAAGTGCCTCTGTGAACGCCGCTCACAGAATCGATGTTAAGAATAGACATTTTCATGTTAAGTCTCTGGACATTGATGCTCATATTGTTTTTGGAGTTGAGGTATTGGCCGTTGAAAGTCCAGCTGATATTGAGAGGTTGTTCGCCTTGTCTTACGGCGCAAGTGACGGATACCATATCTCCTGCATTAGCTGGTTCTTCTCCAAACTCGAAAGGCGATATTTGAGGGGGTACTACATAGTAAAAACAACTTTAGAAGAGACCTCGTTTTGTATGCTTGTAGTGACGTCAGCAAGCATATAGTAATTGCTTAAGGGAAGTGAAAAACTACTACATGTTCGTGCAGGGTCTTACGAGGCAATAGTACCTTTGGCGGGCATAAGAGCCTACAACAACGATCGTAAAACGGACATAACCTTAAAATCTAAAATATTCCTGTAAAAAAACTGGCATTAAATATAGCACAGTATTATAATCACTACCAAAATAAATAAATAGGTCCAAATTTTTCCTGTAAAAAACAATAACATACAATATTCACGCCTCAATGTCCTGTAAATAACACAACCTTATAATTGACATACATATAATAAATAATCCCTTATGGGGTGGAAATACCTTCCTCAGTCACAATTAGTCTTATCTATGAGTTATTATTGTATTAAAAATTTTCCTGATATTCCTTTAACTATCTGGTCTGTTGCTGGTATCATACAGCTATTATCTCGAATCTTTACACGAAAACAAACTGCTAAGAGTGGAATTGAACCACTCAAAATCTCAATTACTTTTATGAAGAGATCTCTTTTCTCTTTTTCTCTCTCATGTATTTTTCATAGGTCCATTATTACAAAATTAATCAACTTATAAGTTCTAATAACTTACTCATAACTTGAAGTTCGAGTGATCCTCTAGCGCTGTATCCTTGTGAGTTTTTGGCAACACAAGTGTAAGTAGCTTGGTCGGAGGCTCTCTCCACATTTTCTATGACTAGAGTGCCGTTGGGAAACACTTTCTGCTTACGACTGATGGGTAGGACACTGAAATATGTATGTAATACTGTTAGTTTATGTTGTAATTTAGTATTTGGTAGGTAACTAGTAATTTAAGTATACGTTTCCACACCGATAACTCTTATGGATGTAATATTTGAAATAACCAGAGATTTTAGTGATTGGTTAACTTTAATAGGTAGGCGTACATCTCATACATTTCAAGACACCATGTGATACGCAATGGTTTCCTTTGGCCATACTTACTTACTTACGTATCCAGACTTTTATCTCGTCTAACACTGCTGAATACGAACCAATTTATTAGCACGGATTTGACCAACATTGAATGTACATTTATTTAAAATCTTTCATACGTATTTATAGCTAAAATTGACGGATGTGCGCGTAAACATATTATTCTCACCGTCCTTCTTTCTCCCATACAATGCTATCGATTGGGTAGCCGGCGACAGGGCAATGAGCAATCAAGGAGTCTCCAGCGACCACCGGCCTCTTTTTCATCGGCCTCACATAGGGAAGTCCATATACGTTCACTCGAGCTGCATGGGAAGTACTGCCAACCTGATAAAGAAATAATTATAATGATAGAAAGAAATGAAGAAGAGAGATATCGTAAAAGAATTTATGAAGGTAAAGTTTCATCTTATATAAAAACAGCATTGAAAAGAAGTCTACTCCCTAATCTACGTAGCAGCTGATACATTGATTCATATGAATTTAGATTTGTTTTCATTCAGGATACATTTCAATAGTCTTAAAATTATTTTTCGCAGAAAACGGAAAACAAATTTATTTTGCTTATGAACTAAAACTTACTGACTAAAATCTATCTGTTAAACCATTCTATCATAACCAATATTTCTAGAGACCCCAACAACATTACCTTACTAGACGCCACACAGGAATACCATCCACCATCATTAGTGTGCACAGAAGAAATGTTCAGATGGGACTCCACATTTCCATCAGCAGTAACGAACTGTCCAATCTGCAATCTTTCTCCACTGGACAGTTTTTCTCCGTCCAAGAACCACGCAATATCTGGTGTAGGATTCCCTGAGGCTACGCATTTTAGACGTAGAGATGGGCCCGAATGCAAGGTTTGTTCGGCGAAGCTGTGTCGGATTTGGGGCGGTTCGACTGTAATAGATAATGTTTGTGAGTTTGGAAGTTTAATGGTATGGATTAGTAATATAATCAAGTTTAGAATGTTTGTGAGTTTTGTAGAAGATTTAAGTTGATTATTAGTGACTAATATAATAATAATACAAATCAAACTTACAAACGAGGGGGTATAGCTTGTGCATGTTATTGTCGCAGCAAAACGGTTCTAACTTATCTGGGTGTGTTATGTTTGGTGGCAAACGTATTGCTGATGTTATGTTGTAGTTGAATTCTCTTTACAAATTAAATCAGCTAAGAAAATAGATATATACGATTATTTGAGTAAGTAAATCTCATTGACGTAAAATGGTGGGCTTTAGGATTGCTGTCGCGTTTGTTAGTACTCTTTGTTTATAACTCTATTGGTATAGGTCGCCGTCGCCAAGGAGAATAAATTGTCCTTAGTCCTTAGTTACATATTATTATTTTTAAATATTACAACTTCAAAGTTAAGCTAATACTCACATCTGCCACCGAGTTTCAGTTCGGCACTTGCTCCGGCACTTTCTTGGTCGTTACGAATAAAGCACTGGTACATTCCCTTATCTTCTTTTTTCACAGATTCTATCCTGAAATGAGGTATTTAATCATTATACACAAAATAAAGGCTACCACCATGGACATGGTCTCATTTTTTTATTTCAGCTGCTTTGTGAAATGCGAACAGATTTTATAAACATATAAAGACTTTATGTTGACCATTATGCCTGCTTAAAATTATCTAATCCATCTGAATAAAATTTTCTTTGCATCAAGTATCTGCACTGGTTATTAGCCTTTATTAGTTTATAACCTTTTTTACAATGAGTACATGATTATTAAAGTTTATTCTTACCTCAATACTGCATCATGATGATTCATGTCCTTGCCATCTTTAAGCCAAGTGATCGTTTTGATCGGATTTCCTTCATATTTACACGTAAATACAGCGGGTCTGCCAAAATCAATAGTTTGGGTAGCTGGCTCTATCGTGGCTTTTAAGGGTGCTGTCACTGTCAATACGGTCTCAACAGATTCGCCTGAAAAAGGAATTGGGAGATCATTGTTAATAAAATTGAGTTAGAGTTTCTAAGTTACATAACCGTGTATAGTATGTAGAATTGATGAGAAGGCTTTTCTTTTATTAATTTGGTAGGGTTAAATTTATTTTTTCCGAATCCAGCGCCTTTTAAACTACTGTACTGTGCGATGTGCGGGTTGCAAAATAGATAATCTACTAAAATGCTTACCTCCAACTGAATTATTCACAACACACAAGTATTTTCCAGAATCTTCAACCTTCGCTTCTTTGATAATAAGAGTTCCAGAGACCTGCTTCACTCGGTCATTAAGCGTAACTGGTTGCTTTCTGGTAGTTCCATCCATAAATTTGTACCATCTGTAACAATAGAGAATGTGTTCAGTATTTTGTCCAATGATTCCGGCAGATGGCGTAGCATTTATATTCATTTAAAGTGATCTTTCGTCTAATAGTGTAAAAAATTGATAATATGGGGTCTCCATTACAAAATAAAACCCTACCTACCTGAACACGGGGACGGGAAAGCCTTGACTTAAACATAAAATGGTGCCAGTTTCACCCAAAGCGAAGAACAATTCTTGCCATCGACCACCAGACAGCTTTGGAGGAACACTATTCGTAGGTTCTTGAAGAAAAGAAAACATTTCCTCGAAATAACAAGCGAAAACCGGGAACAAACTCAAGCAAAGGTACCCCAAAGCCTTGACGCGAAAGCAAAGTAAAACAAAACGCTCTGGGCACGACACTGATGATATGATTGAGATGAAACAGAAACCCTCAAAACAAACAAAATGGTGTATGTTGACGATCTGGATTAAGATTGTGTAGATTGCAAGCGCGCGGTATACAGGTTACTGGATGATCTTCAAAGCTAGAGAAACCTACTTACCGGGCTGGTGTCGGCGCCACTCAAACGCTTAATGTGTTGCGGTGAGAGTGGACGCACGGCCGGCCGCGGTTTTCATTGCCACCACAGCGACTGCAATCATAACTAATATAAACCACCAGAAGTTACAAGTAATGTATTTAATATTCCAGTGATGTTAAATCTCATTGAACTAAGATACAAGATTTATTTAATAGAAGTTATCCTTGAGATTCGTAGATGTTGAACTTGGCAGTCACTATTCTAACTAAGATTATAACGATACCTCGTAAGTGGTGCAGGGAACGCTTGAACTTCACAAAGTAGAGCTAGATCTCCGCGACCAATTTGTTTATTAAGTCCGTCACCGGTCACTTTCGGTCCGGTCCTACCAGTGGGTTCTGCAAAGAAAACAACCCTGAACTTACCTAAATATAGGCACAGGGAAAGCAGATACTTGACAGGTCAAGTAAACATTCGTATCGCGCGGCACGAGGTAAACTTCCCAACCCTCGAAATTCTTTGTCGAATCCTTCCTTGGCGCTATGTTATTTGTCGGTTCTGGAATAGTTTAAACGTCTTACGCTCTCTATCAATGAAATAAGGGTTACGTAAACATACCTGAATATTGGGACGGGATATCCCGAGACATCACAAGTCAAATACGCAGCCTCGTTTAATGGAACTACAAATATTTCACCACCTTCAAATTTCTTACTCTTATCGTTACGGGGTGCGATTTTATTAGTCGGTTCTGCAATAACAACAGGGAAAGTCAACGCACCTCATTAAAGGAACGGGATATCCTTGGGCCGGGCAGAGCAGAGCGACAGCTGAATTCTGAGCGAAATGTACGTTCGCCTTTGGCGTAGCAGTGATGCTTGGAGCAGTACTCGCGATTGGTTCTGGATATCATCAACACTTGTTACATATAAATGGTGACTTGCCTGAATAAGGGTGTTGGGAACGCCTGAGCTTGGCACAGTAGAGCGAAATCCTGACCTACTTCCTTCACGAAGGTGAAACTTTTGGAATCCCCAGAAAAAGTTGGAGCCTTTGCGCCTACTGGTTCTGCAGAAGAAACAAATAAGGACTGAGTAAAGCTTACCCAAATCTGGGAGCGGGGAACGCGCTTACAGGACACGTCATAAAAGCTGTAGAGTTATATGACACTAAGATGATCTTCCAGCCCTCAAAAAGTTCATTCGTCTCCTTTCTCGGCGCTATTTTATTTGTGGGTTCTGTAATTACGGTTTGGACCTTTATTTTATAGGAAAGCCTTTAACACATGACTAGATTTGTGGTAGTACTTGCCTGAACATGGGAGGTGGATAGCTTTGAGCTTGACATAAAAGTGACAACCCTTCATTTGCATGGCTTCTTACTATTTGAATAGATTCCGAAGAAAACGTTGGCGACTTGGAACTAACCGGCTCTATAAAGAAGAAATGAAATAATAAAATCGGCTTGCCTGAATATCGGTACCGGAAACGCTTGAGCTTGACAGAGTAATGCAAAACTTTGACCGCTAGCCCTTTTCAGAGAAGACAAATCAGATTCTGACGACAAAGACGGTGCTTTCGATCCAACAGGTTCTGTAGAATATTTAACACGTACATACTGAAACGGAGCTCATTAAACAATCTAACTTTCGAAGTAGAACAAAAAAATCTAAACAACTTGCCTGAAAATAGGGACAGGAAAAGCTTGGGCTTGACACATTAGAGCGAAACTTTGGTTACTACATCGCGTCACTGCAGACAGTGTAAAATCTGTAGAAAATGTCGGTGGCTTCGATCCCACTGGTTCTGAACAATAAGAGGAAACATTAGAAACTCACCTAAATATAGGAACGGGTGATGCTTGAGCTTGACAGAGAAGTGCAAAACTTTGACCAACGTCTTTAACAAATATGCTTCCTTTTGACTCGGTGGAAAAGGACGGGGCCTTTGCTCCGACGGGCTCTATAATATGATGAAGAAAATTGAATGAAATCCCACCTGAACATCGGTTGAGGATAACCTTGCGCTTGGCAAAGCAAAGAAATCGCTTTCTCAGTTGCAACCTCCGTATTATACGACGACGCAGTTGAAGGGAAAGCTGGAGCCCGAGCTGTTACTGGTTCTGATGAAAACGAGCGAAATAAAGCAAATCATAGGTTAAAGGAAAAGCCTTACCTAAATATTGGGACAGGGAATGCCTGTGCCTGACATAGCAATGCAAAGTCTTGCCCAGTTCGTCGAGTGATTCCAGAAAATTGGACATCATTGGAAAACGTAGGAGATTTTGAGCCGACCGGTTCTACAATATAATATTATATTCATTTATTAACGACCAGCTTAACAAAATGCCTGAACATTGGTAGATCCCTCTAGAACTATTTTATTCACATACAATTCTTACCTAAATAATGGAACTGGAAACCCTTGTGCCGGACACAGTAACGCGAAATCTTGATTAGATCCTATCTCGAAGGAAGCCAGTTTCGATACAGTAGAAAACGAGGGACTTTTCGAGCCAATTGGTTCTATAAAACAATAGAAGTGCTTTATTATTACCTGAATAATGGGGCGGGATAGCCTTGTGCTGGGCAAAGTAACGCGAAGCCTTGATTGACCGTTTTAACATACCACGCCATTTTGAAATCCGTTGACAAAGATGGCGCTTTGAAACCGATAGGTTCTAGAACAAAAAGCCGATGAGCGTGTCAATAAATTCAAGAATAATTGTAACCAATTCTTATTTTATACAATTATTTCTTGAATATTTGTTGGTCCAGAGAAAATTATGAAATAAATTATGATACCCCCTAATATAACAGTGAAAACTGTTGGTTTTTACAATTACCTTGACAACGGAACGGGAAAAGCTTGCGCAGGACATAGAAGCGTTGTACTAGAATTGACATTGACGCTGAAACCTCTCACACTGTCCATAGTTGGGAACTTAGGTGGAACTCTTCCCACTGGTTCTAAACAATCAACATAAGACACATGGTTGTAATACCGAAGAGTTTTTGGAAGTAGATAGATAGCCTGGTTTCTATAAAGTAAATAGAATACCTGAACGATGGTGCAGGGAACGCCTGAGCAGGGCAAAGCAAGGTGACGCTGCCGCCACCGTAAGAATCGAAAGCGCGGCTTTTGTCACTACTAGTAAACTTCGGTGAAACTCGGCCCACTGGCTCTAGAAATAACAAAGTTAAAGTCTAGACTTTTCTATTACCTGAATAGTGGGACCGGAAAAGCCTGAGCAGGACACATTATTGTCAAACTTGCATTCAATAGCGCGCTAAAACTTCTTGAGCTATCCATTGAGGGAAATTTGGGTGGAACGCGACCAACCGGCTCTACAAAAGACAAATCAAATATAGAGTACCTGAATAGAGGTGTTGGGAACGCCTGCGCCGGACACAACAGTGTTACGCTAGAGGCCGATGCAAAAGTGAAACTTCGGGCCGTTTCCATAGACGGGAACTTAGGAGATACTTTCCCCATGGGCTCTAAAGGTACAAGAAACGCAATTAGAGATTACCTAAATGCAGGAGCTGGGAACCCTTGGGCAGGACATAACAACGGGACTCCGTCACCGCTATCAGCCTTGAACGTGCGACTTATGTCTCCAGTGGGGAATTTGGGCGAAACGCGTCCAACTGGTTCTGAATGTGAAATCGTTAGCATTTAATTATTTTCGTACCCTAAACTAAATGGAATAAGAGCAGTGAATCATGTCGAACCGAATAGATACCTAATGTTTTTTTATGTCGTCACTGTTTCGACTTGAACTGATTTAGTTACCTGAATAATGGGACAGGAAATGCTTGAGCAGGGCATTGCAAGGAAAATGTTTCATTGAGCTTCACTCCGATCATTGTTCCCATAACAACGGAAGCAAATTTGGGAGGCACTCGGCCAACAGGTTCTACAATACGAAACAAATATTTAGTTTATTACCTGAACAACGGGACAGGGAAAGCCTGCGCAGGGCATTGTAACGCGTACGATTCGTTTTTCGTTACATCAAACATAGTGCCTGTTAGGATTGTTGCGAACTTTGGTGGGACCCGACCGACAGGCTCTAAAAAGAAACGTATCATCAGTGCCATTACCTGAACATGGGGACGGGATACGCTTGAGCGGGGCACAGCAACGTAAACGACTTGTTAGACGAGGTAACGAACATCATTCCGACTTGTGAGGTAAACAGTTTTGGAGGCACGCGACCTATGGTTTCTGAGGAGATACAAATAGAAAGATCGTAAGCCCTTACCGAAACATTGGTGCTGGGAAAGCCTGCGCGGGGCACAGAAGAGCTAGGTTGGCGGCCACGCTGAATTGGAAACCGCTGGTTATCTGAGCGGAGGCGAACTTTGGAGGCACTCTTCCAACGGGCTCTGCGCATGTTGGGAGAAGGCTTAGTGGCTGACAATAGCAAGTCTTTTATGTATCGTTATTATTCAATACACTCTTATTTTAGGGGAAAATTTTATAGGTAATAAGTGTGCCGGAGAGGACGAGCCAAAATCGAATCATGGAAACATTTCATAAAAATTGTATTAAAAGTTGATATACTCGTAACGGATAAAGTAATATTGAACCATGAAGAAGACGATTTCCTTGATAGGAATAAAAAAGGAATAGAAACTTTGCTATTGTCAGTGATATTTTTTCCGGGATTCCAGAGTATCAGTACCATATCAAACATCAGAACCAGTAACATGGTGACCCTAATAAGACTTAATGAAGATTCTCGTGTCAAGGCTCTGCAGGGTACCCTATCCCAACATTCAGGCAAGTACATTTAAAACTACTATCAGAGTTTGATGGACCATGCCAATAGCATGGTTCACCAAACTTTATTTGACTACATGGAAGCCAATTGGTTTTTGGAATGCAATAATATTGAAAAGTAATAAACGTGCGAACTGAAAATTTTAACGGTAACATACTTAATGTAACGGTAATAATAACATAATTTTGAATATATTCGTATAGTGAAATAATTAATATCTATAGATTTAAGGGTTGAAATTGGCATCCATGAAATCATCTTAAACTAATTTGTTAATTAATGTTTTATCATATTCTTTTGTTCAAAATTTAAATTTAGACAATACATACTTTTAAATAACTGAAACATGCATTAGGCTTGTTTTCTAGACAAAAAGTATTGCTGGATAAATTATAATCAAAAAATAGATATGGAATACCTTTGAAATTATTATCAAGAAGAGTTACATTAATCATTCATATTCAAAACATAACATACACCAAATTTAAAATGTGGGATCTTTTTCATTCGCGTCATTTACGTAACAAATTAAAATAAAACTTACGCTAAAGCTGGTGCTTCATAAATATTAAAATAAACAAATATAATGAATTAATTCATTGCAAAAGTGTAACATTATCAGTTATCCATAATATGACCACTTATTTGCTGTATTTTGACGATTTATTTCAATGGTTCTCAAGGCTCAACCATCACATACATTTTGAATATGAATGTGCCTATTAATATAACTCTTCTCAACAACGTTATGCCACTAACCAGTGATGACCAGTCGTCCCTTGGTCGCTGACAGTCTTGTCTCTCCCGTTAGTCTATGCTTAGTTCTACATTGGTATGACTTGTATCCATCTTCAGGTCCAACATCTCGGATATGAAGTTCTCCTGACGGGAGTACTAAGTATTTCCCCTCTGAAAATGACGAAAACTGTTGTAGAATGAAGCTAAAGAGCTAAAATTAATAAAGCCATTTTAATGGTGATAGTTGTCGTTTAAAATGATTTTAATGTTGAACAAGTAAGTAAATAATATCAAGGAAATATATGAAGTTAAATTTGGTGTTAGCAAATATTTTTATCAGAACACTCAACAAAAAAATATTTAGAGTTTAACAAGACGTTAATTGTACTTAATTTCGACAACATAATCACCTCAAACATAAGCATTGCTTACAGCATAAGGCTGTTTACTTACAAATTTCATTGCATGCAAGGAAGGCAGGATTGTAAGGTAAGGTAGGCCGTGAGACCCATGGATAATTTTGATTCCTAGGGATAAGAGAAATATACTTCTGAAGACTGAACAATCCCTACCGTCTGAATTATTTTCCGATTCCAATTTTATTTCTACTTCATCATCACCATCAGTTATTATCCAAGACACGACTGTGACATATTCAGAGACGAAACTTGGCACGTGACATTTGACAATAGCGGCGTTCCCTCTCAGTACATACTCCTCCATGAGATTGACGGCATACGCTTGCGAGACGACTGCAACAATATACGACCTATTTCAATAACTGGTACAAAGTAATTCGAAAGGAACATTATACTACTTTAGAATATCTTATACTTGTTATAGAAAAGACACGTGACTCAACCTACCAACCCGAGAGCTAATATGGTGTTTAAGGTTAGGATTGTAGGTCAGGTACTAGGATAAGGATGAAGAATAGGGTCATTCTAACAATTACCCAAATCTGTATCGCCGTTTGGACTACCATGTATATTCATAGATATTTCTGTCTCTTCATCATCATCGGTGACGATCCAAGATGAAACAGACACGTATTCAGAGACAAAACTCGGAATCTGGCACTTTAGGATAGCGGCGTTGCCTCGCAGAACGTATTCTTCCCAAAATTTGACGTCATAAGCTTGAGACACAACTGTAGAAGGAAATATAGATATCCGAAATTAATTCATCACTAATAGTAGTAGTCTTCCCTAAATAAACAACCTCCAAAAACGATAAGTGAATCAGGAAGTGTTGGGAAGGAAATGCAATCGCCTATTAGTCACTTAATTACCCAAATCGTTATTAGTGTCTATTTTTATTTCAGTCTCGTCGGTGTCTCCTTCCGACACGATCCAGGATGTGACCGCTACGTACTCGGAAACGAAACTAGGGACATGGCATTTGAGGATCGCAGCGTTCCCTCGAAGCACATTTTCTTCCCACAAATTTACTGTATACGCTTGGGACACCGCTGTAAATTGAAAGACAACAAGGTATAAATAAAACAAATGCATCAACACGATCCAAACACCATTGTGCGAACCTCGATAATACCTAAACAAAAGGGAGGATACAGGAAAGGGAATCAATAACGTTTGTTTAGTTATTCAAATACCTAAATTAGAGGACCCGTCTACTTTAATTTCTTGTTCGTTGACGTCACCCTCGGATATAATCCATGATGATACAGTGACGTATTCCGTCACGAAACTCGGTATGTGACACTTCATTATGGCCGAATTGCCCCTTAGGACGTTCTCTTCCATTAAATTTACAGTATAGGCTTGGGACACAACTGGAATGGAATAATACATTTGTGTGAAACAAACGTTGTGTTAAAAGGAAAGTGGGTAAGGATAAAAGGTACAATACAGCGATAAACACGATATAGTAAGTACCCAAGTTTGAGTTTGAATCCTCGATTTTTATTTCTAATTCAACTTGCTCATTTTCAGAGATGAGCCACGATGACACGCTAACATACTCGGTAACAAAAGTAGATATGTGACATTTAAGTATAGCAGCGTTGCCCCGTAAGACGCTTTCCTCCATCAAGTTCACCGTATACGCTTGAGTAACAACTGCAAGAGAAAGAAGCTGATTTGGGACATGTAAAGCAAAAGGAATCTTAGGGATAGGACATAAGTTCCTAAATTATATACAACATTGTTAATACCGTCGTCATTCCCAGTAACATCACTTAGACTGAGTTCTCGTTCTTTTGCGTCTCCTTCAAAAATTAACCACGAAGCTACGGAAACGTATTCGGTGACGAAACTTGGAATGAGACATTTCAACAGAGCAGCATTACCACGCAGCACATTTTCTTCTACCAGATTTACTGTGTACGCTTGAGAGACCACTGTAAATAAAGTACCACAAATATCCTTAGAGTAATGTTGCCAAATAGTTAGCTAGTCCCTAAGGAATCTAGGATAAAGGAAGGATCGATTTCATAGCTCTCAATATAAAATATTGTACCAAAATCGTTCTCAGTGCTAGCATACTCTCCCCCTTCGGTATCGTGCCACGACACAACCAGAACATGGTCAGACACGAACGAAGGTATATGGCATTTGAACACCGCCGCGTTACCTCTTATAACGTACATATCATAGACTTGCGATTCATAGAACTGATTCACCGCTGAAATCAATAAACAAATAATCTGATAAATCTCAATGCTGTATTCGGGACAGGGGAGTGACGGATAGGAGCAATTTGGGTCACACCAGCATCTCGATTACCGTAATTGGTATCGCTGTTGTTGGAACGGAATGCGCCGAGTGATTCCTTGTCATCCGTTAACCATTCAACTACGTATACGTAATCAGCGACAAACGAAGGTATGAGACATTTGATGATCACTGGGTTCCCTCTGAGGACGTACTCATCGATGACCCGAGGCTCGTACGCCTGGTGTACCACTGCAAACATTTTATTTATGATATAATGCGTTTAGGATTAGGTAGGAAGAGGTACTGTTAGCTAATTGTTCACTGATTATGGTACCAGAATCAATACTCTTTGTATCGTCAGCAGCTACAGTTTCGTTATCCATACTCCAAGAGACCACGTGGACGAAGTCAGCGACGAAAGACGGTACAATGCACTTGAGGATCGCTGTGTTACCGCGCAAAACGAATTCATCATTGACCCGAGCTTCGTAAATTTGGAGTACAGCTGTGGTGAAAGGAAAGGAATGTTAGGAAGCTACACACTAATATAAGTTACCCTCGTTCTGGTTCGGGTAATAAGTGCTACCATCGCTATCAGTCCACATCTCTACCGATACGAAATCCGAAACAAAACTTGGCACCTCGCATTTCATGATGGCAGCGTTGCCGCGTATTACGTATTCGTTATCTGCTTCAGCTTCAAATGGTTGTGATATCACTAGCAAGAAAACAAAATTATGAACTAATCAAGTAGAGCTGTTTATGTTAAAAGGTAGGATAGGGATTAAATTTATAAGGAGTCCAATAATAGTTTACCCTCAGCAGTGTTTGTATTGTTAATTGTCAGCATTTGTCCATCATCCATAACCCACGATTCGACATACACGAAATCGCTGACAAAAGATGGAATCTTACAACGGACAATGGCTGCGTTCCCTCTGATTACGTACTCATTTTCGGCTTCGGTCACGTAGGACTGCGACACAACTGTAGAATATCAATTAGGACTCAGAAAGGAACACAGGAATAGGTCTTACACCATAAAGGGGAAGTGGACAAGGTGTCAAAGAGCTATTGTTATGTTACCAAGGTCTTCGGAATAGCTAATGGTAGTCCCTTCTTCGTCAATCCAGGCTTCAACTTTAACGAAATCAGCGACGAAAGAGGGTATGGAACATTTGAGAACAGCAGCGTTGCCTCTAATTACGTATTCTGTCAAAATCTCAGCTTCGTAAAACTGGTTGATTACTGCAAATGACGACATTGGTATGGATAAATAAAGTTATGTGACAAGGATTTCAGAGGAAGTGGATTAGGATATCTACTTGTGGTATACGGGCTTTACCAGTATCATTTGTGGGAAGGTATTCTGTATTATCAGATCCAACCCAGGCTTCAACTTTAACGAAATCAGCAACAAATGAAGGTATGTTGCATTTAAGAACAGCGGTATTGCCTCTTATCACGTATTCTGATACCACTTCAGCTTCATAATACTGTGAGACAACTGGAATATTTACAAAGGGGATTTACCTAGTGAATTGAGGATTTATAAGGTAGGAATTATTAGGAGTATTTGCTGTTCGTTGTACGCCAGTACCCGGTTCGTCATTTGATTCTCCTAAAGTAAACGTGTTCCCGGCTTCATCTTGCCATGATACGACAGTTACGAAATCAGCAACAAATGACGGGATTGAGCACTTCAATATTGCTGAGTTCCCTCTTATGACATACTCGTTATTCACTTCAGATTCGTACTGTTGCTGTACCACTGTGAATGGGTAGGGAGTTTAGGAGAATTGTCGATATATCTGGGAATTAACCATAATTATCTCCCGGGAAGATATCTTCTTTTTCATCTGTGTGCCAGGAGAGTATCTCAACGAAATCAGCGACGAAAGATGGTATCTGGCATTTTAGTAGGATGCTGTTACCCATTATGACGTATTCTTTGTTCACGTCTGTGTCGTAATGCTGAGCTACAACTGTGTCGCCAAAACAAAGATACATGAAATATACATACTTACATGACCTGTAAAAAATCTGTAATAAAATGTACACAGAAAATGCATCTCTTACTATCTAAATAGAATCTAAGATCTTATTGCGATAAATTGCATATTTTTTTCTAAATCTATTTCAGTTGAAAGGCTCGCTCTGTAAAGACTTAGTTTATATCTAAGATCCAATTTATATTCTAGGCTATAAGCTGAAATAGCATAAAGCCATTTTACATGTAATGAAAATCTATTTAAATAATGAGGTATTCTCCACTGTATCGGGTTGTCTATGCTCAGACTATTGTCAACGGAAAAATGTCGTAACGTATTCAGTTTGAAATGCGTTTTCGAACCATGTACCATCGTAGAATAATAAGTTGAAGAGGTGTTTAAGTACAATGGACCTGGCGATGATAATTAGTCACGAAACAACAATCAGGTTGTGATTGTATAATTCCTACTGTTTATTGATGTTACTTGACAAAATATTGCTCGAAAGACTTTTCTTTATACACTTTTAGTTATTTAGTTTTTCATTATCGATGCAAATTGTAGTATAATACTTTTTTTGTAGTATTTACACTTGCTTGTGTGTCCTGACCAGGCAATATTTATTAATAATTCAAGAACCTATGATCTGTCTTAATAAAAAAGTCTGTAACCCTCCATTAAAATTTCGCATAATAATATGCTAAGGCCTGTCACCAATGTTGCATAGAACATTAGAACCCCAATATTAATGCTAAAACTAACCAAAGAGGTCTGTTCGCCCCAAAAGGGATTAAACGACGTGGAATATATGTAAAGGCAATAGCTTAATACTAATATGTTAAAGAAGATTTATTTTCGAGATAATTACAGGTACACAGTTATTTGAATTACAATAACTATGATTAACTAATTACTGGAGTACATTGTTACTTGCTTTGTAGTGTTATTGACTTCACATGCATATTATTGTTAGACAGCAGGTGAGAAATACTTTTACTTTCTCTACATAATGGCTAATTAACTGTCTTTCGTCGTCATTATCTTTGTAGTCTGACTAGAATATATTAATCTAGTTAGATTTTAAAACCATACTTTGAAGCCCGTTATAATGTTAGACTATAATAATGTAAGAAACATTTTAATATCATATGTTTAAAGGTTTATAATTTATAGTTTATTGGTGGTAGGTTACTAGTCCGTACCCTAATATAAATTAATCCCTACGTTGCTGACCAGAAAGATATATTGTCTCCGTTGCTGTATTTACTTGTTTATATTATTTAGCTCAGTTATCGTTTATTTTAACAATATACATATAATGCATATTTCAATTTGTTCAATACTTCATTATATTGATATTGTCTTTTTAAAGGTTAATGGTCGCCAAAGCAAGAGAGATTTGTCAGGATCTATTCAGGTGGCGATCGATAGTCTCTGCCTATCCCGTTGGGGACGTAGAGGCAGATATATTCCTTTTTTTAAAACATTTATCAAATGCTTCAATGAGTCATTTATAAGCGCATCACACTTTATAAGTATTTTCTTTACCCAGACAAGGTACATTTCATCACGTGTGAGGTCAAGGTCAAAAAATACTGGAGACTGAATTGTGGTCATACATCATATGAGTCATATGATATAAGTACGACGTATGGTATGATACTAGTGTTCCGGCTTTCAATTCATTCGGAAATACAAGAATAGACGGAGCCTGTTCATTATAACTTTGATTAGTTATGTAAGTAAATGCTTAAATTAGATTAGAAAAGTTAAGTCAATTGTTGGATTTAACTATAATCTGTAACTGTATTAGTTGTTATATATCCTAAAGTTTCTTACGATGTTTAAGAACTATGTGCCTATTTTACCTAATAGTATGGCATCATTGTATTGAGGAGCGTTTTGAGCCTTAATTATATAAGAGAAAATATTTGTTAATTGTTTCAACATATTATGTTGATGGTAACTACATGTTTCTTAATTTTCCTAATTCAAATAACGCAAAAGCGCCGTATACCGACCACTGATAGAATTGACTACGTAAATCACAAAAAAGATAAAGAAAATGTTTAAAGTATAATAATATAAAACGTTCTTTAAAAAGATTACGATATTTACTTTCATAAAATCACAAAGAAAAATATCAAATTTGCCTTTTTCATACCTAAATCTGGTATCAAACTCAAAAAACTTGATTTATACCGAATGCACCGTTTACAGACCGGCTGACGCCTGACGTTCCTGATTCCGACCACTGAGGTGCCTGATTCCGACCAGCCGTATCTCGCCTGCTAAAATACCTTCTATGCTCACAAAACGAAAGAAATCAAGCCTTTAATATAACCCCGTAATAAGTATGCTACCTGCCTGTAAATTTCTTAAAAAAATTCGATATTTTATTGTTGTTGACAAAGCAAATCATGCTGCGAATATTTCGTAGGTAAAATTTATTTGTCGCGGCCTTAACACATAGACCAGCGTCAGTACCAAAGTGGCGTAGTCCCTCTCTCATTATGAATTGACTTGATATGTAGGGTCGAGAAGAACATTCATTGCCGTAGACCTAAAAACCAGCTTTTTATGATGGTCATGGAGTGGAATTGAAACTAGAGCGTTGCATGGCGTAAGCAATTGTGGAACTCTTTTTGAAACATCCAGGTGGCTGACAAATAACACTCTTGTGAGAGCTGAAGGGCCTCATCTTTGTCACCTTCTCTTCTGCCAAACTGAACAGTCACTCCATACCTAAACTTATACTGTATTGCCCTTGTTCGCTTTCAAGGCAACAAAAGAGCTGGTATGAGACGGTGAATAGGCGTAAACGAAGCCAGAGAGATTGTCAGGATCGTTCAAGGTGACGATCGATAGTCTCTGCTCATCCCATTAGCAAAGCGTATGTTGATTATCATGAATGTTTTAGAAAGACAAGATAGTATGTCAGAATCTCTATAAGAAGTGAACGATCAGGAAGTGGAACAAGTAAAAAAGTGAGAATCTGGTATATTTGGCAAGTATGTTGACTAGATATGGTGAAGGTCATATAGAGCGGGGAAGAGACTGAAATAGGGAAATATGACAAACGGGGTTAAGATAGTTTGATGACTGGTCGCTGGTTGAGAGTGGATTCAAAAACGCCGTTCTGGTTCCTACTTTTATATATGGTACTGAATGTTGGAAAAAGTATCACGGTAGCATAATGCAATACAGATCAGGTTCCTAACAAAATATGTACATAATAGAAGATTATGTGATAGGGTAAGGCAATAAATGAAGGCGTGAATGATGCCGTATTAAAGAAGATGGTGAAAATATCAAAAAGAATGTTAAGGTTGTTTAGGCAAATGGAGAGGATGCATGAAAGCTAGGCTACGAAAATATTTACAAAATTCAGATTGGTAGCGCTGGATGAGGCAGGCCACGTAGAAGTTATGCTGATCTAAATATGATCTTCTCAAAGTTGGTTTACATAGGGAAAGGAACAGAAGACACACGAGATCTTTATCGAGGATCGTTCAAGGTGGCGAACAATAGCATATCCATATACCGTTAGGGAAGTACAGGGGTTAATATATGTATATATATATATATATATATATATATATATATATATATATATATATATAGTTGTATGTACTGAACACCTGAAACTAACACATGCAGACTGATCCATGTACTAGGAAACCAAAGGTTCTTGAGTTGGACGGATACCGGTACATGGTGATTAAATCGTGTCCCGATTCCGACCAATCATATTATTTCGTAATAAAATTTTAAATTTTAACATATCTACATAATTTTAGTACTTTTTTACATTATTGACACTTGACTAATATAACAATATAGCAAAAAAGTAATTATATCTGTTTAAAATGACTAAATAGTAAGCATTCAAAACATTCAATGTTAGACGTAATGATACGTTTTGAGAATTAAAAGTCAAAGTTTAGACACTTTTTACAAAAAAACTATAATAGTTAGTATTGGTCGGATACAGGTCTTTAAAATAAGAATAGTCTTAAGAGTAAGAAAGTTAACATGAAATAATCTCAAAGCTCATCAAACAAATGAAAAATAGCTTTATTCCCAAAGTACGAAAATCCTGTATCCGACCAGAGTGGTCGGTATTCGGAACGTACTCATTTTATAGAGGACCAGATTCCGACCATTATTATTTGCTTGATATTTTGAATAAAATACGCTAATATTACTTGCTGATTGATATCGACGGTGCTCAACAAACCAATAAATGATATGATGCAAAAATACTACGAAATAAGCAAAGTTTTCTTCAAAATAATCCAGATCTTCGTTTACGCCGATTTATGTTTTTTTCGGATCCGATTTGTCAAAAAAAATTCCCTTGCGACGATTTCGGTCAAATGAGATATTTGCTGTTAACGTATCTAAACCAAATTTTGTCTTATAATGTAATATAAATTTATGAACTAATTGAGCGCAAATTCATAACTTTAACGTGAAATTTATAAGTTTGGGAGGGAAAAAACCAAAATGGTCGGATACAGGAGGTCGGTCGGTATACGGCGCTTTTACGTTAAACCCTTTTATCAGTATCTTAACATTTACATATCAAATCATTTAATAGTAGCAATAATTTATAGAATTTTTATTAATCAGTTAGTTAAAACACATTTCAAACTGACATTACGATCCGTCACATTATTGACACCTGTCAAACTAATGAAGAGACAACTTACCGGCTCTGACGTTGACATCCCTGGAGTAAATGGTACCAACTGGATTCCTGGCTAGACACGCGTATACTTGAGCATGCACCTCCTGTCTGTAATCCTCGGCTCTGAATGGCGGGAACACTAGGTTGCCATTGGGTTGGACCTGAAAGAGTATAGCGTATAGTCTAATGTAGGACTTCTTCTTATCTTAGTGATCTGTCACTTATCTAATGAAAAAAGAGCTTGTAATATCTAGGTGTGTTATTTGATAATCTTGAGTAGTTACCACGAAACGCTTAAGAAAATATTATAAACAAACATATACTCATATCGTGTCATCTCATCACTTAATTCACGAGATAGTATTACAATCTCTACAGATGTACGATGGTGTACCTATATGACTTTTATATTCAATACTTTTACGAACACAACATCGATAGCGTTGTTAAAAGGCCCAGGCAATGCAGTGTTAACTAGGATATGTGAAGATATCAAAGGAAATGAGTATATGTGTGTCTCCGGTACTTAATTATCAAATCATATTATTATAAAGTAACAAATACGTGTCCTTTTCCTGACTGAAACTATTCCTTAAGGTATAACTATTAAGTCCACGTATTATATCAACTCAAACGTCCTGTCACACTATGAACTATTAGTCCAGATAATAATAATGGACATATGGAGATCCGTGTTCTCTTTCTACACCTCTACAGGGAATCAGACGTGATGTGTATGTATGTTTGTACAAATGTGTGCTCAGATTCCATAGTTATAAAAAGCTCAAGAGGTATTAAATCAAAGTTTTAATCACTGACCCGTCTCAAACCCGGTACATCCCCAACTGCAGTGCCATCACCTCGAACCCAAATCACATCAGGCGTCGGAGATCCTCGGGCAGCGCACTCAACCACTGCGCCAGTGGTGTTGCTGAAGTCCACTCGGTTCGGAGGCTCCTTTATG
The DNA here is from genome assembly GCA_030578115.1 of Leucoptera coffeella. Taxonomy (NCBI): domain Eukaryota; kingdom Metazoa; phylum Arthropoda; class Insecta; order Lepidoptera; family Lyonetiidae; genus Leucoptera; species Leucoptera coffeella. Next base: position 195,906 of record JAMBLF010000633.1, on the reverse strand, counting down.
AATATCGGACCTATCGTTTCGTCTTCGCATTTCGATAAATCTGCAACAATGGGAACGGTTGTTAGGATTCATGGATTAAATATAATATAACTAATATGTATAACGTATTTTCTTTATGATCAAATAAAAACTTTAACTTAAACTTTACAAATAAAAATTAATTTATATAGAAATTATCTTCGCTGTCAGAGGGTGGTAGGGTTCCCAAGCCAATGATAACATTCCTCCTCTGAATAGCAATGCAAATTTTTTGAGAGAAGAATGCTCCAGCCCTGGGATCCCACACTTATCAATTAAAAGGGGTGTTATTTCTTTAATATAACTAACTAATATAAGTTTTGGGCAGATATTGATAAGTAGTTGTAGAACTATATGTAGTATTACTATAAGGGTTTTGATGACTTAAGGAATTTTGGAGTAAGGTCACTTGCCCATTCAGCAATTAATCGATAAAGTATAGAGATAGTTAATCGGGACGTGTATCATCTAAGTACGAGTCTATTTCTAAAATGAAATCAAATTTATCGCAAGTTAAATCTAAAGTTGTATTGTGCCATAAGACAACGTACTTGTGTAGTTATTTGTCTCAAGCTATTATAAGAAGATGAATAGAGTTATCTTGCACTTGAAAATGAGTCCGTCTTATTCTTGGAACGATGGTTCTATTTTTAAACTCAACGGAACCTTTACAGGCAAGCACTACTTATCTATGCTCAGATACCGTAGTTACCATAATACTTCTGCTTTTGCTGTTAGGGTCAAGATTAATCAGAAATTTCAAATATCCTGCCCAGTGTGTAATATAAAACTTGTGTTAATATTCCGTAGCCTTCCTTAATTGCATCAACAATGATGACATCATTCACAAACTACATTTGTTTCCATTTACGCACAGCCCGTGTATAAGTAACTACCAAAACAGGAATACAATTATGAATTGAATGCATTAGTTACATTTGTCATATATATGTATATAAAAATTAATACATACATATGTATTAAAGAATCACTAAAATTGACTAGTGCCAACTAAAAAGCTCTTCCTATTATAGTAAACCACACCAAAACATAAAAGCCGTTGATTCTATTCAACTACCACATAAGAAAATAATTTAAAAAACAAGAATAGTATCTAGAAAACAAAAGTATTAAGTCGTTCGTAAAAATAGATTCAAGTTTCCAACTCGCAAGAGGTCGTCTAAAAGCATCTAGCTGACAAAGGTTAGGGCTCGACCCATTTCTCTTCGCAAGCACCGAGCGGGGCTTAAGAAAGTATAGACAGTCTACAAGTACGTTCACTTTTAACTCGAGAAATATTTGCTAAGAAACTTGCTTGTTTGTAGTTCTGTTCTCCCTTTAAGGAACGTTTAATCTGTGTAAATTAATGTAAAACGAGTGTAGTTACCTATCTTAAAGTTACGATCATTACGACACTATATAACGATAACGATAACTTAACGACGTCATTTGAATGCGCTAGCATTTTGCATATTATAGCATAAAGTAACTATCTTTTACTGTATTAAATAAAGAATTTATTATGGAACGGCACGTTTTTTATCTTTTATTTAACTGAATAAGACTCAAAATTCCCTCCTATAACTTAAGAAAACCATTACAGAAACAAACAATTTTTTTAGCTAAGATTCTTCACAATACGTGAATTGTCAACGATTGGAAATTTTAGATGTCTCTACATATGCGGGTACTTAATACAAATATGTAATACCTACACAACTCTTCAAGTATTTCTAGCATATGTATTTTAATGTTTCATCATGACTCGATCTCTGAAACGGCGCAGCTGCGTAACCCATTAACTACCGCGATCGCTAAAAAGTTCCATATTCATCTGAGCAACATATTTTAAATATGCAAACGCGTACAAAGGTTTTAACAAATGACTGACCTCTTTTATTAGTGGCGGACCCTCCCTTCCTGTCAAGAGGCAGCCATGCGCACATGTTGGCTGGCCAAACACTTTTATTGATTAGAGATCCCGCCACATAAGGTGGCAGTAGCCAAACTTGGAACTAAATTTGACGTTACCGCCATTGCGTGTTATTTTGTACGAAAGGTAAATTTAGTATTACCAGCGTTGTGTTTTTTGCCCACTCTTTGTAATTTTTATGTTTGTTAAGGGTGATTATAATAAATTGATTTCCGGAGTTTCTTGTTAGTTCTTCTCCAAGCTAGGGTCTCCGCTGATCTAACCTCGGTAAAAAATATGTAAAGACAATGCTCAGTGCCATGTTTGAAATAATAGTTTTAAGAGATTCGCGATTTATACTCATGATATAAGATATAAGGGTGTGTATAAGATTGATTGCAGCTATGGGAAATCCTACGTCGAACACACTAAACGGTCTATTGCGGACAGAGTGAAGGAACACATAATATATGTAATATATAATAAGAAGGATAAGTCCCGTTAATTATTAATCATGTTTGAAATAGTTTAATAAACATATTTTGACTTTGATATATTAATTTGTTTTATTTGAGTTTATAGCTCTGCAACCAAAGATCGTTACAAATGAAACCTCAATATAATGTATCGAGCCGTATGGCACAGTGAGTGCTAGTTTTGGCGTGTTTACTGGCAACACTGGATTACGCGACTGTGGCGACGCCTCCAACTGCCACCTTATGTGGCGGGTACTCTACAGTGTGTACGCATAGAGTACCCGCCACATAAGGTGGCAGTAGCCAAACTTGGAACTAAATTTGACGTTTCCGCCATTGCGTGTTATTTTGTATGAAAGGTAAATTTAGTATTACCAGCGTTGTGTTTTTTGCCCACTCTTTGTAATTTTTATGTTTGTTAAGGGTGATTATAATAAATTGATTTCTGGAGTTTCTTGTTAGTTCTTCTCCAAGGGTCTCCGCTGAACTTCTTCTTCTCAATCGTTACGCTCTTATCAGAGCGGTCGTGGTCTTCATGACGTGGCATCTTGAGCAGCCGAAATGGTTGGTGAACTAACCTCGGTAAAAATATGTAAAGACAATGCTCAGTGCCATGTTCGAAATAGTTTTTTTACATACATACATACACATCACGCCTGATTCCCTGTAGAGGGGTAGGCAGAGATCACGGATCCCCATTTGTCCCGATCCTGACAGACCACTTTCGCTTCATTGACATTCATACATTCTCTAATACACTCTCGGCGGTTATAGATACTCCTAACGTCACCTTTTTTCAATATAGCGTCTATCTGACTGTTACATATATGTCTTATTAGGCCGGCCCCTACGTAACCGCCCTTCCACTTCACTCATATATATTCCTTTTGTCAATATATAGTTTTTTTAATTTGTACTTAGATCATAAAATAACTTTCAAAGAGAGCTTATGATAAAAATATTTTGACTTTTGACTTTGGTATATTAATTTGTTTTATTTGAGTTTATAGCTCTGCAACCAAAGATCGTTACAAATGAAACCTCAATATAATGTATCGAGCCGTATGGCACAGTGAGTGCTAGTTTTGGCGTGTTTACTGGCAACACTGGATTACGCGACTGTGGCGACGCCTCCAACTGCCACCTTATGTGGCGGGTACTCTAAAACGAATATAAATAAACAATAAAACACTTTTTATTGCTAGAGGACAAGGAAATGACCTGGTTTGCCTGATAACTTTGTAGTTATTTATAGCTTTTGTTTTATAGGTTCTTACTTATTGGATAATAATTTCTTGGTGTTAATATAAGTAATCTCATTCACTTTTGTAAGATATGTTAGTTAGAAACAATATAGATTGTCCATTTGTTTATTTTATACTCATATAACTATTTCTTGCACCTTCTGACCAAAAATAGCTCTAACCACCACTTATATCTTCACTTCTATATGAATATTACGTACACTATACAAAAAGTACAAACAAACAGCAAAGAGAAAATAGGAATAACAAACCCCGTCACGTGTCGTCTGCGTTCAACAAGCCAGAATATCCTTGAACTTGAAGCACTTAAATCAATCACAAACGAGCTATTATACAGCAGTAGCTAGGCCGCCAAAAAACAACAAAAGCACTTGAAGTGGCGCGCTTGCAAAAAACAAAACAAAAACGCCTGCGCACCGACTAGTGACAGATGCGCGTGATCCTGCTCGCTGATTGGTCGACGCGACGCGTATGTAACAGATGGTTGTAAACCACTCATTCTTCTTTCGGATAACAAGTTCTGCATTGAATCAGGTTAAATTCTAAAGCTTTTTAAAAGTCCGATCGATTTTATTGTATTGAATTTAAAATTTTTAATATGATTTTTGATTAAAAACAGGATTAACCTTATTGAAACCCTGCAACCCCGCTTAGGGCTTGAAAAGATTCTGTTGTGGTTTGTGCATACGTATCGTTTTAATCATAGGGTTAGTGAATTAATCCTTTATAACTGACATAGATTTTATTATATTACGTGAGTGCCTCGAAGTAATAAAAAAAGGATTTAGGAAATGCATCGAATACTACGGTGAGGGAAAATATCGTAAGGAAACCTACCTGTTCCCCATTCAGGTAGGTAATAGACAGTGCTTGTAAATGGCGACAAGGCTTACCACCTATCACATTGAGTACTCAAGACGTGGGTCGAGGTGGCCATAGAATTACTACCTTTGCAATTGCAGAGATGGAAACCTGAACCTCTGACTACCCCGCAAGGGTTAATGGTCGTGAATGCGTTTGTCTTTTTTTTGCCTCGAAATTTACCTAGATAATTATGCAAGAATTCACTCTTGTAATAGTTACATGCGTTAATATGCAGTCCTTAAACAACTTACATGTAACTAAGAGTATGTACTGAAATAGTATAATATCTACATTGCTCTTAATAATGATTGAAACGCAAGACGCCTAGCAAGGACATATCAAAGAGCTCTTAATGAAGAGATTCGCCAGTCTGCATGTGGCTTTTAAACAAGTGACTAGTATGATCACTCAATCGGTTTGAAGTGGAACAGATGTTGATTTATTAGCAAGTGTAGTGCTACAGTCTTTATTTTATACACGCTCGTATTAAATACTCTTACTCAAAGGACATACCTACATCACAACCAAATCTACGAAAACGAAAATATGACAACCTTAGAATATATAGAGTTAATATATATTCTAAGATGACAACGAAGTCAATTTATTACTTACGTTAAAGTAGTAGGTCTTCAGCTTAATAGTTAACGTTGTAGTAAGAGGCAACTATAAGACTAGGCGAAGATAAATTGATTGCTGAATGATGCGGGATCAACCTCTTAATTGATATCAGCCCTCAAAATGTTAATCAGTTATGCCAGAGAATATAACTATAAAATTAGATTAATAAACATTGTCCTGTGCTAATCTGGGACGTAAAAAGAATGCTAACTAGCTGCCGTTTTTCCCGGCATGTCGTAGGTGGCGACTAAGGGGAATAAATAGAATCTATTGGGCGAAAAGCTAGCAACCTGTCACCAATGTGCCGTTATAACATCGCAACCCCAATATTCATGCTGAACCTACCTAGGACATATTATGTCTCCGAGATGCTGTTCTCCCCGAAAGGAATAAAGGGCGTGAATGTATACGTTATAAGTTCTTAATGCGTCATGCCGACCTATTATCTCATATAAACAAAAATATTTCGTAGTTTTTGTCCTACTTACTCAGTAATTAAGGGTCATGACCCTTAGTAACCCATTCCGAATATGTATTAGTTACTTTCTTTATAAGATAAGGTAAAGTATTTACTTCGCAGTTTATCAATGACATAATGAAAATGTGCCTCTAATAGCACTAGACATCATATTGAATGGGAGTCACGCACTCAAGTAATAAAGTCGCTCGTATAACTCATTGCTGCATTAAGTGGCATACAAAATGCCATTTAACGCAATAAAGAGATTACTGTGAATGTAAAGTAACTTATAAGGAGTGTCCAGATTATGTCAGTCTAGACGCTTTTGAATTAATTCTGGTTAAAGGTAATTTTCAGTTTGCATTTTACAATGAGTAGTTAAGTTAACACGATAGTTTTACAAGCTCTTTTTTGAAAAGTATTTTTTATTGTGATTATTGAATAAAAAAATATAATTTTGACGATCATTATAAAATATTTAAGACGTTTTGGAGAGAAGTACCAAAAGTTATGAATTAAAGTTTTGGCGCTTTAGTTACGTTCGAAGTAAATAAAAACTCTACGCCGAAAAAAGGTTTAGGAAATATGAACGAATGTATCTGACGTGATATTAAAACACTAACTAGTAGTTAAATCTTTAATTAAGAAAGCAATGACGAGCATTTCTTAGCTAAAGCTATATTGTTCATCTCAACATGTGGTAAGCATAACTCAACCTATTATGATTCTAAATTCGAGTACGTTGAACGGTTAGCACGAATTTGGGCGTTGGTTAGGTCAATTAACCTTGTGACTAATCCCATGTTTGAATTTACTCGGATCGTATAGCACGTTTCGAATGTTTCAACAAGTGTCTCGCCCGCCCGTATGAGAGTTTTATTGTTTTTAAATACCTTGGTTGGATAATGAAATGTAATGATGCTCCTTTACGATATATTTTGTTTACATAATTATGTCATTCATTATGTGTCATACTTACATTAACTACATTGTCTTTTTTGGGAACATTATTCTCAAGGCGGGTGTACGTAGTGTGAAGAACAGAAGAGCATGTAGAAAAAGGTTAATGGGTGACAGTGAAGCTAGAGAGATTTATCAGGATCATTACAGGAGGCTATCGATAGGCAGATGATCGCGTTATAGACGTTGAGGTGTAAATATATGAATGTATCATACTTATATTAATGTCTTACTGAAAGGTTGCTGGATATAGTGTTTCAAAAACCATATTTTTACGTAGTTATAGCTCTTAGTCTCATCTTGGAATACTTGGAATAAGCAGAAAGATAACTTGTAGGTATTGGACAGTCTGTCTTGTAGACATGCGAAAGTATTGGAAAATATCTTTTACAAAATTCTAGTTCATATCACTTCATTAGGGACGACCTAACCTTATAGTTACAGGTTTTATAACCAAACATTCCTAGTTACTAAACATTATTAGAAAGCTTAACAAAAAATGTGCCATAAGTCACTACATACATAAAGGTAACATACTACACTGTATGAGATAGTAAGGTTTAAGAACAGCTAGAGATTGTCTCGTCTCGAATACAATGGAGAGAGGCGTAGAAGCATGTAATTTGGAATTTCAATGCACATTCGTTGGAATAATACAGTAACTACTTTTCTTAGTACAAATTAAACATGGTGTATAGTAAATATGAGGTTAAGCCACTGTGACTCATGTTATTTTACAACCTTACCATATTAGTTAACACTGAACGTAAAAATTGCGTAATTTATTAGACAGTTAATACTAACTTTAGATAACTAAGAAGAATTAAAACTTTGCTATAGTTAATTATACGACTTACTTTTATTCTTACAGTAACAGCAATCATCCTTTAGTTATAAGGAAATAGTTCGTGAGACATAACTAATTACGTTTCATTATTGGATAAAATCTAATAGAATATTTTATAAAAACCACGATAAGGATTTCAGAGTTGTTTCTGCTGAACCATCTTATATTATTTATTTATAAAAACTCTACAGCACATTACAAACTTACATTAACTTAATTAAATTTACATTACTTTGCCCAGTAATTGAGTTTATTTTATTATCAATATTATTATGTTACAAAGCAGAATTTACGTATTAAAGAGTTAAATATTCAATGTATTGTTATCCTTATCATATTCTTCATAATTTACAACGTGATTTGTCTAGCCTAATTTAAAATGGAATACTTATAGTATTATATTATCTGTGCCTTTGCGCTAATCAAAAATGAAATCGAAATTAGGGCTCTTGATAAATATTATGTCAGAAACAAATGCCATTCATAAGACCCACATATTCATAGACAATGATCCATAGATTCCGCAATATTCCCAAAAATAACATGCAACGAGTTCATATGATTAATCCATTAGCAATATAACCCAAATAAAGATAGCAAGGCCCTGCAATATAGATTACGGAGGTACGAATGAAAATAAACCCTTTCTATAAAGTAACAGAGTTGGTATTTGAATAAGATTTTGAGATACGTGGGTTCGTTCAACCTTAAGGAATTTTGGTACGTTATGAGTTTTAGTAGCTACTGTGGAATATGGAAATGTGTTCCTTTTTATCTTGAGAGAGGTTAGTATATGGGTAGTGAAATTTTCTAAGAATAGCTTCTAGGAAGGCTTTGGATTTGAAAGCATAGAGAAAATACTGCGGTTACTCAATAATTCGGTAGTCACAAGTCAGGTATTATTCGGAAATTCAATAGAGTAACTATACTTTATTTTTCAAAACTTATGTTTTCCTATAATTGGTAACTGAGGATTACAAATTTTGAAGTTTTTTCATCGGATTTATTTATAAAACTACGTACAAATTTATCTAAGCTAATAATAAGTACAAAGTGTATTACAATAGATAGATTTATGCTTATTTTTTCACACCAACATCAAAGATTGTAAAGTAATTATAATAAGATTTACAATAGTTACCATGTTTAGGTACGAAATACGAATCTTACCACCACTTAGTACGTAGATATATTTAATTGTACATTAAGTAGTTACATCTCTAAGCATACATAGTTAAAATAAATAAATACGTGAAATTAATCCACAGAATGAAGTACTTACATACAATTCCTATATTTGGAATGCCCTAGGATGATTTTTACTCATACATGGCCTATATTTATTGGTATTAATTTAGCAGTTATGTCATTTGGCCGCGTCACTCCAAATGTTGCGAAATGCAGGATGTTACCAATTAAGATGGTACTATTTTTATAGCCACAACTCAACGGTTTGAATTTGAATAGTGATAAAGTTATTTGACGAGGTCATTCACTTTTAACGAATGGCCCGAGTTGGATATAAGGAAAGCTACCGTATGTTATCTGTCTGATGTCAAATCTGAATAACATTGAGTATTATCTCGTCAGTTACAACTGAAAATATTAGTAGTTATCGAGGTCGAAGAGCCTTTTAAAAATTTGCACGTTCAATGATAACGTTACCCTGAATGCGGGTCTTTATAAGAAGTAAAATAAAATACTACTGATAACTCTTTCGGGATAGACCTTTCGATTGAGTAACTACCGTCCTTATTACTGAGATATCTGGTTATTCAAAGCCCACATCAAATAGCCAGTAACCGACAACAGATGATAAGCCCAACCTCGTTTATAGATACAGACTATTACTTATACCAGGGGAATCAATATGTTTAGATTTCATCTTATATGTATAATGAGCCAGCACTTTTTCACTGCATCAAGGTTTTAATATTTAATGTTTATGTAAATGATAAATAAAGTGTTTCTTTCTTTGATACTCTATTGCAAACATACAGAAAAGATAGTTCATGACCATAACAGTGTCCAAGGTATTACAACGTAGTTCACGTTCATAAAAGTAGATCGTATACACCTACACCATTGTGCAACGCAGCCTACTCAAACACAACATCCTAAGATTACTTAACGCGAGATAAAGGTGCTCTTTGTTGACAAACGCCTTTTTTACTAAGAAACATGAGGTGAACTACGGTTCGAGGTATGACGGTGTGAGAGCTCATAATGTAAAGATAGTTTCTGTTTTAAACCATAGAGGGAGGAAAGAGTAGAGCTTTTAACCTTTTTCATACCTGGGATATGTTGTAAGAAAATATACAATATCTGTATGTGTTAATGTCGACTGTTATGCGGATAAATTTATAATAACTAATAGAAAAAAGGATTCCTTCTTATCCTTGTTAAAACAATCCTTTGGATAAAAGTGTAATTGCTCTCTAAAAATGCTGAGACTTTTTGTAGTAACTATTGCTAGATCTTTATATAACTACTAACTATTTAATGTTTAACTTCATGATTACGTAATTTGTTTCCCCCTTTTACTTTTTCAGTAACTTTCGAAAGAAAGTAATATTCTTACATCACGAAACGACAAATTTAAAATGCTAATTCTATGATAACAAACAATTGAACCACTAGTCACGAAATAAATAATGCCAAGATAATCGAATTAGTAGCTTCACAAGTACATAGGCTCCCCCATATATTCTAATCATAACGAAAGTCAATTGGATGAAAGCAGTTATGCACTTTGACCAATGAACTCAATTTATATGGTGTGGTAACGACTTGTTAAATGTGGCGATCGATGTCTTCCTATCTTCTTTGATATGGTTTTTTAAACTTGAGGTTATATTTGTTTTTTTATTAACAAAACTAAGTACGTAAATAGAGCTTAGACTTCACAACAAGTACATATATATATATATTATATTCTCGCCCATTGATTTCGTCAAATATTTCCGCATACAAAAATTAAAACTATAAACTTTATAACTATGCTATTTTAATTAATATAAGTGAATTATACCTAAGGAAGTGAGCGACAATTGGGAAGTATAATAATTCAAAATTGACATTATAGTTAAAGCATCTTTCTCTTGAGGTATAGTTACTTTTGCATGAAAAAATGCGTATCTGTAATAACTAGTGAAGTACTTTTATTGATCACATTAATGATTAGTGTAATAAACAGTCATGTAAATTTGTATTGACTAAACTTTACTAACTTCCCAAATATCATCGGAAACGTTTAGTTAAACTACCAAATACGAAAACGAAATCATATCAAACACCGATATTTGATCCAATAACTCGATTCGCCAGTTATTCGATTGCAAATATAAAAGAGTCAACAGTGGAACGTTTTAATTAACCTGTCTCGACGAACGCCTATTCGATGTCACCTAATGGGTCTAGTGAATCGAATCATCAGGAATCGAGTAGAGGCATGCTCGAGGGATATCGATATTTTCATCGTTATTGACGTAGGTATTAGTGGAAATACGAAAATAAGAGACTCTTATATACATACTTCTTTTTAACTAGTTTCCGTGCTAGCTGCGACGACGTAAAAACAATGCTAATTAGCTGCCGTTCTACGCGGCATATGGTAGTGGGCGGCTAAAGAGGTAAATGAAATCAATTCAGCGATGGGCTAGCAACTTGTTACCATTGTTCCATATGACATCATATTCTAGAAAGTGACCAAAGAGATGTCTTATGAAATCATATATAATGTTGAACAAGACTTGCAAAAAATGAATCCTTTTGGCATGTGCTGTATAGTTTAGGAATTGCTATAACTAATTATCCAGAATAATTAGACAGACCGGTGAAATGAATAACTGAAGAGTAGGCAGAGTAACTTTAGACATAAATTGGAATCGAGATGATTTGAATCATTCCAGTTTCTATCTGTTAACTAATTAGCTTAGTGACTAACTATTATTATTCTCCTAACATTTTAGTAATTCTATACAACATGCTACTCTGAATTAATTCATAGTCCAGTATCAGATCTTTCTAACACTAACTCCAATGCACTTAACATAAGTCCTACGTGTTAGGTTACCTGTGTGTTACAAATTCAATCTACCCAGTAACAAGAGGGTCTGCCATACATTATTTATACACTACCACGAAACTGAAGTAACAGTACACATTTGTCAGTAATTCTAGACTGGTCCCATGCAATTTGACGCGTCACACCTGTAGATGGCGTGAGGACTATCTTGATTGTCGGTGTAACATATACCTATTTTAATTATATAAATGCTACCGTCCGAGAGATAATTAGAAGAAATATTAATGTGAAAATGTTTAAATACAAGGGTGGGAAACTTGTAACTTTGTATTTTCTTACCAGTAGTGATAAAATCGAGAAATGATTTCAATGAACAATTAGGGAGCATGTTCTAAAGTTCCTTTGGCAAAAAAGTCTGATATCAAAACTAAGAGTCTGACAACAGCGAAAAGCATCACAGTAGTACTATATTATCAACACAGTGATAAAATCAGAACCAAATTAGATTTATCAGCTAATTTGTTTCCAAACAAGTGATAAGTGTATTTTCAGGTACAATAACATAATACATCAGTGACACAATATTACGAGTAACTCATATGATATCGCTATGCACTTTTTTGCACTTATAATTTAATTTCCGATAACATACAATGTTTTGTTACAGGATAAGTAAGGTTTCCACGTAGCATCTAAAATATATTTTTTGATTTTTTTTTAAAAAAACGTTATTTAAATTTATAATTATGTTATTATTATTATGTGTGTTATAAGCAAGAGTTATTTATCAAGTTCGTTCTATGTGGCGATCGATCTCCTATCCCCTTAGGAACTAAAAGGCTTGAATACATGTATGATGCTATCAATAAAGTAGCTACTTCCATCTTCAAATCAAGCTAGATTACTTATTCAATTCACGCCGTAAATACGTCATCATTGCAGACCGGAAGCAGCCATGACTCACGTCAATGATGAGGCGTGGTTGATGCACGACTCGTTGATTACTCTATTAAAGTGCTAGTGTTTTATTGGCTGATAAAAGCGACAAGAAAAGGGGAGTAATTATCGATTTGTTTACTATACGGGTAATAGTGAAGTAGAGTTTGTTTACTATACGGGTGATAGTATAGTCCCGTAGATGTTTCTTAACTTTGAAATAAATACTAGCGTTTACGTAAGAGTAAGTTAATCAACTTATTAAGCAAGTTTCGATTTGTCTAGGATAAGTACGACCATTAACCCTTGTGGGGTAGTCGGAGGTTTCCATTTCCGAAATTGCGAAGTAGTAATTCTAAAGCTATCTCGAACCCACGTATTGACCAGGTGGTCAGCACTCAATGTGACAGGTGTTAATGTCTAGGATAAGCATTTGTTATTATTAATAGTACCTTAAGGTAATGTTTAGGTTTACTTTAACTAGTCTAAATAATTTATATATGCGTCAATAACCGAAATAAAGGTACAAATAAAACGAGGCAAGTTTAATGAAAGTTAATGAAAGATTATAAAGTTCCGCAACAAAAGTCGACGATTAGAAATGGTCATTCCCGCGTTCAAACTTCGAGGACTTTTTAAAGTTCTTTGTTCTTTTAATGGATATATGATGACCCTAATTACGGTTTCATCATAGACAGAACAAAAACAACAAATACGCGTCAAACTATCGTAATCAAAGTGAAATTATGGACACAATCTAAATTGTATGGGGAAACATGTGGTTCGGTTTAACGCACATAAAGCTACAATTATATAATATCATAAAGTTTGTTCATTACATGATGATGGCTAACAAGGGATACTCGTTGGTTTAAGTTAAGTATTAGTACCTCTACTTGTAAGTACTTAGATGAGCATTATTTACAGCCGTACAAAAGCATACAAAGAAAAGAAACATTAAGAAGTAAGTTTTTTGTAGTAAAGTCAATCAACGATCAGGATGTAACTTACCATTGATCTGATAGATTATTTTATAATACATGTAGTTAGTAGAAATTTCTGTTAAAATAAAAACCGACTGTGATCAAAGCTTAGTAACTTTACTAACTATCTAGTTACTATAGTGATTAATTTTGATTATCAGTAGCTATGATCTTCTTAACATTATCAATATGGTACCTCTAAAAACCCATAGCTACATAAACCGATCTCACTACGCTTATGTTACTTTAATAGCAAGCCCTCTACAACTTTCATTAAAACAGTACGAACACTAAGGGGTAAAAAGAGCAATCAAATTCGAATGCCAGGGGTGGACACGAAATCGTGAAGCTAGCATCAATGGTCGCTTGTACGAAGCTTACGTGACTGCACCTCGCCATACATAAAATACACGACCCTCTTCGTTCATTGCCCCTGGCCAAAACACGGTTCAAGCGCTGAATGTAGCTTGATTTTTAGATGTTTGGTTATATATCTGGTTTCTATGGGCTATTGTAATAACTATGTATAGTAAATAACGCTTCAGATAAAGTTACCTTGATGTCATGATTATGTTAGTTTAATATATTTTGGTTTGTTTTTGTACGTTATCGTTAGAAACTCTAGTTTCTACCAATTAGAGTTCGGAATGTAGATATTTTAGATTATAATCATACGATCGGGAATATTAGATTTACTATGTAAGATTTTCAATCATATTTCCTCTGAAAACCGTCTATCATCAAGACCTACGCGCGATGACATTCGTTGTTTAACCACAGATTACAAAAGCTGATTTTAAGTCCGATTAAGTTTGACAAAATATATGGACCGACTCATTTCTTATTTTACTATTGAACAGCTATATCTAGCTATTCTAGATATAAAAGCCGAATAACAAGGTGCTATATCTAGCCTGTCATGTCTAAATATCCGATAACTTTCCCCGGTCGCGCTGTATCGAGCCGTGACGTCACAGGATGCCTCACACCCTCGCCTATCCTATGAAGCAGCTGTTTCTTTCATACCACAGCACTTTAATGAAGGGGAGAGTGGGACAGAATGGGATGCTGTAGAGTGATTAGAATTTGGAACGCGTGGGGTTTTGACATCTTGAAATAGGTTTGAAGAAAAAGGAAGTGAAAAGTAACTATTTTGTGTAAGCGCCCATTATGTTCGAAGCATATTTGTACAGGTGGCTTTAAGGACCAACTTTTCATAGATAACTAATACCGCATATGTAGTACCGTATACATAATATTATGTTAAATTCTTAAATTTTATTATTTATTGTACCTAGTTCAGTCCTTTTTTATATCTAAATATACACATTATGTTTATATCTTTTTCGAAATGTAACCAAAAATTACAGTGCTTTAACTATCATATTATTATTTTGCATATCTTAATCAAATTCACATTACTTGTATATTTACATGAAATGGCCACGGTTTTATCTCTAAACCTATCTCTAAACTAAAAAAAATAATGAAAGTGAAATCAAGTTCCAGTGTGATTTTCCTACTATCTATGCGTAAGGGAAAATTGAATTGAGGTCATTCACAGGTCACGAAGAATTGAAAACACGATAGAGAAGCTTAACCACCCTAGTCAATGTAATTTTCCTGTTTAATCTTCAATTTGTATAATTTAAAGCCATGCGTAGACTAGAAACAAATGTAACTGTTGACTTGTAAAATGTCTATCAAAATTAAGTTGACAAACTTTAGTTGTTTAGTTGTCACGCAAATTAAGTATCGGCTTTTAAAGTTACTGGCTAATAAGAGTTTAGATACATATAGGTATGCACGAAAGTATATACGTATTTCTCTTAAGACACGGATAGGACATCTTGACGTATAGATTTATCTAGACATATGGGAGTCAAACAATTTGATGAAAATATTGAATAACTATTCTTGAGTATCTACTCGCTAGCGTATATCTTAATAACTATCAAAATCATCAAAGAACCGTCAAAGGCTCATAAGAAATATAAAGCTGAATCACTGTTTATAATATTTTTACTTTTTATATGTTTAAATATTACAGACTAGGGGTGAAATGAATCGATTGGCGATGGGCTAACAAACTGCCACTACTGTTCCATATGACATTAGAACCCCAATATTTATGCTAAAAGTGATCTAGGAGATATTATATCTCACATGTTCTGTTCACCTCGAGAGAGTAAAGAATGTGAATGTTCATGTATATATAATGAAATATAACTAATTACGAGTATAATAACTAGTTACTCACCAATAACTAAAACAGCCAAGAAAAGCACTAAGGCTTTGGAGATCGCCATTATTCCGTTAGTCACAGCACAGATTCACTATTTCGAACAGATAACTCAGGACACTAACACAAACACTACACTGAATCCAGGATAGAACTGAAGTGGAACTGAAATCCTCGGAACCGCTGGGCGGCCGGGCCTGGCCCGTACACCTGGAACAAAACAAAGGTTTTATTAATAATTATAGATAAATATAATCAATAAAGAAAAGAGGTTTTTTATGGCTATAAATATAGTGACAAAGCAAAGTTGTATTCCTTTCTGCATGCTGCCCATTGCGTGTTAAGTTAGATGTTATGTCATATAGGAACTAATAAAGTAAAGTGTAAGGGTAACTATGCTCAAAAAGTCTATGTTTACCCCAAAAAGGATCACAAAGGAAGTGTCAAAATATATCACCTGCTCCTCTTATATTTCAAACTTTAGAAACCCTGCACATTCCTTGGGGATAACGCTGTGGTACATTACAAAACGGTAGATCAAATAACGTTTTATAATTAACCTTGGCACCACGTAACCATACTCCCCACATTAGCAAGTAAAGCGCACTAATTTTAATTAAACACGGAAATATTAATGCGAACAACGTAAACCACGGCCGAAGCACTGAGGTTAATTTCGGACATATTTACGGTTCCTGACGAAATTTCCTAGAATTGATTAGGCTCTGCTGTTTGGCTAACTTCGTTAGTACGTAGCAGGATTGTGGTTTAATATTTGATCGATTCAGATAACTGTACAGTGCCATACACAGTATCCCTATTTTGATGCTAGCATATTAGGATGTATGCTAGGGTGTATACATTATACTCGTAGATAGGAGGTAGTAAGTTGAATTGTTTGAAGCATGAAGAATCTTTTTTTATGTAAATTTGCATTCACATGAACATCATTAACTAATTAAAATTAAAAAATACGAACGTGTTCAACTAATTTATAACTAAAGGCAACATCATAATCTGGCAATACGAGTGAATTAAATTATAATCTGATCACATTTGTAGTATTAGCTTTCAACTCAAATTATATTAGAAGATAATATTCATCAAATACCGCTTAAACTAAAACATACACACATTGCATTCACGGTTAATCATATTCATAGCTCTGACAAACGGGCAGTTCATTAAAAAGGGCGATCGGTTACAAAGAATGAATGGCCCTTTAAATTGACACAGTGGTCAGTCACTTAATCATTTCAGTGACTCCGTTAGGACACCACTTCAATAGAACTACAGCTGTCACGTTACACTATTGAAAAAAGATGACATTAGAAGTACCTATAACCGCCGAGTGTGTATGAGGACGTGTATGAGTGTCAATGAAACGAACGTGATCTGTCAGGATCGGGACAAATTGGGATCCGTGATCTCTGCCTAAATAAGTGATTTGCAATCTTTTGTAAAAGTGAATAAGAACTACCATATAGCGATGTGATGTAAACGTCCTCGTAAGACTAGAACTAATTTTATTGTAAGAGAGACTTACAATTTTTGTCATAAATTTAATATACTAACCTAGGAACTTGTTTAATTGGTGTAATAGTGTCTTATTTATAATCCTTACGTGAACATATTACACTTTTTTACAGCTAAGTGTATTAAAAGGCATATAAAAACTGTTAGGGAATATGCTACAGCGTATTCTTAAGGTTAAAAATCCAAAGAGATTGTAAATTTGGCAAGTATACAAGTGTTAGTAACGTTATTGATATTCTTCGGGCAAAACCTTCATATGGGAATCCAGTTGGCCAGACTCAGTTATTTTAGAAATTGATGACGAAGTTCTAGTTTATCGGGCAATAAAGTTCGATATAACGATTCACAGGCAATGAAGAGATGACGGGTTATATGTAGCATAATTGTAATACACGGCATCAGGTCTTAATATAATTAATTTAAGTGTACTTATGTATGTGATTACTAATGGAATAAACGAATCATTATAATTTTATGCAAGCATCATTCGATTTTGTTTAAAATACTATATGTGCCTCATTAAGTAGAAAAAAACCTAAGAAACGGAAAAGGTATGTTTATTATAAGTAGCATAAATAACAAGTACTACCTACAAACTTAACAATCATTTCACTCGCCGGTCAAGTACGATTAGTTACGAGTATTTTCATATTTTAAAATAACATCCGTTGAGGTCGCAGCAAATTTTAAATGTAGAGTTCGTTATTCAAAACTTCCTTATTAACAAAACAATAACTATCAAAGCGTTCTGTTACGACCTAGTCTAGGCTGTAAATATAACTCACTGCTGTTGTAGATGTAGGAAGTGATTAAGGGACTAGGGGTGAATAAAATTCATGGTAAGTTAGTGCAGGAACCAATTTTTATTTACCATTTCAATGCTATCCCAACTTTGTTAGTTCAGCTAAATGTCATCAAGGAAATAGTGTGTACGTGCTGTAATTTCTTCGAGATTCAATCCACCCCTAAAGGGATTGTAGGACGAACGCGTACGTATGTAATAATCGTGTTGCACATACCAAAACTGAGGAAGGAAACAGCGTATTAGCCCAAAAGGCTATTTTTGGCCACACACATCATACTCGTTTACAGTATGGTGAAATACCGGGTAATGTTTGCTTGAACCTTCTAATAATACTCATAAAATTCCGCGTTTTACTACGACTGAAACTGTAACATTGCGGTAGAGTTTCTTTAATCCTTTTCGATGCATGTGTGTAGGCAATAAATAGAGGTATAGATTCTCTGCTATAACAATCCTTCGGTGAAGTAACTATTTAGAAAAGGAAAAAGTTTTGTAATTAAAGTGATTAAAGAGTGGAAATTGAAATAGGAGCATAATGGAGACACTAGAATTGTAGCGGTAAACTATGTTTGTAACCTAACTTTTGAGTTCGTTCTTACATACTTTAAAGTTTTAACGAATATCTGTATAAAATTCCCGATTTAGTTATGTAAAAGATTTCTGATGTAAAATAGTCGTACTCGTAAGGATTCTTATTTCAATAAAATTTTGCATCCATGTTTATCTAGTACCCCGATCGACGTATTTGGCATAAGCCCTAATACTTATCCTAATAACATATAACTAATTGTCCTAATGAGCGCTATTAACCATCAACATATATTTACTACTATGTCTAAACAAATTCCTGTAAAACTAAACTAACAATTTGTAAACAAACCGACTGCATTAGATGGATTCGCATAGTTATTTCTGACTATTTTGTTTACCAAAGCTTGTTATAGAAATAAGAATACACATACATATACTATTTAGTTATTACTATGTCTTAACTAAACTCTTATAAAACTTAAACGTAGACAAACTGACTGCATGAGATGGATTCGCATATTTCTGGCTATTTCGTTTACCAAAACGTGTCATAGAAATATGAACACGGCTTATGCGGTTTACTAATCCAAGATAAGACACGATCGTGCAAATAGGGGCTCAATGGTCGGTGACTATACGACAAAATGTCATAAATAAACCGATCAAATTACACTGGGGTAGTTTTCCAATACAATCAGCTCTATGAAGAAAAGCAGACTTGCTACGTATGTAACATTAACTAGTTCTACATTGCCTTTCGAAAAATAAAGGTAATCAGATATCTTTATTAATTTATCGTGATATGACCCGCGGGTCTCTCATAGTAAATAAAATGCCTTTCGAAGTAGACCGAACCTTTCTAACTCAATATCTTCGGTTCTTCCTTGGTATAATTACCGGGGTTGTTCTTATTTATGAATTTTAAGGGTACAGTGACTTATATTATTAATATTACTATGATTCTTAGCTAACCTACTATAAAAGAAAGGAAGCTAACTATTAGTCATTTGTATTTTCCTATTCGACGTCTGCGTGGGCAAAAATACTATGTAAACGTCATAAATTTCGCTTGTTATGGATGAAGAAAAGGATTGTTGTGGGTAGGATATTTAGTTCTTTATTGATAATGGATTGTATATCCTTTCACGGTCCATCATATCAATTTCACCTTAGCTTACAAGTAAAGCTATACATGTATATTAGTATAGAACGAGCTTTTATTTGCACTGGTTACATATTTTCTTCATTTCATTATACAAAGGATATCAAAACAACGCGACAACGAGGCATTAAATTAATATGTATCTACATATTCTAAAAATAACTGAAATCCTAATTAACTAGGAACCTTTTATACTAAATGATTCCAATATAGCATCAACTATTGGGATGCAATCTTTACTTACCCCTATATAAGTACATACCATAGAGCAATATTTGGTTCATGGTACATACATACAAGGTATTCATACAACAGTGACAAAATATCAAGGAAATATAATCCTCAGCCAGTAAAGTAATCCTATAATTGACCACTAGTGTATATGTAAGGCGATAAATCACTCCGTATTTTATTACGCAGTGTCACGGTAGGGTGTTTTCGAGAGGGTTGTGGTTCTTTTGTTTTTGTTTGGAACGTACTATGCGTTTGTTTATTAATTTTATATTATATAGTTCTTCTTGACAATAAAATTGTTGTAAAGATTTTAATACGTATGGATATAGCAGTGATAACTGTTTTCCTATTACAGGTATGGACAGAAGTTTAAAGCTTATTCTAGTGAAATTTACTTCTAATTTCAGAATTTACTTTGAAACTGCTTATTCATTTAAGTTCTAAGTTAATTCATTCATTGAAGTTCATTTAAGTTTCAGAACGAATTATGTTACAAATAGAGACTAGTCACTATAAAACAGTTTTTTTTACTTAGTGCTACAGATTACAAAATCACACTTAGCACAAACCACGTTATTTTACAAAAACTATTTAAATTCCACCTAACTTGTATTAGTTACAATTTATTCAATAAAATCACACAAGAGCCTTTACATGTATGCTGGCTAATACATCATTCAAGCTCCAAGACTCTACCTGCACAAAAAAAACACAGACCAGCTGTTTCTTAACATCGAACACCTGCCGAATTCTAAAGGAAACGGGAAAAAAATTGGTACAACTTAGTGGTTTTAATACTGTGAAGATTGTAGCACTGATAATTATTTAGTAGAGTAACTACTACACGCAGTAGGGAGTGAACTTGCATTATATGCTATTCTAAATATAATACATTAGTTATTAATGTTATTTTATTTAAAAATAGTAACGAAGTTATATTTTTAAGTGTAATACTGAAAACATTCTTTTGGAATTACGAAAGGAAGCGAATAATAACTCTATATTACGCGTCTATGTCCCGATTCTTTCAATTCCAACAGAACAAACCACTTGATGTTTATCGAATTTACGAATCAATGAATACCTATACATACCTATGTACATTACAAATAAAACTAAAGCTCACTCTACATTATTGTTGGGGCGAGTTCTACGTGATAAGCACCCCACAGGCAACCGAATTTAGGGGAAGGTTTCAATGTTACGAGGGCGGAAGGAATTTGATTGGAATCTCCTATAGGCTTCTATACGTATGTGAGATTATGTTTGTGAATGGAGGTAACTACTATCTGTAGGAACGTATGGATACTTAAAAAATATGAAGTAGAGTGGATTTTGGTTAAATGGGAGACTGGAATAATCGCTAATAATATTTATTTTAGGCTATTAATTTCAAATGAAAAAAAATGCTCCTAATATGGCATCATGTACTAATTGCAGAATACATATAAAAATTAATGAGTTTTATTCCGTATTTCAATTATCTCAATACATATACAACAATCTCAATGTTTTCTAAACTACATACAATATACCTTTTCGTCAGTATTAACTATAAGTTCCAAATTATCTTTTATTTATTTAACGACCAAAAGTTTGCAATTAAAACCTTTCATTAATATTTTGCTTTTCAGTTCTAGTTATACTTTTTTTTATATCCGGAAACTGTGGATCAAATAAAGATGACAAATCCGTAACTAAGCAGGTGGTTTGAGTTTCGCTATTCGCAGTTTTTGCAATCGCAGGTTATGTCGAAATCAAATCAACATGTGTTACATACTTATTCATTCACTCCATACTTAAGAAATCAAAATATTATAACCTAATTGAATTGTTTAATATTATCTTAGATGAAACTGTTTTCGCGGTAACTACATTAGTTATTATGGACATACATACAGTACGAAGTTTGATTATGAACGTTATTAATTAACCGATTCGTTAATTATATTAATCTCCGAAAAATCTCTAATAGTTATTTATAAATGAATAGCTCTACATTGTCTCTGCATGGTTAAAAATACTAGAAAACAGCGTGCGCGTAAAACCAGTTATTTCAATGCTAACTTGTATTTTGAATAAGTCTGTATGGTGCATATCTTGTATTAACTTATCGTGTTTATTCACGATTAAAGAGTTTGTATACAGTACCTGTTTTAAGTAATATGAATCACTTGGTTCTGTTTGAATTGAACTGATTAGTGCATTGATAACATGGGCTTTTAGTTAATAAAATTGATATGTTATTCGCGAACAAAATAGGAGTTTAATATATCCGTATGAATATATATGCTATGTATGAAAATATCATAGTTTATGAGGTAATGAGTATGTTTAAATGTAACTAAGTTTCTATCACTGCTAAATTGTATTTTTAATTTCTACTTTTGGTTTAAAATTGGAGCGAAATTAAAATAAAGTACATTTGCAAAGCTAGGTACGTTAATATTTATAGAGTAAGTATTTTATAGACAATTTGAGATACATAAAGCTCAAACTCGACACTTCAACTAGAGTTTATTGCAATTTATGAAGCGTAGGACTGCATTCACTGTTGTGTTATTGATATAAATTACTCCACAATAGGCTTATCGCACGTTCTACTAATTTGTTGATAAATTGTAGCGAACCTCATATCTTTATACGATCCATATGGGCACGTTTACTAAGGTGAATAAAACATTTT
The DNA here is from genome assembly GCA_030578115.1 of Leucoptera coffeella. Taxonomy (NCBI): domain Eukaryota; kingdom Metazoa; phylum Arthropoda; class Insecta; order Lepidoptera; family Lyonetiidae; genus Leucoptera; species Leucoptera coffeella. The sequence goes on along the minus strand of JAMBLF010000633.1, from coordinate 173,341 downwards.
AAGTAAACAAATAGGTAGCAATTGTCTGTTATAAAACATTAGAACTTCAGAATCGGAAATAATTTCGAGATTTCATAACTTGGTAGTAAATAATATGAAAATAAATATTATTATGTTCCGTATAGGTAACATTTCTAGTGTATTTTTGTGACGTATTTACACACTGAAATTAACATTCAACTTCAGTGTAACAGTTATTTTTTTCCATAATTGCTCCTACGCTCATCAGAGCTTCATAGAGAAGCTGAGTACACGAGATAAAACGCAACTAAGATGTTCAAGGGGTTATCTTTCGAGTATTCAGAAGCTGCAGTCAATAGTGCAATAAGATAAATGATATTAAATCACAAAATTCTAATGATTTTATGGTATCTTCATAAAATAATCTTAGATATATTTAATCAACAAGCAAATAAATACTGTCTCTCCATAAAATCGCACATTTATCGATCGATGCGTGCCTGCCGGCACGTTTTCTGGGTTCAACTGAGATTTCATAACAGAGATTATTGATGAATATTGTCTCTTTAATTAATATCTGTGATTTTACCTTCTGATGCGGGGGAAAAAATCCAAAAAGTGCACTTAACACATGAATCACTCACTAAACACTCGAAAACGCGCAGCACTACCGCCGTGCCCGACGGATGGACGCGGAATAAATTTTTATTTTCCGTCCGGCCAATGACATTTGCAACATACAGCTATCTCTGTCTAACCTAGGTGTATCCGAATGAATCCTTAAATTGCATCTCTTTCACGCATTAAGGACATTTTCAATGTTGTTCTTTATATACTTTGTTAACTGTTGCATAGAGAAGTGACTCACGAATATAATATTATAAATTTTTAATGGGTTAAATAAAACACAATATTATTTGAACGGAAAAAATATTTATTGAAAATCTAAAAATACAGGATAGTCAAATAATAATTCAAAAATAGCTTTGAAGTATTGTAAATAAACATTAAATCCAATACTTAATTTCTTTTATGGCACATATACTTACCTATTTATTGTTTAAAAAAATATAATTTTCCTAATATACTTTTAAAATATTTTGCTTAACTACTACTGTCAACATGATTTATGAATTATATATCTAAATACGCATGGATTAGTTGATTTTAGCCACGAATTCTGCTACAAACAGTTTAATATCTAAAAGGTTTAAAAAGTTATTATTTTCAAAGACAATAACTATATAATGTTAATAGTTTAATAAACAAGCAAATATCTATTAGAGATTAAACCGTAGAACTATGTTAAACATGTATTTAAAAAAATCGTAGGACTAAGTAACTATTTAGAGATAACAAAATTTTGAAATCTCTTCACAAAATAAAAATAAATTCATTTTAGAGAGACTAGATATCATGGCAGTTATGTGAAATAAGATCGTGAATATTCTTTTAAATACCAGAATATTCCGATTCAGGAAGAAAATTGGATTTTAAGGTGTCTTCGTGTTATTAAACTTTGGCGAGGTTTCATTTACTGCAATTTGAAATAATTGAGAAAAGAAAAAGAAAAAAATAAAATCAGAATTATGATTCTTTACCTAGAAAAACTTACTTTTCTATATATATTTTAAATTTCTGAATTAGTCTTTGTGATGGCACTCAAAAGTGATGTACAAAAATATCTAATATAATACATTCATGGAAGAAGGAAAGATCGAACAATAGTCATAAATTTACATAATTTTAAGTTATAACTTTTAATATCATGAAGGTAACATTATATCATGCTCAATTTGTTATTTTCGCCCGTATAAAACATAATTGACAATCACCATAGACCATTTTTCTTTCATTAAATAATAAATACTAAAATTACATACATAATTTTGAGTATTATATAAATTTTGTAACAATTCAAAGGAAATCAAAAATACCTACCATGGCTTTTAGATACACTTAGGACCAACGAAACTTACTTAATAAGGACGATAAACGACAGCCAATGAAAAGAAATCCTTAGGTACAATGACGAAGAAAAGTCTTAAACATTATCGTAAGGTGAGGGTAGTTTTTCCCAGGACGGCTCCACGCCCCAGATTTGACGAGCGTATTCAGCGATGGTGCGGTCGGAAGAGAATTTGCCTGACGAGGCGATGTTGATGATGGCCATCTCTGCCCATTTGGACGGGTTCTGTGGAACAAAAGTTGAGGTTAAAGTTTATATCTTGGATAGTGATATGGTATTCAAGGGTATTTTTACAAGTAAATGAACTTTCGGTATATTGAATTGTAATAATATTCGAGGGTTCAGTTAATGGTAACAGCGAGCTAGAGATTAAGGCTCTAGAATTTATTGGACGATGAACTAACACCTGATCATCGATATTTCACGTTTAACGTTCACGTATAAGCCCCTATAGGAATGCTAAAAGTATCCATGGAGAAACTAAGTCTCTGAGGTACTGACAACCCCGAATATATAGTGAAGTGAACAAGTATATATAACAACAGTGAATATAGTATATTCTGAACTTTTCTATCAATGATATCATATCATAGTTTAACAGATATGTTAAACTCGTTAAAAACCAACCTGTTAAACATCTTATATCACTTAGATATAGTGTTTATATAAACTTTAAATATTTTTTCCATCAGCGACATCCCTACGTAATACTAGATTTATATTTAATAGTCCAAAAACCCACCTGGTAAACATCGGCAACCTTGTCCTGCGCCTTGATGTACGCGTCATAGTCCGCGAGGTGTAAGAAGCGATCGTGATGGAGCAGTACGTCCGCGATGTGCTGGAACTTCGTGGGCTCTCCGGGCGTGAAGAACCCGGAGCGGATCTGCTCGATGCACTGGCGAAGTTCCGGGTTGCGCTCATAGTACTCGTGGGCGTTGTATCTGGGGGAAAAGGATTATAGAATAGAATAGAAAAACGTTTATTCACAAACACAACAATACAACACACATTACAAAAATTGGTACAAACACATACGAATAACAGTAATTGCTGGGCGCGCTGTATTGCTGTCGTGAAAGGGCCCAGACTCAGCATATGTCGGGAACCAGAAAGTTCACGACGCCGATCCTCCGTCTGAGCCGAATTATGTTATACTTAGTAGCTGTTATTAATAAATTCTTTTAAAATTGGTATACTCTAGCGTGTAACATGTTTATAATCAACGAGTGCTTCAATAGCAATCAACTTCTCGGTAACATAATAATGTGTCATGATCAATAACTAACGGGACTTATCGCGTAAGTTTTTATATAATAAAGTTACCTTTATTAACCCGACGTTTCGGCTACGTTGCAGCAGCCTTGGTCACGGGCAGACTCATTATTAATCATGAGTATAAATCGCGATACTCTTAAAACTATAATAATAATGTGTCCTAAGAAACACATTTTACGGCTTGGAAGAATCCGAGGTAATCGTTAGAAACTACAACCCAATCTTATGAGGCTATATGTGAACCTAAACGAATATGTATGAACGTAGCCGAAACGTCAGGTTAATAAAGGTAACTTTATTATATAAAAACATACGCGATAAGTCCCGCTAGTTATTAATCATATGTGAACCTGTTTAGCTCAGGATGCTACCACCCTGTAATATGTTGACTTAACTTACCCTCGCTTCTGCAGCGCTTCCACATCGTCCACCCTCATGCCGAAGATGAACAAGTTGTCTTCGCCGGCCTCTTCTGCCATCTCCACGTTAGCGCCGTCCATTGTTCCTGTAATACAATTAGGTTAGAAATAATAACAATCGTAGCACTTTTCGCTTCGATTGTACAGTGCTATATCGTTAGAGCATATACAACATGGAAATACGTTACCTAAAATTGCCGGTATCAAAAAGTGACAACTAGTCACTTTGGAATTATTGTTTACCTGATATTCAACGTGACAGTATAGATGCTGATTATTACTATTTCTGAAGGATAGTAATTTTACACTATACGCTATTCGCGTTAAGTAAATACTGACGTCATGATTATCAGAGGTAAAACTGGCCAATGAGACGTGACTAAATGAGAAACAGACTCGTATTGAGCAATTGTAGACAACCGTCAACCAGACAGTTCTCACGTCTTATTGGTCAAATCGTGGGACCACGATGACGTCACTATTTTCTTAATGCGAATATACTATAATTATAGCCTTCCTATTGACATCATCTTTTGAAATGTAGGTTTTATAGTCGTTTTAGATTCATCACTTACCCCATTAGGCCACACTAACCTTACCCCATAAGGAACAACACTAAGGATATTTTTTTGTTATCATTATCGTTTGTATCGCCTCGGGTTGATGTAGTTTGATCACACTCAAATTGTTGTGAAATACCTAGGCAAATTCAACAATTGTTGTGCAATTGTTATATAATATAAAGTTCCAATATATAATCAAAACTTAAATTATTTACTAAATTAATTAATAATAAAACTACAAATAAAATATTTGAGCCAAATAATTAACTACATACACACTTGTGTTACACAAACTCACCAATAGTAAGGGCGCCGTTCAACATGAACTTCATGTTACCGGTTCCCGAGGCTTCGGTGCCAGCCGTGGAGATTTGCTCGCTCAAGTCAGCTGCTGGCATGATGCGCTCGGCCAACGTCACCCGATAGTTCTCTAAGAAGACCAGCTTCAACTTGTCTCCTACGTCGGGGTCGTTGTTCACCTGGGTTAAAAGGTAAATAAATATTAGCGTCTATAGTTTGTGTTGTGTCTGTGTTTGCAGTATCTAATATATGATAATTGTATTAATGAATTAATAATTTATTACAGTCGCTAACGGTGAGGGAAAACATCGTGAGGAAACCTGCCTATCCCTCGGGATAGGTAATAGTCAGTGCCTACATACGGCGATACGGTTCACTACCTATCACGTTGGGTGCTGTGTATGTAGTGATACGCGGGCTTCGAATGACCCATACCTAACCCCTACCCCTATACCTACCCTGCCATAATAAAAAAGGGAGTGTGTATACTCAGGTCGTGAAGCGTATGTTGTTTATGTTGTTGTTGTTATATCATAATTTATACCAATACCGTAGCAACCTCGATATTAATATCAAAGTTAATCTCGTATTCGAAGTTCTATTCCCTGTCAAAGGGATTGAAGGATATCATTGTTATGTACAAGTTACTGCAACGACAAGTGAATGTCAAACACTGAAACGACATGTCAGTAACGATTATATTTTATGCCTAGAAAAGTGATTTGGAGTAGTAAATCATACATTGAACAATAAATAGGAAGTCACTATTGTAAATCAATAATACAAAAATAAAAATTCTTACCGTGTTACCAACAGCGCACGCCAGCGCAATGATCTGCTTCGCTATGTAGTAGCCAGGCGCCGCTTTGCCACCAATCATGACAGTGCGCGGGGTGACCACAGCCGACGGGTCCCTCTTGATCCTGTTGTACAACGTGATCACGTGAAGAATGTTCAAAAGCTGCCTCTTGTACTCATGGATCCTTTTAACTTGGACGTCGAACATCGACGCCGCATTGATCTTTACCCCAGTGTCCCTTTCTATCAAAGAAGCAAGGCGGAGTTTGTTCTCTTGCTTCACCTTCATGACTGCCCTTTGGAAAGCCGGGTCTTTAGCCCAGCGCTTCAGCTCTTGAAGCTTGTCTAGATGCACGGTCCAGTCCTCGCCGATCTTGTCACAGATGAGGTCAGAGAGTCCAGGGTTACAGAGTAGCAGCCAACGCCTTGGTGTAATACCGTTGGTCTTGTTCTGGAACTTCTCTGGCCACATTTCGAAGAAGTCTTTGAACACCGTAGCCTTGAGGATCTCTGAATGAATAGCGGCCACGCCGTTGACAGCGTGGGCCCCCACTATGCAAAGGTTAGCCATGTTGACCCTCTTCTCTCCCTCTTCTTCTATCAGGGACATCCTCTTCATCCTGCCGAAGTCTCCTGGCCAGCGCTTCTCCACTTCCTTCAAGTGGAGGAAGTTGATCAAGTAGATCAGCTCCATGTGTCTCGGAAGCACATTCTCTAACATAGAGACAGGCCATCTTTCCAACGCTTCTGGTAGAACTGTATGGTTGGTGTAGGCACAGCATTTGACCACTAGGTTCCAGGCTTCGTCGTATGGCACGTTTTCGATGTCCACCAAGATTCTGAGTAGCTCGGGTATGGCTAGAGCGGGGTGCGTGTCGTTGAGTTGTATGGCTACCTTTTCTGGGAGCTGTTCGAAGGAGGTGCGAATGGCTTTGCGGCTTCCGAACTTAGCGGCTTTGTAGCGACGTATGATGTCTTGCAAAGTGGCGGCGCACATGAAGTATTCCTGGCGTAGACGCAGTTCTTTGCCCTCGAAGAAGTTGTCGTTGGGGTAGAGGACGCGAGAAATGTTCTCTGCGACGTTCCGGTCGAGGACGGCTTGGATGTAGTCTCCGGAGTTGACTGGAACAAGGATTAATTTAGGTAACTAAAAAGCAATTTCAAAATAGAAACGAAAAGGGAAATTTGTGTGAACGACCAACATTGCAAATGTACGAACGGTACTTGATTGAAAAGTTTTATTTTTATTGACCTATCTTTTGTATAAGTAGATTAGGAATTATAAAAGAATGTCAAGATTATCTATCCTTCTTTCAGTTTTCATACTTAATTATCGTACAATGAATAGATATGTTACTAGTGTTTTTTTAATTAGTTTACACATCTACGTTACAATATATCAAACAATAATAATTAGGAGTATAATTTGTGCATGTCATATTCACAGTATAAGATTTCCACTCAGCTGGTCGCGTTTATTGGCAAATAATGATTACAACTATATGGAAATATGCAAAGAGGTCTTTTAATCCCTTTCAGGATGAAACGATCCTCACAGACACTATAAAATGTCTTTTTAGCATGAGTATACGCTTCCTATGATAAGTTTTACTCACAGAATTTGAGGTTGAAGTCGATAGGGCTCTTGGCCGACCACAGACGCAGAGTGTTGACCACGTTGTTACGGTATCCAGGAATGGGGTTGTCATAGGGCATCGCGAACACTATCTGGAATGTACAAGGTAATACAGAATTAGTATTTAAACCCAATTGGGTGAGATATAGTTGAAAAGAATTATTATTATCTAACGTAATATAATCATTGCACTACCTTACTTAATACGAGTAGTTTAAAGTTAGTATCATGATAAATAATAATAGTACACGACACACACGCCTATGATTCTGTAGTTTCATTTTCAAATATTAAAATATTCCTTTTTCTTTCTACAACCATAATTAGGATATTGCTAACAAAAGTGATAGTCATAAATTTTATTGATACCTATATGTAATAAAAAATAAGTTACAATCACACAACAATTCAATAAATACACATTTAATACTTTTTTTATACTCATTTCATATATCATTCAAAACAGGAAATTTTGCTTTTACCTAACACTTAGTATTAACTCGTATGTGAATGTATAACTTACGTCATCTAGTCTTATCCTTCTAGCAACCTAAGTACTGTTAAGTAATTGTGCTTATTTGACCTTAACATTATTAATTGGCATGTTATGTATCAGATTATATCGGTTTGACCGATTGATTTCATCTAGTTAAACTGTTTACATCGCTGTATCGCGGTAAGCAACGGAGTTAATAGTAAACAGCGATAAAGCTTTATAAATGTTATCCTTTATAGTACTAGTAAATAGATAGCACCCGATGTAGATTAGTATAGTTTCTCATGCATGCACTATTAGCAATTCATAGTGATTATAAGGTTTCAATATACAGGTTTTTTCTATAAATTACGCTGCCAGAGTAAAATTTATTACATAGGTCACTCACGTCTATTAGTACAGACAGAATAATGGGTTTGAATAACCATATTTGAACCATTATTGGGGACTAATAATTATATATATTAATAATTGTAGGATAGGTGACAGTAGCATCTTATTGCCTAATAACACTTCATTAGGACCTTACGACATGCCGCGAAGAAAACAGATACTTTAATTACTTAAATTCTGTTTATACTATGTTATTCCCAGTATATCGTAGGATAGTACTACATTATCTGAGACCGTAGGAACAGTGTCTTATCTATTTTCCCTCCATACTATCACGCATAGCAATAATGCTAAGCGTTCATTCATGTTGACTTAGATAATGGCATGCACGGCAAATAGGCACCACGTAACGTTGTTATGATCTCACATTTTATTATTAGTTTTATTATCTTCGACTAATGAGTGGATATTGTGCTTTCGACTTGGCAACTGGATCGTAGATTAGAATGAGTATATACACGTCCCTTGTTTTCAGAACTAAATATAATACGCTCCCTTATTTTCTTAAACTTATATAGAATGTGACTAGTTGAACATTTTCTCGGTATGGACATGGTCCTAACAAGAAGGATAATAGTTAAACTAAGATCACGCGTTTCTCCAACAAATTTATACCTAAGACCTTGTCATAAAATTTTTCGTTCAAAGATCTCATTCTATAGGTGGAAAAAAGGACCGGTTTCATAGAAATGTGACATTTGAAAAAAAAAATAGAATATATTTTAAATGATGAAGATTTGGTATAATACGTTCTCCATCTTGTATAATAGAAGACGAAGCATCATAGTGGCGGGGACAGCGTTATAAAGTTTGCAATTTGGCACCGGAGACAGACTAATCAACATCGATCGACTACTCTATAGTAACATATTCTGTGGCGATTCGAGACGAAACAGAGACAGGCCATCGATAGTTACTTGACCTCAGGCAATATAGCTACGAGTACATTTCGCGCCAAGGCATTGACATTCGCACTGACAAGTCGCGGGATACATAATTGGAATATGTGTAAACATACATTCACGCCCTTTAATCTCTTTCATGACACGATCATGAAAAATTGCTTTAGTCACTTTTAGCAGTAATATTAACTGATATGACATATGGAACAATTGTGACAGTTTGATAGCCCATAGCTCAAAAGATTCACCTCTAAACCCTTACACAATTTCTTCGACATGCCGGTAAGAATAACAGCTAGTTAACATTCTCCACTTGCATTTCTTACCTGAGTATCAACCCACTTCTTTCCTTGCGGGGTTTCCACCACTCTTCCGTAGAAGTTGACTGGCAGCATGTATTCAGGGCGCGCCTTTTCCCAAGGGTTGCCGTATCTAAGCCAGTCATCGGGCTCCTCGTGTTGTTCGCCATTTTCTATCTTCTGGGCGAATATTCCGTACTCGTACCTGATACCTAAAGTTGTAGGGTATTAGATAATTATTTTAGTTATGAACGTACGTAGCGTGAAGAACAGAAGAGCATGCATGAGAAGGATAATGGATGTGAGCGAGGCTAGAGATTTAAGCAACATAGATTTTTTAGGATCGTTTCAAGTGGCGATCGTTAGTATATATATATATGCTTATGCCGTACCTAACGGCTTGAATGTGTTGTATATGCATGTGTACGCAGATCTATAGAAAAATCTTGTCAATGTTCCAAAAGAAAGTAATAGTAAATTTGTGCAAACATATGTATATTATATATGTACATATAACTTCGTACTTTCAATGTTACCCCTTCAGAACAATTGATTTGGAGTAATCAATCCGTTGTTTATAAATATTACCACTACTTTTACGTTAGAGTATGTAATACAATATAAATAAAGAAGTAAACATTTATAATACCATTTCATGTTTCATCATAATACCGACTAACTCCCGAAGACAGTTGAAATTTATTGACAACCTTATAAAATGGCTTCCAAGCTTCAAATGTTGGGTTCAAAAGTTGGGCACGAAGCCAAGATTCAGAACGTACGTACACATACATCGTTTATATATCTTAATTTAAAGTTTTTGGCTCATTGAACCGTTTAAATGTGGACATTACGATACCGAAATAAAAGTTGTAACATTTTTAATTCTTACCCTCATAAGGGTGAGGTGAACAACTTTTTAAATGTCTTGTCACGTGGTACATTAATTAAAAAGAAATGTTTATTTTGTACGGAAAAAATGTGACGTGAAATGTTTATTAAGTACTTTATTCATTGCAAAAATAAGCGAAGTAGTTTGTACTCGTAAACATGAAATTATTCTCAAACATGCATCCATGTCATTGAAACAAAAGTGGTGTACAAATATCTGGAATAATAGTGAATCGTAATTTTATGTACATTTAAAGGAATGTAAATCTAAGTTTATATTTTACGGCGTGGAACATTGTTTTGCCAAGATGCAAATCTAAAAATAGATTTGATAGCTCTTTCTACATGTAAATTATGTTATTTCGTAGTTACTCTTAATGTGACGACAAACATATACATGACTCTTGATAATAAGATAAATTACTAACTATCACACTGCATTTATAATTCAACCTATTGTTAAGTACAATCATAAACACACAATAAGCTAAACAAAAGATATTTTGTTTAGGATATATTTATTTTCTTTACAGGAATTACACATACATCGTTTATATATCTTAATTTAAAGTTTTTGGCTCATTGAACCGTTTAAATGTGGACATTACGATACCGAAATAAAAGTTGTAACATTTTTAATTCTTACCCTCATAAGGGTGAGGTGAACAACTTTTTAAATGTCTTGTCACGTGGTACATTAATTAAAAAGAAATGTTTATTTTATACGGAATAAATGTGACGTGAAATGTTTATTAAGTACTTTATTCATTGCAAAAATAAGTGAAGTAGTTTGTATTCGTAAACATGAAATTATTCTCAAACATGCATCCATGACATTGAAACAAAAGTGGTGTACAAATATCTGGAATAATAGTGAATCGTAATTTTATGTACATTTATAGGAATGTAAATCTAAGTTTATATTTTACGGCGTGGAACATTGTTTTGCCAAGATGCAAATCTAAAAATAGATTTGGTAGCTCTTTCTACATGTAAATTATGTTATTTCGTAGTTACTCTTAATGTGACGACAAACATATACATGACTCTTGATAATAAGATAAATTACTAACTATCACACTGCATTTATAATTCAACCTATTGTTAAGTACAATCATAAACACACAATAAGCTAAACAAAAGATATTTTGTTTAGGATATATTTATTTTCTTTACAGGAATTGGTTTTTAAGAATCTTTAAACACTTTTTAGGGTTTTTATAAAGAATAAAATTTCAGCTGTTGTAAACAGAACTTGGAAAAATATTTCTTAATGATGGTGTATAACTATAGAGCCATTTAAGACTAAACAATTAAGTAATCTTACACATGATCTTGAAATATGAAACAAAACAAACACCAACATACCATATCCATAAGCCGCCAGTCCTAGAGTAGCCATAGAATCCAAGAAACACGCAGCAAGTCTTCCCAGACCTCCGTTACCAAGGCCAGCATCTTCCTCCAGCTCTTCCAACTCCTCGATGTCCAGCCCCAGCTGGTACAGAGCCTCGTCAACGGTTCCTTGGATGCCCAGGTTTATCATTGTGTTTTGGAGCGAACGGCCCATGTAGTACTCAAGGGAAAGGTAGTAGACACGCTATGGAGAGATTGAGATTTGTAGTAGATGATAATGTAAATTAGTAATTTATTTATGTAGATACATACTCATTGTTAACATTTCCCTGCAGAAGGGTAGGCAGAGACCATGGATTCCCAACTGTACCCTTACAAACCACTTGTTTCATTGACACTCATACATACTTGGCGGTTATAGGTACTTGTAACATCGCCCATTTCAACACTATCACTTTTTTATTTATATAGATATTATTTCCTTATGTGACCATTGTTAAAAATCCTTTAAGGGAAATCAAAGAACGGAGTAGCCACTGTTGTCTTCAGTTCATAATATTTGTGCAATGCCTTGTAATCACATGGTTTTAGTCTCCATGTGATTAGAACTGATGATGGTGTGCATGTGATTATAATCACTTGAGAATCTACAGTGCACAAAACATTCAAATAATGAACTTAGATCTATTACCAAAAAAATGATTTATAAGTAATTGTCAATACAATATGTTGCAGTATTGGACAGGTCTTATTTGATAAGACCCAAATCATAATAGTGAGCAACATTCATATTAAGGTATTAAGTTTTTGTATAGGATATCATTACTAAAGTTAAAAGACATTAGAGAGAAAGCTTCAGCATACTACAATACTATAAAATTCTTTATCTTGGAATAAGATTAACTCTTTGTTTATCAGACACTTAAGTTATGAATATCACTTTCAAAGAATTGTATCTTTACAGCTGATTAAAACTACTTAGCTATCTTTTATTTTATTTACATATTCACGAACCAGACAGATTAAAGGACCAGACTTTAAGAACATAATTATATACACACACCTAATTCCCTGTAGAGGGGTAAGCAGAGATAACAGATCCCCATTTGGCCCAATCCTGACAAACTACTTTCGCTTCATAGACACTCATGCATACAATAAATAGAAAGTTGCACTTGCTAACATATAATTAAAATTAATATGAACTATTTATGTATTAGGAACCAACATCTTCATAATAATACAGATAATATTGATGTCATGATAAGCAGAGGTCAATAGAATTTATTGATTTTATCAGCATTTATCAGTGAATAGCGAATTGCATTCAAAACATTTATGACTGTAATCTCTTGTGTAATTTTTATTATATCTGTCTTATATCAAAAACAACAGTCTGTACCATTATGACATTAATAGCCAATGCAATTATTAAAAGCATCATACAAATGCAACTGTAGATGGCTGGCTAGTCTTAATTTAAAAAGTATTTGAATAAGTAATTTAATAGTAATAAATACCTTGGGATCTTTTTCATAGTAGTGCTGCTGGGTTCGGATCCACCTGGAGACAAGGTGGTCCCTGACCGTGTAGGCCAGGGCAAAGTAGTAGTCTCTAGGAGTGGCCACATTCCTGTCCTTCACAAGGGTGTAGTGGATATGGCGGTTAAACGCCTTTTTCACTTGAGAGACATTCTCAACTTCGACTATTCCTCTCACGGAGATTTGCTTCCTTTTATCCGAATCTGTTTGGACACTCATCGTGAAAAAGCACTACCTCCTTGTCCAGCAGCTAAACGGAGACTGTTCGCCTTGATATCTTTGCTTGTGTTCACTGTCTCTAAGATATCGGTCACCTTCACAAGGTCAAACGTATAAACTTTATTAGTTGAGCCGGTAATAACAATTGATGACAACATGCAATATGTAACTGTTGCGAATGAAAACTTACCTCTTAATTTCAAATATTAGAAACGGTTATAAACTATTCTCATGTAGATTTTAATTCATTAATTCAGGAATCGGCAAGTAGAGATCCCGCCACATAAGGTGGCAGTTGGAGGCGTCGCCACAGTCGCGTAATTCAGTGTTACCAGTAAACACGCCAAAACTAGCACTCACTGTGCCATACGGCTCGATACATTATAGGTTTCATTTGTAACGGTCTTTGGTTGCAGAGCTATAAACTCAAATAAAACAAATTAATATATCAAAGTCAAAATATGTTTATTAAACTATTTCAAACATGATTAATAATTAACGGGACTTATCCTTCTTATTATATATTACATATATTATGTGTTCCTTCACTCTGTCCGCAATAGACCGTTTAGTGTGTTCGACGTAGGATTTCCCACAGCTGCAATCAATCTTATACACACCCTTATATCTTATATCATGAGTATAAATCGCGAATCTCTTAAAACTATTATTTCAAACATGGCACTGAGCATTGTCTTTACATATTTTTTACCGAGGTTAGATCAGCGGAGACCCTAGCTTGGAGAAGAACTAACAAGAAACTCCGGAAATCAATTTATTATAATCACCCTAACAAACATAAAAATTACAAAGAGTGGGCAACAAACACAACGCTGTTAATACTAAATTTACCTTTCATACAAAATAACACGCAATGGCGGTAACGTCAAATTTAGTTCCAAGTTTGGCTACTGCCACCTTATGTGGCGGGATCTCTAGATAGAGTACCCGCCACATACGGTGGCAGTTGGAGGCGTCGCCACAGTCGCGTAATCCAGTGTTGCCAGTAAACACGCCAAAACTAGCACTCACTGTGCCATACGGCTCGATACATTATATTGAGGTTTCATTTGTAACGATCTTTGGTTGCAGAGCTATAAACTCAAATAAAACAAATTAATATATCTAAGTCAAAATATGTTTATTTAAAATAGGCCCTATCACAAGCTCTCTTTGAATGTTATCTTATGATCTAAGTATAAATTAAAAAAACTATTTCAAACATGGCACTGAGCATTGTCTTTACATATTTTTTACCGAGGTTAGATTAGCGGAGACCCTAGCTTGGAGAAGAACTAACAAGAAACTCCGGAAATCAATTTATTATAATCACCCTTAACAAACATAAAAATTACAAAGAGTGGGCAAAAAACACAACGCTGGTAATACTAAATTTACCTTTCATACAAAATAACACGCAATTGCGGAAACGTCAAATTTAGTTCCAAGTTTGGCTACTGCCACCGTATGTGGCGGGTACTCTATTTAACCTCTAAAGTTGTTTGTGTTTGAAGGAGACGTGAAGTAAACAGCTGCTATAGAGTACCCGCCACATAAGGTGGCAGTAGCCAAACTTGGAACTAAATTTGACGTTTCCGCCATTGCGTGTTATTTTGTATGAAAGGTAAATTTAGTATTACCAGCGTTGTGTTTTTTGCCCACACTTTGTAATTTTTATGTTTGTTAAGGGTGATTATAATAAATTGATTTCTGGAGTTTCTTGTTAGTTCTTCTCCAAGGGTCTCCGCTGAACTTCTTCTTCTCAATCGTTACGCTCTTATCAGAGCGGTCGTGGTCTTCATGACGTGGCATCTTGAGCAGCCGAAATGGTTGGTGAACTAACCTCGGTAAAAATATGTAAAGACAATGCTCAGTGCCATGTTTGAAATAGTTTTTTTACATACACATCACGCCTGATTCCCTGTAGAGGGGTAGGCAGAGATCACGGATCCCTATTTGTCCCGATCCTGACAGACCACTTTCGCTTCATTGACATTCATACATTTTCTAATACACTCTCGGCGGTTATAGGTACTCCTAACGTCACCTTTTTTCAATATAGCGTCTATCTGACTGTTACATATATGTCTTATTAGGCCGGCCCCTACGTAACCGCCCTTCCACTTCACTCATATATATTCCTTTTGTCAATATATAGTTTTTTTAATTTGTACTTAGATCATAAAATAACTTTCAAAGAGAGCTTATGATAGGGCCTATTTTGAATAAAAATATTTTGACTTTTGACTTTGGTATATTAATTTGTTTTATTTGAGTTTATAGCTCTGCAACCAAAGATCGTTACAAATGAAACCTCAATATAATGTATCGAGCCGTATGGCACAGTGAGTGCTAGTTTTGGCGTGTTTACTGGCAACACTGGATTACGCGACTGTGGCGACGCCTCCAACTGCCACCTTATGTGGCGGGTACTCTAGCAAAATATAGTTGACACTATAGTGACAGCTAACAGCATATTTGACGTATAGATGTCGCTTACACGAACGTTGATCTGGAACTTAGAATATTCTGTTTACTTAATTTATATGTCACACATATTATTAGAAACATAAGTTATAAGCAGTATGATTTAACTATTTCAAAAGATGGTTACTTTCTTGTCTACCAGTTTACTTCGTTTAGTGTACACAGAAACAAACTAATTTGATTTTTAGCTTTCATTTTATTTAAGAGGAGATCATTGATAATCTTGGTTCTATCCACACCTGCACTGAATGTTGTAGTAGCGATAAGTAACAAAGATATGCAAATACATTCACATCCTTGAATTCATTTCAGGTAAACCAGACCCTCGCGGACATATCATATTGAAGTGATTAGAAATAGAATATTGGTGACAGGTTCGAGAGTAATAAGGACATGATTTGTATATATTACTTATACTATACATACTATCCGAAAAATACATATTTAACATGTTTACTTGCCTATTAATTTTTTGTATGCGTTTTGTTTCAACACGTAAGTTTTTATGAAGAGATAACAATCAACTGAATAGTTTATATACAACAGTAATACCTAAATTATCTATAGTTCTATGTTTATTTTAGAGCTTAGCACACGTAAAGGAAAGGGAGAATATCTACAATAACACACAGGTTGTTCTAGGAAAGAATCAGGACTTCTGACTACCCCACAAGTTGTAACGTAAGGAACAATAAAAAAACAAATATAAAACTCAATCATTATATTCTTATAAAACAGCATACAGGCAACTCAAATGATTTTGTGAATCAACACATTATATACAAATGTACAAATTGTTAAGTATATTGAAAGTAAATCACTGGAATCAAGCAATTTCTTAGACAAAACAATACGTAACAAGTAAATAAAATTTATAAGTAGTAACTTTAACATACTTTGGTTATTATATTCTAAACAAAACTAAAAATGCAACAAAGGTATTCAAGATCGTTCTAACACTGTACAAAACACACTGACAGCTGTTGTAATCAGCATATATTCTATTTTTTTAATCAAAATATCACATGGCTTACATATCAAGTATCAATTAAGTTAAGATTGCGTAATACTTTATCTTTTATGTCTATTTTTAGTACAATACTATTTTCAGTAACTTATAATTTAAAATAAAGCAAATCAGTTATAACAAAAAACAATCTTGTATCAATAAATTTTTCTAACCGTTTTAATAAGTACTGTTGTTAAAATAAGATACCGCTTATGGTTTCTAATAAAAATGTAGTTAGGTTAGTTAGTTGAAGTTTCATAAATTTTTGATCAATGCAGTGAGACAGAACTAAAATGTCTACAATCTAAAAGGATCACATACGCAGTAATGTAGCTACTATAAAAATTGACACAATTAAATCGATAAAGGGACTTTTTCATTTTTGGTTAAAGCTTGACAATAAAACCGTTTTACATTTAAACTTTTACATCAAGCCTATTTTAAGACATGCAGATTTCGGTTTTTGCCATGATTTTCCTATCCTAGCATATTATTTCCTCATCATGTATTGCACAAAAATGGATTCTATTGAGATCCTATTAACAATAATATAAAGGCACTCAAAGACAATAAGTATTACGTATGGTATCTCTAAATAAACAAAAAGTATGTTTATTTTGTATCATATCTGACGCCATCTATCGAATCTTTTAATGACTACATAGTTCATCTTGATACTTCGTGGACGACTATTCAATGCAACTGACATCCATAGTCAGCACTCTCTCCAATAGGAATCGAATCCGCCTTAGCGTAACCCTTCGGTCCCCGCCTACATTCACGTATATTTCAGTAAGACATCCCTTCCACTTTCACGTGCCTTTATGTGTCACCTTCAATTTCGTCACGGCAGTCTTGAGTCTCGACATAAGTGGACTGTTAGGTTTTAGTTCTCGATCACTAACGCCTTCAGGTCTCAAATAGATCTCGGTAGGATAAAAGTCGCCGCGGATTTTCAAAAAATGTATGTTATTCGGCGGAAACCGGAAGGGCAGGGCACCTACTAACAGACCATTGGCATGGACTTGCCACTCATTTTCGCCGCGTATTATCCTGAATCGCACCTGAAAATAATAACGAGCACGTTATCATTGCATCCATTTATCGATCAGAGCTTTATCAATTAAAATATAGTAATTAATGATGAATTGACAAAAAAAATTATCGTAATAATACTGGATAACACAGGGGTTCACGTCACTTTACCCTGTACTGAGATGTAAAAATAAATAAACTAGCTGCTATTATTTCCAGCATGTTATAGGAGGCGACTAAGTGACTAGGGGAACATAAGCTAGCAACCTATCACCAATGTTCCATTATAACACCGCAACCCCAATATTCATGTTAAAGAGTGACCTAGGAGATATTATGACCCCGAAAGGGTTTAAAGGACGTGAATTTATATGTTTGTATATCACTACATAGTATAAAACAAAGTCGCTTTCTCTGTCCCTATGTCCCTTTGTATGCTTAAATCTTTGAAACTACGCAACGGATTTTGATGCGGTTTTTTTTAATAGATAGTGATTCAAGAGAAAGGTTTATATGTATAATAACATCCATTAAATAACCAGAAGTGCGAAGCCGGAGCGGGTCGCTAGAATATGTATAATAGCACCTCAAAACCAGGTATGAATTTGCCCGTCCGCTGCTTGATTTCCGTGTCATAACCTTTCGCAGTGGCAGAGTTGAGCACTATCATCTGCCTGGGCAGGGTGGCGCCATCTTGAGCCCTTACGTTGAGGTGCAAGTGCACGTTTCCCCTCGGCCAATGGTGCTCGCTATCCGTTATCTCTATTATTAAGGAGTGGAGCCATGGACGTAATCTGGAAGATATTCTGTATTAGAGCAATGATTATAGTCTGTGTTCTGTGATAGTCTGGGAGGTAAAAGAATGATAACTAACTGCTGTTTTGCTCGGTATGTCATAGACGGCGAGTAAGGGTCTAGGGGGAATGGAATCTATTGGGCGATAGGCTAGCAACCTGTCACCACCTAAGCCATGCCCACTTTTTAATAGATCTCACTTTTTAATAGCATAGATCTCAATCAATCAAGATTCACTATCGAATTTTTTACTATTTGACGACCTCCGTGGCGAGATTGGTTAACCACCTGAACGCTAATGTTGAGGTTTTGGGTTCGATTCTCGTTGGGGGCAGAGTTAAGACTACGCTTTTACTACGCTTTTCTTCTGCTTTCCACTTGACTAGTACTTTGACTAGTACCGTTAACAGAAGTCTTAAATGAGGGGGTAGTTCAAGTAGTGTTATAGTGTCCTTAATTAATATTATTATAATTATTAATTTTAAATCCATTCTCACCTTCCCTGAATGTAGAGGTCATGTGACGGTGGTATGCCATTGGGGAGGGATATGATGGGGTGCACAGGCCATTTCTGCTTTTCCAGAATCGCTTTAAATACCTTGTAATTGTGTAGAGGCTCAGTTGGAACCTGGAAACGAATTTAGAAATCATTATATAACATAATTTATTTTATTTGATCAGACCATATAAAAATCCCGTTTTTTTACCCACTTTCAGATAAAATTGTTCGACATGAAATTCTTTTTTAATCAATACATACATAGATCATAAATATCACTTCGGTATTGAAAGTAAAAAAAAAACACTTTCTCATGAAAAAACAGTAATTAAGATTATATTTAGATATTGTTCATAATAAAAAATAAATTCAATTCAACTATTCGGCATTTCATAAAGCAAGATCTGCAGAGAAGATAATCATATAGACGAAAACCACCATCGCTTGTTTCGCCAGAAAAAATCCCTAATTTGCAAGAACACTTTCGTACTAACCTCAAGAGTAGTCGGCGCCACCAGCGGGTAGTAAGCTTGCTCGCTGATCTCCAGCTCTGCATCCCTGATACCAGTGACCTGAACCCAGTCAGCAGCCATGGGTGACGGAGTCCTGTGGTAGTAGTCGCAGTAGTGCAGCCCATTCACAGCCCACCTGGTACTCTTGTCGTCCACCAAGGCTTCTATTGTGAATGGCTCGTCCACTTTGAATGGGAACTTGCTGAAAGGTGGAACGGTGAGGTGTGATATTATTATTATTATATTTAGGACACTGTTACACCAATTGAACTAGTCTCTTGGTAAGTTCGTTTAAACTTTAACGTCAACGTATATTTAAGAAATATATACTTATTATTTATCGATTAATACATATACAATCAATCTCGATAGTGTACATATATCTAGATATACATAGGATCTCTAATAAGAAGCCACTACTGGGCTACCTAGTGCCTGTATACGGCGATGCTGTTCCCTACCTATCGCGTTGGGTGCTATCTATCTATAAAATGCGGGCTTTGAGTGGCACATACCTAGCCAAGCCTCTGACTACCGTGACACAATAAAATTGGAAGTGTGTATACACGTCGTGAAGCGTATGTATATAGTAAATCCACAGATAATATAATACTACAGTAAATCTACAGGTAAATCTAATAATAGAGAAGGTACCTTTATACTAAAGTTTACCCACGAGAATCAACATTTCCGAGTCCATATCGAAAGGGATAGAAACCATACATTTACTCGTAACTACGTTGTCCCTTACCAGTAAGATGTGGTCTCCTCTTCGCCCCATTTCTGCTTCCTCATCGTATTCCTGACCACGTAGGCTTGAGGCATGCGCACGTTGAAGTGCACCGCAATATCTTCCTTGTCATCGGGACCCAAAAGACCCAGGTTCACCGCGAACCTGAAGTAAGTAAAATTATTATATGTAGAAGTGTACGAGTATGTCATATAATAGCATATGTTAGGTGAAAAGAATCTATTGGGCGATGGGCTAGGAACCTGTCACCAATGTTCCGTGACATCGTAACCCCAATATTCATGCTAAAAAGTTATACAGAAGATATTATATCTCTGTGGTTCTGTCCACTCCGAATTAAAGGACGTAAATGTATATGTATGTACCTCTAATTTTGGATAAAGAATTTGGTAAAAGATACTATCGCTATCTAACTTTGAAAACTAGTATAAATTAGTATGCATGGCAATTAATCTCCTACAGAGACTAAAAACATGAGGAAGGTAATAGTAGAACGAAATCATCGCCATCTCTACTCATAACACGTATCGAATTATATGTAACAACCTACTCCTAGTCCCTTAGTCGCCTTCTACGACAAGCCGAGTAGAACGGCAGCTTATTAGCATTCTTTACATCCCAGCTAGCAAGGGAGAAAGAATTTTGAGCTTAGATAATATATAAATAAATAACAGCTCATTCTATTACGTTCTACATAATAATATTCGTACTTTACCAAGGAATGTCGACAGCCGGTGTGCCTTTGATCATGATGTGTGAGCCCACAGTTAGCTTTCGAGGCAAATCCTGTGTGAAGCGAATGTTCTTCGCGAACGCAGTCTGGCTCTGTAAATATAAAAAAACAGTCTAGTGTCAATTCGAGGGACCATCCAAAACATCGTGAAGAAACCTCGAAAACTACGGTGAGCGAAATCATCGTGAAGAAAACTTCGTGTTCCCTGAACAGGTAATAGTTAGTGCTTGTAAATGGCGACATTGCTTACCACCTGTCACATTGAAAACTGACTATCTGGTCAACACGTGGGTTCGAGGTGGCCATAGAATTACTACCTTCGCAATTACGGAGATGGACACCTGAACATCTTGACTACCCCACAAGGCTTAATGGTCGTGAACGCGTTTGTCTTTTTGTCGAGGGACCAAAACTCCAACACTACATGTTTGCGTTAAATAAGTTTCCATTTAATTCGACAATGGTAAAGCTACATATTTTTATTCAAAAAACCAACAAGAAACGTGTAACTATGCCAAACTAATCGGAGTGATGCATGGCTTAAGGTTACAGCAATTCCCACGAGATTATTAACGTGTTTATGTACAAATAACATACCGAGTCAAATTTGTGTAAAGTTACAATATAAATACAAGCTTACAATAAGTTTTGACTTTGACTTCATGGGGTATGGCTAACGAATTCTTCATAATGATAATTTTTCCACAAGCTTTGATATTCGATCGCCAATCAAGTGCAAGTTGCGCAATAAGCTAGGTTCCGCTTATGTAAGAAATATTATGCCTTTGATTTATAATTAAAAACTTATATTCAGAATGATACACAATTTCAATTGAAAATAAATAATTTCTGAAAAAACATTGTTTCAGCCAAAATGTGTTTCAACGATCAACTTGTTGATATCAATAAAAATAACCATTCAATTTTCCTAATTTAGATTCGAGGTAAATTTATGAATATACGGGTAATAAATATAATTATTATCATCCTTAAACATTTAATTTATTCAGTAGCCGCGGAGTCAGTGGTAAAATTGACAACCTATGCAATTACAAAGTCATACATCACAATACAAAATCACATCTTTCGGGCACATATCAATAGGGCGATGGACACAGATTACTTCAATGTGAGAATAAGGGAACAAACTACTAAGTAAAATACATGAAAAAAATACTACTTAGCAATCACAGAGACGGATACACAAACCTTTGACTTCTCTGCAAATGTTAATAGTTAGTCGTTACGTGTGCGCACTTAAAAAGTGGACTAAGGTAAACGGGATTATATTGTCATACCATGAGATTTTGAAGACATAACAATAATCATTCATCATATTTATTTAGAAGTTCATTTAGTTAGAATTATCAATAAAAGCGCACTAATAGTTAGTCTATATCAAGAATTATTATTGTCAACCCCATAAAGTTACGGAAATGTAAGCACAGATAACATAATAATATACTTCATTATCCCCTTGCCCTGTTCCTAACTAACTAGGACCTATTTCTCGATTCCATACTCTTCTATAAACCGTCATTACTGCATCACTCCCTTACTTTTCATATCGTTCTTAACAATCCTTCTATCTCTATTTCGATCTTCCTATTCCAAAACTCTTATCTATATTCGTGGTCATTGCTAATATTAGTATTATATTTGTTTAATATAGTTAGTCTTTATGGTCATACAAAGCCACTTCTAAACGCACTAAAAGAGCCTTCAATTATTGATGTCATACCAAATTAAATACTGTCCTGTATGACCTATGAGTACCTGCATTATGACCTGAATGCTAACGAGTTGTTCAATTAAAGAACAGGGTCAATTGAATCATATATTGCTGATAACTCTTGTTAGGTTTGTGCCTAAAATGTACATGTGTTACGCCAGTTGAATTTATTCGCGATAAGCAAGTACATATACTTGAGTATATCGGTAGTTTCTTAGAGTAGATTAGCCAAGCTATGGAGAATAAGTGGAGGTCAACCGTTTACGAGAATGCTACCAAACAATGTACTAAAAGGACAACGTTACGAACTAAATAAAATAAAACTAAATATGTACAAATTAAAACATAAAAAAAAACTTAAATCTACCAAAAACTGAATATTTACGAACCAAATTAAATCCGTTAACCAGGATCAAGAAAAATTGGGATAACTAGCTAACTAGTTAATTATTTCATTATTTATTCTTATCTACTTATAGCATAAATTATATTATCTATCATTATTGAGATCTACCCGTATTAGATAGGTAGTTAGCTAATCAATGAATAAAGTATTTAACTATTGGGCTTTTCATTAACTAGTTACTTAGTTATTATAACTTATTATGAGATTAATGTAATCTATCTGATTTACTTTCTAAGAAACAAATCAGCCTAACTACAAATAAGAGATCAAGTAAGTATCTCACATATACTCTATGTTTTATGAGTGTAGAGTAGTATCTAAGGCGGTGACCTAGTTTACCACACAAGGGTGCTAGGAAACGATTGGCGTGCTTCACGAAATATGGCCGACCGGCTGCAACCATGAATATCACAAACAAGCACTTATTCTCAAAAAGTCAACAGATTTATGAAATTTATATAACTGGTTGGCACGCTAAGCCTTTTTCGATCGAACAGGGTTTGTATTTACCTCATTTTTAAAGTATGTAAAGTATATTTATAATATTTTAAATCTAAAGAGCATTCTAAATTAAGGTCGAAAGAAGACGTTGGTCGCAAACGCCTTGGCTACCGAGAAACGATTTACTTTACTTAACAGTCTCTACTTACTATTCTTAAATTATATTTTATATGCATGTTCGATAAACGTACTCGACATTGTCACAAATTCTATACTTAGTATAGTTAATTAGGTTTTCTGTAATGAAATAGTATGCACTGCACAAATAGCATTATTTATTCAAGTAATTTGACCTTAAAACTTATTGACTTAACATAAATTAAATGTGGCTGCAATACAGCAAATAAATGATGAAATATGTACCTTAAAGTAATGTTATACCCAATTAATTAAGTATAGGTCTAATTTACCTTATGTAAATATTCTAAAATGTTTTAGACTTTGATCTAAATTTTATTCTAGGTGGCTAAGTAGCGGTATTATATCGTTAAATTATATGTTATTTATCTTGGACATAAGTAGTTGAAAGTTAACGCTTAGTCTAACTTACAGTAATAAATGTCACTAAGCTACGACTATACTAACCCCCTAAAGAGCAAACCAATAATCGCGAATAACATTTTTCATAATCTTTATAACGACCTAATTAAACTTCAGATTAGTGAAACGAGTACATTGATGATTTTTAAGAGAAATAACACCTTCGGTATGATAAGGGTTCTCATTAAATAATAAACAGTTGTTCCACAATTTTTCCATTACGAATCTGCTATTAAAAAATATTGGTTATGGCGTAAAAAATATTTATATAAATAATGCAATATTCGATACTTCCGCACGTTTTTACAACTACCAAGTAGTTATACGAGGTCAATGATGATTTTTAAGAGAAATAAAGTAGTTTAGTTCCCAGCATATACATTTGCATTCTACTAACAACAAATATCGGCACAATGTCCAATGTACACCAGCTACTTGTAAAGTAATGTATGAGGCATCTTGCGTAATGGAACAAGCATTCAACCTTGTAGCCTTACTTGCCGTAGTTAGTTGAAGAATACTCAAGCTGAATTCAAATGCATAGTTCTAAACTTAATAACAATTGTGTGTAATATGTTGTGACAAAATATTCTTTACTTCTATTCATACAAACGTTTTCGTTCATATAAGAACTTCATTGTATGCGTTTCGGGTTAGTCTTAGCCATAGACTAAATATTTTCTAATCCATGGACTTGGCATACATGCATTCACGTCAAGATATTTTTATAACAGAAGCCTTTATTTTAAAAAAGGTCTTGGAACCTTATTTTGGGTTGAGATGGAATATGAGGCTCAGATATCCGTTTTTTTGGACGAAACTTTGAAGACAATATAATATATTCTCGGTGCTTAAATGAGGTTGCTATACTGTTTATAAAAACAAGATAAGTTAATAAGGTGAGTTAGCCAATCCAGGAACTAAACACACTAACTTTGGTCATCGAAGCACAGCCAGACGACTCGTTGGCGTTGGTTAGTAAATAAATAAAATTAATATCGGACATACAATCTTCACCTTGTTATCGTCAGTTATCGATACAATTTTAAGTGTACTTCCAAACAGTGTTTATATACGAAATTTCCAACAAACCGCTTATCCGTCTAACACTAACATGTGTTGTATTAGACTTCGTCGATTACACCAAGTGATAAGTTTTATTACTTTAAAAGATAATTTATACACGAAGCTGATATAAATGCATGATATGCGTAAAAGGAAACGTAATTCTTAGGTATTTCAGGAAAATACACTGGAGTGTAAACATGGTTCCTCAAAAAAAAATCTTAGGTCTAAAATATTGTAGTAACTATTGTTTACTTATAAGCTCTTTTACCGAATGTTTATGTTTTTATAATAACTACCAAGATTTATAGACTCAATGTAATGAGGACTTTTGAGTGGCTAAACACTTTTGCGATTATTATGAGAGTCCTAATTAAGATTAATAATAGTCAATAATAGAAAGTTACGAGTGCTAAATTTATCAATCAATAACCTGCCATTAAAAAATATTGCTTATGGCGCTAATGCTATATTCAAAATTTCCGCACGTTTTATCAATTACCAAGCACTTACAGGTATTACATTTAACACTGTTAATGATACTAATTATGTAATTAGTCATTCAACACGCTATTTGTAAACACATAACTACATAACAGATATGAATTCTCATATGGTCTCATACGGTATTTAGTCACCTTCGCATGGTTCATAAGACACAAAGATTAGAATATATTACTTATATTATATTATGACTTGAATAATACTAAAACTAGTATAAATATAGGTTCTTGTACTTGAAGTACTTAATCAGGAAATAGTGAAGATGTAGGTTAAAGATATAGAAGTTCACGTGCATTTAGAGCCGACATTTTAACTAGCCTTATGTTAATGTTATTTATCCGCAATATGCAAATAACTAGGTATCGTTCTACTATCAGGTCACTTTTCATTTATGTTTATTATTATCACTCAGACGATATTACTTATATGATATAGGACGTATAATAAAGATTATTGAAACAATTCAGGTAATATTCATAAATAGTTAACTAACTAGTTATAATAATAATTTAATTAAATACTAGCTGGCTTTCTGCTATGATTACCGTGAGAGATTGAGACAAAGAATGTTTAAATATTTGATTTCTAAATTTGTTCAATTTTATGAAATGAGTCAACTTAGAAAAATCTTCTATTCCAAGATTCAAACCTAGGTCATACAAATTCTGAACGTTCCTTATTATCACACTTGCGTGGTTGGCAACAGAACAACTAGATTTTCAGATACGAATTTAGAACAAGTAATTTGGCAAAAAATCTAGATTTATTCCTCCAGTGTGACATCATCTTTAGTCTTTAAGCATATCATTAAAACGACCGCTTGTATTTCGAATTGTCATCCGAATTTCTTATAATCTTTGCCAAAAGACAAAACAAAAAAAAGACTCATTCATGTAGTGACAATATATCGGAATAGCTATAAATAGATTTGGCTACTATTGTATCTCTATTCAATAACATCTGAGCTCATTTCAAATATCTAGATACGTTTAGGATATTAATAGAATACCAGGTTAATCAGAATCTATACTCGTATCGTTTCCGAGTTCATTTCTCTCTTTGTTTGATGATGGAGGAGTATTTATGTGCTCATCTAAAGGTGTAAACTGACCAATTCGTGACGAAACATTTAGCCTGATTTATAAATTTATTTTTATGATTGATTACACAGCATTAAGGCTTATGATTATCGTTCGATCAAATCAAAAGTAACTAACTATAGTTGCAATGAATGACTATTGAAGCGATATTTTATGGCTTATTACGAGTACATTGGAAATAATTCTACAGTGAAATTGTTTATGGCAATTTTCTTTAAATTTGTGCTTTGTAAAACAATTAACTACTTATTTTGGTATTGTTCTTAAGTAAACAAGATAGGTATACATTACAGGTAACGTTACATTTTTTCATATTATAAATACTTTTACAATCGTTATATTTGTAATGACTTTAGCTAATATAGTTATTACATTCGGTACAGAAAATGCCTGAGTAATACACATATTATAAACTGTTATAAAGTTAAATTGTGCATAATATTTGCAGTCAATTTGTAACAAACAATAACTTCCGTGTTAATTAATAACAACAGCAGTTTCTATGTTTGTTTCAATTAGATTTATGTAAGGGCATAAAAGCCCTTAAGTTATACGTTTTAATTACATTTTCATACGTATGTAACGCTACGTATAAATTAGTTACATTTGCATTTTTTACCAACCTATGAAATAATGGATACGGCATAGGATGCAAACAACTAATGTGTAAACTTTATTAAAACTAGTTATTTTTAGTTATTTTTAAACACTCGCGATTTATACTCATTTTATTTACTAGTTATGTGAGACCGGGTCATATCACGATAAATTAATAAAGATGTTTGATTACCTTTATTTTTCCTGACGTTTTTATTAAAACTATTCTTATGGGTCTAAATCATTGGGATTTGTAACGGTACTCATCAGATACGAATCAGAGGAATCAAAGGCTACCTGACAGGTGCATTTCTACCTGCAACCTAAAATGACCCAAAAAACCTTAAAAGCATTTCTGCTTTACCAAAATGTGTCTTATGTTCTTCAATAATTTCAAAAATACTGATTACCTCACTCCTAAATTATGCTGCTTTTGATGCATGGAACAATATGCAATAATACCACTATGTATATGAATAATTTATTGCAATACAAAGATTTTCAACCAGTTTTTCAAGGATCTGTTTTTCTATTATAAACGTCATGTAGACAGACAAAAAAAGAAGTAATCGTCATCACCTTGTGTTACACAATCACAAACAATAAACGTATTGTGCTTGCTTCGTTTTATTTCCTGAAATTGCATTTTATATGACCTAAAACTTCACACTAAGGTATAAAATTAGAACGTTTTTATTGGTGCGGAATCGTCAAATGCCTATTCTGTATGCCATTAAGACATCCGATCTAGATTATTTAGGATTGTGAGTAATATCTAGATAGATATATTATATATATATTGTTGTGTGGAAACAATAAATTTAACTGGCTTTAGGATTTCGTAGCTTTTGTATTATGGCATGTGTAAACGACGTATAAAATCGGAACATACTAGTTAACTATACTTAGGTACAATGCAAGCCATTTAAGAGAAACAAAATCTTCTTGGTTACTTTTACATTCATATTGAGTCAATTTTATGGAACTTGTGACAAAGTGCTTGCCATAATATATACATATTCAATGGTCATACCACGATTATTTTAAAACATTCTAAAATCTCGTAAGTCGACTCTTTAGAACATTAGTACCTTAGTATAGTATAACGGAACTTAGTCAAAGGGAATGGAACTAAGTGCAGTGTAGATCGTGACCTCATAATCTGTACTCAACTGTTGTTGTTTATCAACTTGTTTCCTCACGGTTCAATGTCACATAAAAAGTATTATTCTACTGGAAAATTAGGGATTAGTAACTACTAGTGAAGTAAGATCTTAAGAGATAAAGGTTGGTTAGACATTGTTTCCAAAGAATTAATTATAAATAATACAATGACGACTAAGGGATTAAATGTCAACAGAATCTCTTAGGCGATGCACTAGCAACCTGTAATCAATGATCTATCTAAATGGTATCATTACCCTGATAGTTATAGTTAAGCTGACCGAAGATTTATCACATACACACGAATCAAAAACAAAAATTAGTTACTCCATGTCACATAACTACTATACAGCTTACAGGGTTCTGTCCATCACGAATAAGACTGAATGGCTTGAATATTTGTTTGAAGTTTCTGTACATCACATTTAGAATGAAATAAAGTTTTTATATCGACAGGGAAATTGGCGTGATTTGTATGTTTGTATATTATGTACATTTCATTTAAATAATTAGTTAGGTAGTGTTGCATTGAATCCTTGATAGAAACCAGTTTTCTAGGTTTTAACCTGTATTAAGACTTAAGAATTAAGTATATGTATGTCTAACTATAGCTAGTCGTAGATCGTATAAAAACTTTTATCTGTTACTGTAAAAAAAATATATTTTAAAGTACCTACTAAAGTTTAGGTTAGGCACTAAAGTTATAAATAGAATATAATATATTCTCACATGATTTTTTATAACTGGTAGGTACACAAACATAATCCAAAATCTTTAGAAATTCAACTAATTATGTATGTTAACATATAACTTTCACAGACGAATTTCATTGACGATTTTTTAACTACAAAATAGTTTATTTTTGTTGTAAGTATCAATATTATTCGACGACGTTTCCAATACACGGCAAAATGTAACATTCTGTGACTAATATATGGAAATATTAAAAAGAAGGCGAGCCCCCAGCTGGGACGTAAAAAGAAGGCTAACTAGCTGCCAGTCTTCCTCACATGTCGAAAGAGAAACGTAAAATTTGGGATCAATGGAATATATTGGGCGATGTGCTAGCAACCTATCATTATTTATTCAAAAAGAATTATATCAACAAAAATACCCACCATATCATTTTCAATAGCTTCAGAGCAATCGTCATCTTTATTTAGTTTTCTTTTACAAAATAAAGTATTGCACATTGACGAGCATTTTGTTTTGCAAACCATGATTTATATAGGTATTTTTAAATCCGCTTATATAGCTCACACTTAAACATGTACGTAATATAACTCCCGGCGCGAAATAAGAAAAGACCGTGGGCGTATAACCCAAACGAAGTCCATGCTACATGCTAGCATCGAAGAAACTAATCAGACAACAAATATTTTTGTTTGCCAAGTTCACCCACTTTTAAAATCAGTGCCTTGGTATAATATTCTAGCGCCATCTATGATTTGATAATAACATTACATTATGTTCAAATTAAAATGTAAGTGTAAACGTGAATCCTACATTTCACAGTTCATAAAAAAGCTGGAAATTAAAATTTTGAGGGTCTAAATGTAGTATTTTATTATCTGTAGTCTAAATATTATATTTTACAGATACTAGTGCTTATAGTTTGTTATATGGTTTAATATGTTAATATTACTGCTAACTCCATATACAGCCTATTCATTTATCCATAATTATTTACGTTTTGTACACTAAAATATAAAATGATTTAGTAATTTATAATCAAAATAGATTTAAAAACGATTTGTCATCTTGAGTAACCACAGACAGCCATCTGTTATCTTAAAATGTAAACTTAGTAGCAAAACATAAACGTAAACAAATATGAGTAATTTTAACTCTTTATTCAGTAGTTACGAGAAGATAACCATATTTTGTTTGAAGGTTTTCTTAAAAAACATTCCATTATCTATTTACTAATATCGTAGATTAAAAGGAACAAAAATATTTACGTGAAAGCAAAGAACAAAGGCAAAAATTAAAACTAACCTCAAATTCGTATGCATCTTCTGCAAAATCATATTCGTCTTCGAGTATTCCATCCACTACATCCATTGATAAAACACACTTCATTTGTTGAATGTTAGAACACTGTTTCATGATATTAACACGTAAGCATAGATGCTTTAATTTAATTATGAACTAGATTACGCTGACAGCTGTTTTATGCAACACTAAACAATTGTTTTTTTAAGGAACTGTTTTTACCGTTATTAATAAACTTTACCATTGCTTATTATAAATATATCACAAGCTTAACTTTGCCTATTTTACATTTTATTTGCTATTTTAGGTAAAAGACGTCCTATTGTCGTGTCTATCACAGATTAACTGAACAAAAGTGCCTACCCACTGAAACAAAACAGTCACTAGACTTGCCTCAATGCGTTAACAGGACATTGATCATTCAGTGACCCGTTGATAATGTAAAACAATACATACAACTAAGTATCATGTTTCTATGATAATATCACATAGGGGTGTCATATATCATGTTGTGGTTGGTAACTAAAGTTTCGATCGCAGCGGCAAGGTATTTATATTGCATGTAGGTATTTAAATTATACCTACATCTGTGCCTACATATTATGTTTGATGACTTGATGATTGACAACTTAATGAGCATAAATACTAATGAGTATTTACCCTTTCCGGGTAGTCACAGGTTCAATTGTCCAATCTCCAAAATTGTGGAGTTATTACACAATATAATTACCTATTATTGTTATTTTATTATTTGGCATTGCTTACAAAATTATTACAACATCCATACATTGAATAAATATGCACATACTCACGCCCATAATACCCAAGCAGTAAAACAGAAATAAAGATTCCGCAGACCACTAGGAACACAGAAACATTGATATATTAAGTACCAAGGTACATATCTCGAATGACTACTTATAACAATTTGAGTGGTGAATATAACTTGTTTGGTTTTTCGATATGGTGAATTATAAGGCTATTGTGCCTACACATGTTTTTATAACAAAAGAAAATTACGATTATAGTCAGGCCGTGATACAATATACGGCTGTGTAAACAACTATGATAAAAGTGATAAAGGAAGGTGATTGTTTTAATAATGACAACCCACTGACTATTAGAGTACTACTGCTATTAGCATGATTAATTATTTTTCATTGAGAGACTCTCAATCGATCATTCAACGTAGGTGCTTACGTTAGATAAAAAATATATAAAGATCATTCAAGTCTGTGATTTAAAAAGATAAAGTGAAGTTTAGCGGCGCAATGACTAAATTACAGGTGACGATTAATTTTTGAGAGGTTTTTTAGGGCATGTAATCATTATTATTTGACATATAAAATAAGTGGACTTTCTTATATGTGCTGCTTAAATAGGCGATATATTGATAAAGACGGTTGTTTGAAGTACCTCTGACCGTCGAATAAGCATAAATGTATGTGCATATGTATACTTACGAAAATGTACAGAGAAATTTATTAAACTTTTCCATCGGTACATGCTCAAGCGGGATTTGAACCCTGTAATCACTGATACAGTGTCAAGCCCCAACAATTAGCTACGTCGAATACGTTTTGCAGTTAATATGTTTTGCAGGATTAACGATACAGTGGTTTGTAGGATCAGGAAAGATAGGGATTACTTCTGCGCGTACTAAAGGTACAACATAATTCATTTACAAAACTTTTTACGTACTTTATCCAGTAATAATATATATATAATGTATTTCTGGGTGCTTTAGTAAATTACAAGAAGTAAGATTGTTGTGTTTTTACGAGTATATATGTAGAAAATAAACTTCACAACTAATATTTCATATTTTATTAATAACAGTCTTGTAATCTCATTAACAATCGAACAAGATCGTTTCGTCACAAATATTTCATTTCATTTAATTCTAGTTACTTCATTGTACTTATTAGAAGCCAGCAATCTTATTTATTTTTCACTTTACGCTTTTTGGCGTCCATTTCTCCTTTGGTTTGGACCACCTGAGGAACAAAAAAAGCAATGAATTAAGTGTACATATACCTGTTTAACAATATCATATATCATCTTGTTGGTTCTAACATAATATCAGCGTTGCGATTGTCACCAAACATACCATACCCAGCTGATTTAGAACCTTTTTGCTGCGACAATAACATGCACAAGCTATACCCTTAGTTTATAAGTTTGATTTGTAAAATATTTGTATTGTGTATGTTTTTGTGGCTGTAAATAAATGTTATTATTATTATTAAATATAGGTATATCTACATGCACACACAAGCTCTTATGGAGAGGGTAAGCAGAGACCACGGAACCCATAAACACACGCTTCACTACTTGACTATACAAACTCTTTTGTAATGTGGCGGGGTAATCAGAGGCTTGAGTGCCCATCTTCGTAAATTCATGTTAGGTATGGGTCACTCGAAGTACG
Organism: Leucoptera coffeella; assembly: GCA_030578115.1. Lineage (NCBI taxonomy): Eukaryota > Metazoa > Arthropoda > Insecta > Lepidoptera > Lyonetiidae > Leucoptera > Leucoptera coffeella. Next base: position 140,464 of record JAMBLF010000633.1, on the reverse strand, counting down.
CGTTTCACTAGATAGATAGCACACAACTTGATAGGTAGTGAACCGTATCGCCGTATATAGGCACTGAAGCCATAATAAAGGAAAATAATTAAATGCACATCGAAAATACTGACATGTACTCAAAAAATACAGCAAGTGTGAGTTGGTACTGTATTATTTTGGGATACAATTCAGTATTTTATGTGTGCATTTGCGTAGTATTCCATGATCGATTAATATCGTGATATCGTTCATTCATTCGCTCATTCGTTCTTCATTGAATGATAGCTTTGTACGTATGATATAACTAACCATATCAGGATGTTGACTCCTCATATGCTGCAGCATTTTCGCTCGAGTGGCGTACTGCCTCGAACACACCGAGCAGCGAGAGGGAGGCGCCGTCACTGTAGCGCGAACTATGCGGTCTGGTCCGTTGTATTCCGTGTCTAGAATAGACATAGCATTTTAGATTACATTTATGTACTTATTATTAAATCCATATTAGACTGTATCTGATTGCGGCTCTTTCTAGTATGGCGTAGGAGATGATAAAGGGCCAATGGTATCAACATTCTATATCAATGATATAGAACACCGTATATTATTCTAAGATTGAGCGAGGTCCATCCGTCACATTCAGTACTAACTTTCTGATCAATACGTGGGTTCGAAGGGACCATAGAATTACAATCTTCGCAATTGCGGAGATGGACACCTGAACGCATTTGTCTTTGTCTTTTGTTTGATGAGCGAGGTGGTATTACGCTTAAGAGGTTCTGTTAACTTTGAGTAACTAATACTTCTTGAGTATATAAAATATACGGCACTTTCTATATCCTACTACTAATTATCCTCTTCTAAATTTGATTGCCATAAATAACACCCTTGTAAAATCTCCTCTTTAAAGTGACATCGTGTGACATATTTAATGATTATTGTTCGCCCATTGAAAAAGACCGAGTGTGATGTATTAAATGATTATAGTCTATTTACCAGGATGATGTTTAGCAACATGTCTGTCCCTTTTCGGTTTACTGGCGTATATCTTGGAGCAAGCGGGACAGGGGAACAGGTATTCCTTCTGTTTGACCGGCGTGTCAATCGTCATATTGTGAGTGCGGAGCAGATGGTTCACATACATGCCACGGCGCTGAAATATAATGTTTGTTTAGTTACTAATTTTTACTAACACATACTAAAATTCACGTCCCGTAATGGATTTTGAGGTGGGAAAAAATAAAATATGAACTCAGTCACTGTTTTATTTACTATGAGAGACCGGGTCATATCACGATAAATTAATATAGATATCTGATTACCTTTATTTTGCCCGACGACGTTTCGACCCAGTTGTATAGGTCGTGGTCGCAGGAAGAAGAAAAAGGTGATGGTGATATGACCCGGTCTCTCATAGCAAATAAAATGAGTATAAATCGCGAGTGTTTAAAAATAACTCAGTCACTGTTGACGTAAAGATGCTATTGATACAGAATATTGGTGACAGATTGCTCACCGATCATCGACATAATTATTTTATCCTGTGTAGAACTGTAGACCATAATTTCAGTAATTATAAGTAATGAAACGCTTACAAATTTTCAGGGTTTTTCTGAAATAATCGGTCTTATATAGCATTGGTCTATTGGTCTTTATATTCAACCTTTCCTTTAAGACACGATTTTAATTGATATAGATATTTATACAATACTACGACCCGCTCCTGCTTCGCACGGGTATAAAATATATAGCCTACTCCACTATTTATTGGATGTTATTATACAATAAACCTTCCTCGTGAATCATTCTATCTATTAAAAAAACCGCATCAAAATCCGTTATGTAGTTTCAAAGATTTAAGCATACAAAGGGACATAGGGACAAAGAAAGCGACTTTGTTTTATAATATGTAGTGATACATATTCGATCCTTATTAATTATTTACCTTGAATATAGAGTCACATTTTTCACATTGGAATGTATCAGAAGATTCGTTGTCATATTCTTGTTTCACCGACAGAGATGGCTGGAAAGATAATATATGCATGTATATTATAATAATCCATGTGTGTTTATATACATAAACATCACGCTAGTATCTACAGAGGAGTAGCCAGAGTTCACAGTTCCCCATTTCTATCGAGCCTTGTAAACTACAGTCGCTTTTTGACATACGCGTACATCAATTTTATCATACACACACATGTCGGTATGTACTTCTAACCTCACCTTTATTCAATATGCCATAAGCATAAAACTTTTATTATTTCACTAGTCTACTTCATTACTCCTCATCACTACATAGTATAAAACAAATTCACTTTCTCTGTCCCTATCTCCCTTTGTATGCTTAAATCTTTGAAACTACGCAACGGATTTTGATGCGGTTTTTTTAATAGAGAGTGATTCAAGAGGAAGGTTTATATGTGTAATAACATACATGAAATAGTGGAGTAGGCTATATATTTTATACCCGTGCGAAGCCGGAGCGGGTCGCTAGTTATTAAATATGCCATAAGCATAAACATTATTTCACTATTCTACTTCATTACTATTCATACTCATGCAGTTATAATCTCATAGTCACACCTTAGTGTTATATTTACCTCTTGCCCAGGTTCCGGAGTGGACGACTTGAGATGCGTTTTGGCGTGGGCACAATATTTCTCTTTGCAGTTGTATTTCTTTCCACAAGTGTTGCATTTGAACTTTCTTGCTTTGCAGCGGCTGTGTAATAAAATTATTAAAGCTATACTGAAGCGTGACGTGTATGTATGTATGTAAAGCAATACTTGTATATCACACTATCCGAAGACACATCCGCAGTTACGCCACGCGAATATAATCCGATGTGTCTTCGGATAGTGTGAGTGTAGTGTGTCGTGCCATGAATTAACAAAAATTGTGAGGGTACTCGTATATCCATTCACACTTCAGACTACAATCGGAATTTAATTGGGCACTCGAAGCCAAGTGTTCGTCTGACAGTAAGCATTCAAAGTGATTGGCCCTAAATAGATTATTTTTCGCTCAACAAGACAACCTACAGCATAGCTATCTTTCGCAAGCTAAACCGAGCGTCCCTAATCAGATAGTTATATACTAAATGAATTGCATTATACAGATCTTCAAATGAATTGATAACCATAGCTTTAAGTTTCAGCTTTAAAAATATTAACAATACACAATAATAACTAAAATAATCTTGATTAATAACTAACGGGACTTATCGCGTAAGTTTTAAATAATAAAGTTACCTTTATTAACCCGACGTTTCGGCTACGTTGCAGCAGCCATAGTCCCGTTAGTTATTAATCATGAGTATAAATCGCGAAACTCTTAAAACTAAAATAATCTTGTTCATTGTAACATCTAAACTTTTCTATGGGGAATAAAAACACAACACTTACAAGATATGAGGCTTAAACTTGTTCCTGTCGATGACTAGTCCGCAGTAGGGACAGTTGAACGGCGGAGAGAGTCTGGCTTCATTCGGCGGAGACGGCGTCTTAGGCTGAAAAGTGTAATTAATATTTACTTTCATATATTTATAAAAAAAATAATTAAAGATAATTTACTTACTTCTAGACATAAATACATACGAGTAAAAAATTGTATTCATACAGGAAAACCCTAACTGAACAATCATTGGGAAATCCATGATAATTTCCATAAATCATTCTTGTGTAACTAAGTTTTGCTAATCTTTCACTCTATTATTTATTATTAACAAATAAACCTAGTTTATTGTAGAGTCTCTATTCGTACTCTTTACTCAGTCTTTATTATCCCGTATGTCATAACATTCGTACCTACACATTACATGACTCTCACAATGATAGTTATAGATCGAACTTAAATAAACACTCACAGCAGTAGCAGCTTCTTCAGGCACTTCGTTAAACTCGAACGAATTATGCGGGAACTCAAAATCACTGCTCTTTGAACTCAAAACGTATTGATTCAGTTCATCAGACTTAACACTGCCTGAAATGTCTAAATTCGATATCCTATCCGGGTCGAAAAGACTCGCTGATATGTCGAGAATGTTGGAAAAGTTCTGCAAACTCTCGTCAGATGGCAGCCTTGATTCGTCGCCATTTTGGTGTGATGACGTCAGAGGTATTGTTTGCTCTTCTGTTTTGCTTGGCGTTTGTTTCCTGCATGATAAATAGGTAATATTTGAAAATTAAAAACAATATTCAAAATTAAAATAGTATAAACAATAGTTAAGTCTGGCTAACGAAAGTAGATACTGAAAAAGCGCGGCAAATTTAAAATATATTAGCATTGCAACCCTAAAATAAAAAGCAAGGCGGAACAACTCACTTTGATACTTTGACATTTATTTTAATTTTACTAGAGGTGCTTCTAATTTTGTCCGCGTTATGACGTGATTAAAAGTAGCTTAGATAACTTGTTATCTCTTTATTAACTCCATACCAAACATCACACGGATACGTCACTCCATTGTAGCGTATTAAAGGACCAAAAATCACAAACAAAAAATAACTAATACGAATACGTACTTACTTAATTAAAATAAAAAATATCAAGACATTTTGACCGTACTAGCCGAACCTAACTAGAGATCCCGCCACATAAGGTGGCAGTTGGAGGCGTCGCCACAGTCGCGTAATTCAGTGTTACCAGTAAACACGCCAAAACTAGCACTAACTGTGCCATACGGCTCGATACATTATAGGTTTCATTTGTAACGGTCTTTGGTTGCAGAGCTATAAACTCAAATAAAACAAATTAATATATCAAAGTCAAAATATGTTTATTAAACTATTTCAAACATGATTAATAATTAACGGGACTTATCCTTCTTATTATATATTACATATATTATGTGTTCCTTCACTCTGTCCGCAATAGACCGTTTAGTGTGTTCGACGTAGGATTTCCCACAGCTGCAATCAATCTTATACACACCCTTATATCTTATATCATGAGTATAAATCGCGAATCTCTTAAAACTATTATTTCAAACATGGCACTGAGCATTGTCTTTACATATTTTTTACCGAGGTTAGATCAGCGGAGACCCTAGCTTGGAGAAGAACTAACAAGAAACTCCGGAAATCAATTTATTATAATCACCCTTAACAAACATAAAAATTACAAAGAGTGGGCAAAAAACACAACGCTGGTAATACTAAATTTACCTTTCATACAAAATAACACGCAATGGCGGTAACGTCAAATTTAGTTCCAAGTTTGGCTACTGCCACCTTATGTGGCGGGATCTCTAGTGATTACGTTTTGACTCAATTTTTTTTCAAGAATACCAAATTAAGCGTTAAACCAAAACAATCGCTATACGCAAGTCAACCATAAAGAAACATCAACAACACGCCATCTTCGGCGTCAGAAATATGAATACCATACGCTGATTCTGATTTTACCAAATTTTTCGGAAAACAGATACAAATTAATTTTCTATAAAATAAAATTGCCAAGTTTTTATCTACCTAATTATTTAAGATATAGTGTACCTAATTACTTAAGCTATTTATTAGACCAACGTAAGGCTTACTAGCTCTTGAAATGATCCAACACGTACATACGAAACTTATTTTCGATTACACAATTTTAGCAGACGTACGAATTTTTAAAACTAATTTTATAAAATGTTTTAAATAAGTTTGTTTTAAAAATGCCTTTTTAGAATTAATTGTTCCTAAGTACTTTCTACTTAAAATACCCTAATTGTAGGGTAAATATCCGATGGTAGGAACACTTTAGTGTTGTCATATAAAAAGTTTGCAAAATAATCTAGTATCTACTTTCGTTAGCCAGACTATAGATATTTAGGCTATGTAGATAATCTGTAAAGCAAAAATAATTCAAAAGTGAGGTCATTAATCGTTGGACATGATAGCTTTGTTCTGGATAGTATATTTTGGTTTATAAATAAGATGTGTAATAATGATTGAAGTACATTTAATTAGTTATTGTTACGGATCTGGTACACAACTTACATTTTTAACGACATACGCTTGCAATATCCGGCCTTGTGGCGCCTTAAACTGAAAAGAAAAACCAAATTGTGTAATCCCACTATACGGAACTAAAGTAAGGCGCAACAAGACGTATGACAGATAGATAACATAGTGAAAAAGGTTGATTTTAGAAGTACCTATTACTGCCGAGTGACTATTAGGAGATACATAGATGTAAATGAAGCAAAAGTGGTTTGACAGGACAAAGACAAATGGGACTACACAATATCTGCTTACTAACTAAAGGAAAATGGGCGTGTTAATATAATGTTCATGTATTAAATTAATGTAGTCATATGACGTATGTTACTTTACCAAGAAATAAACACTATTGTTTGACAATGTACTAAAAATTGATATTATAATAAAAAAATAAAATCAAATTAAATTCCTTTTATCACACCAGACGCAGTAATACACATACACAAATAGAAAAATATTAAGTACCTGTTTATAGTGGCGAATCTTTTTGCACAATAAGAGCAGCTGTACTTTCCACGCAGACCCGTTTTCTTTATCTGTTAAAGGCGTAATGTATAAATAATCGTATTAAAGATAGAAGGAACAAAAAATAACTACTCATATAAGAAAACTGCTTAAAAGTGATTACAGAATTAGAAGTATTTCAAATAATTTTTACATATACAAGCTATATTATTACATCATTAATAATATTTAATAATAATATTTGGACATGATTACTCCAATTGAACTAGGTAAGTACATTTAAGACTTGTGTTAAGGGTAGGTACTAGTCAACGTATATTTAAGAAATGTATACATATTATATATAGATAAATACATATATAGCATATATAATCAACGACCAGACTGGAAAGCAGAAGATAAGCGTAGTTCTTAACTCTGCCTTCACCGGGAATCGAAACCGGGACATCACGATTAGCGTTCAGGCGTTTAACCGATCGCGCCACGGAGGTCGTCAATTATTATATGACGAAACGTTCTTCTTAAGCTTTTGCTAACCCAACCCTTTCAAGAAGCAGTTCTATTACACTTCTCATATAATATCACTTACATTAATAAAAATACAGATTAATACATTCTTAGTTAATTTAATGTCTCTTCATTCAAAGTAACAACACTAAAATTAAAATATTATTTATGAGAGGATGTATGATATGAGAGGATGTATGAATGTCAATGAAGCGAAAGTGGTCTGTCAGGATCGGGACAAATGGGGATCCGTGATCTCTGCCTACCCCTCTACAGGGAATCAGGCGTGATGTGTATGTATGTAATATTTATCTTTTAAGCAGCAATCTCTTACCTCGTGGTATTGAGCTCGATGTCTTCGGAAATGGTCTAGGGAAGCCATCGCCGTTGAACAGTCTGAACACCAAAATTGCGCCACTGTGTTCGCTGGTGGAGCATTATTTAGTACTATTAGGATTATTTATTAGTTTATTTTAGGATTATTTTTGAAAGAAGATGTAGTGACTAAGATTGAAAAGAGCATGCTTCGATGGTTTGGACATGTTATGCGGATGAATGATAGCAGATTGACAAAAGGAATATATATGAGTGAAGTGGAAGGGCGGTTACGTAGGGGCCGGCCCAATAAGACATATAACAGTCAGATAGACGCTATATTGAAAAAAGGTGACGTTAGGAGTACCTATAATCGCCGAGAGTGTATGAGAGGAGGTATGAATATCAATGAAATGAAAGTGGTCTGTCAGGATCGGGACAAATGGGGATCCGTGATCTCTGCCTATCCCTCTACAGGGAATCAGGGGTGATGTGTATGTATGTATGTATATTATTAGTTTCATCTTTAAGTAGAATGTACTACGTTTAATGTACTAACTTATTTTTACCCGAATGAGAAGAATCAATAGCTGTAAATCGTTTACATACTGGCGTTACGTATTTAGTCAAGATGTAAAATACTTACCAGTCTGGAAGTCATAAATGGGCGTATCATCTCTATCCAAAGGTATACCAAAACTCTCTGCATACTGTTTAGAATAACCTAATTTTAGTGGTGTCCTCGCATTTATACTCTTACTAGTTAAGCCATAAAGTTTATTTTGTATCTGGTGCAACCAAAGATTCGCAGATTGATTATCGCCGAGAGGTAAAAGTGGTATCCAATTCGTTTTATCTGAAAAAGTTAAAAGAATTACATCAACATACGAACGCATCAGCATTTACGAACATACATCCCTTTCGGGGTAGTCAGAGTTTAGATGCCCACCATCATGTAAGTTCTTTGTGATAGTCATAATTCGGTGATGGAAAACATTGTAAGGAGACCTGTCTATTTCTCCAAATAGGCAATAGTCAGTATCTATTACGTTGAATTCTCATGACTAGGTAAAACGTAGGTTTCGAATAATATCATATTATACTAATTTTATCAATATTGGGTTAATAAAACATCAAAGACAGAGTTTATACTCTGTCATTTTTAGAACAGTTGGATTGCGATTTTCTTGAAAGTGAAACACTAACAACAGGTCTTTAGCACATCGCCTGATAAATTCTATAACCTATTGTATATTCCACCCTAGTACTATATCAGTACAACACATGATTCTTAAGATGTTGCATCTTATAAGAGACAACACATTGAATAAAATTTTAACTAGATGAAATAGGCAAGCCACTATCAGCAACTATCTTAAAATATGTATTAATTGGTTATAGGTAATGAGTATATAAATGCTATACTTACTATGATCAGTTACATCAATATGCACTATTATATCATTTCTCCTTATTAAGAATACTGGTTTCCTTAACCCCAAAGCATTGTTGACTAGATTCTTAACTTCTTCACTACTAACTATTCGTTCTATTCCTGAAACAAGTACACAAATATGTTAACTAGATGGTTTACTTGAGACGACGTTATTCTGAATATAATATATCTGAATAGAATACAGTTTCTGAAGAAGTTATTCTTTAAGAGTACTTATAACCACTGGGTATACATATAGAGGTGTATGAATCTTGATGAAGTAAAATGATTTGACAGGATAGAAAAATTGTGATTCTAGATATAGTTCAGTTTATACATTTATGCAGATTGCATACCAATAATAAGGTTAATATATGCATTTGAGATGTCCATAGAATTGCTACCTCCATAATTGCACAAAAGGACACTCAAACCTCCGACTACCTCACAAAGGTAGCTTGTAAGAATGTTTGTCTTTCCCTTTAACAATATTTACCTTCAACAGGCCCAAACTTAGTTTTGGCCTGCAAAGTTCTCCTAGGCCTTATCCTGCCCACATGGTTCCTGCATTGCAGACAGGTGGGCAACACTGCTAAGGCACGCACTGGTAACTTTTTATCTGGTATTGAGACTGAAATAAGAGAATGAATCTTTAACCAACATCTCTATACAACATGTACTCTTTTCACATCCTTGTATATGTTATACATATTAAACAAAGAATTAATATTTGTTTGTTTTTGTTTTGTAATATATAACTACCTTATACGGACAATAAGGACAATCATTAGGTATAAATCATAACTATTGGTATTTTTAGCTGTCATTAATTTACATAGTTATACAAACAATGTTGAGAGGTTGCTACCCAATTAATAAATTTCAATAGACACTCGATTAATCTATTGATGCTATCATACATACACATAACGCCTTCTTCACTGTAGAGGAGCAGGCAGAGGTCACGGATCCCCATTTATCCCGATCCTAACAGACCACTTTTGCTTTATTGACATTCATACATCTTCTCATACACACTCGGCTGTTATAGGTACTCCTAACATCACCTGTTTTCAATATAGCGTCTATCTGACATCTATCTATTTCTGATGTTATCATAATGATTAATTATCTAGTTTTTCTTATGATAGTAAATAGGATTGGTTTGATAATTATTAATTATTGTCATATTAGTTATCTATAAATGCAAACATATGCTATATACCTTTAATCTCCCAGAGAACAGAAGGCTCACTGGGAGGAGTGAGCATATTATTTAATATTATGTCTAGATTGCTTAGGATATTTGGTGTAGTTCAGTTGTTTGGGCCTTGACTCTGTGCTAACAGGGTTCATACCTCGGATCAAGTACCAATGTATCAATGGAAATGAAGTTTTCTGATTTTCTATACACATTTTTGCAATAAAATACATTTGCCAAATGCACCAACTACAATGGTGAGGGAACACATGAGAAAATCTACATGTTTCCCAAATAAAATAGTCAACACTTTTAAGTGGCAACATGATTTACCACCCGTCACATTGAGTACAGACTATCTGGCCAACAGATGTGTTCAAGGTGGCCATAGAATAACTACCGTAGCAATGTGGTGATGTAACTGTAGGTCATTATATTTTAATTGAATGTTTTAATAAACTGTAACCACTTACCATATTCCTTAAGATCTATTTCACTTTGACTAGGTATTGAGGGCTCTATCTCTTTAAAGTTTTCAATCTCTTCAATGCATCCTACTTCAATGTGTTCACTCTGTAAAAACAATTATTACAAAGATATACATTCACATCCATTAATCCCTTTTGAGGTGAACAGAGCTTCAGAGAATTGAAAACATCTCCAATCCATTAATCCCTTTTGAGGTAAACAGAACTTCAGAAACTTGGAAACTTCTCCTTGGTCACTTAGAATGAGCATTAAGGAAAAATAGAATTATGTATCAGACTTCAGTCGGTAATTATGATGAAATAACTGCCGCCTCATTTGAATGAGCCTTTACATTTGAAATGGGTGTGACATAGGACTATTACAGCTCAAAAGGGGTAATAGTTGTAATATTTATCTAAGGCAATAACATATACATACAAAAATATGGTCCATTGATGCTGTGATATCTTCGTATGTGATAATGTTTAAGTTATCAACAGAATGCTTTTCTATTTCCATTCTTTTAAATTTGTTGTCTTCTGTCCATCTGTAATAATAAGGCCAAAATTATGTATATGCATAAAGTCATCTGTTTTCGTTTAAAAGGTAAGACGAGATGTATAGTTTTCCAATTTCTTCAAAAGTAACATAGTTAAAGATATTTTTTGAAATACATATTATTGTGTATACATTTTTAATTCTTTATATTCACTCATGACTTACCGACGTTAATTTGGTTAGTAAAAAAACGTTTGTTTGATTAAAAATAGTATACTTACCAGTCAATTACTATGCTCGGTTTTTTATACCTAACTTATATTAAACATTTACATACATAACCTTTGAATTAAACTTAGCACATATTTTCTTACGTACTACAGTTATGCTGAGTAGTTTTCAATACATTTAAGAAGCTAATAAGGAATTTAAATTTGTATTAAATACAAGATAAATCGCATATTATTGAAACATTTGAAATCACAACAAACAAAATAATAACAAAACAGCGGCAAGTACCCATAACAAGTGACAGTAACTCTATGGTTTGACACACGTCAATATTTTTTTAAATGGATTCAAAGATCGTAGCCATACCGCCGGCCTAATGTTGACAGGACAAAATAATTAAAGGGGGAAATACCCAAGATGCTCGCGGTGCTGCCACGTTGGATGGTTAATCTCATGCACAAACCAAAATTGAGGTCAGCCTTGGGGTCTGAAAATAAATGTCGAGTGTCTTGCGACCCCAAGGCCCCATAGTTACTATCGCAAAAGGCTTTACTGCATGTTTATTAACGTTATTTAAAAGATATCGGTAGCATGAATACAGAATTATAATACACCTTGGAAAGACGATTATCTTCTAGGTTAATCTTCAATATGAAAATTACGTTTATGATGTCATATGAAACAATTATTATTATGATAGGTTGGTTGTCCCCCAATCGTAAAATAGATTCCATTGACTCGTAGTTCCTTAGTCGCCTACCACGACATACAGCAGCTAGTAAGAATTCTATATTTACTCCCCAGCTAGTAGAGGGACTTGTTTATATTATTCACGACTTGTGTAATATACACACCCTGATTTTTATGGTGTCGGAGTAGTCAGAGGCCAGAATTTCGAAATCATGTTAGGTAAGAGCCACCGAAACCCGCGTTTCACTCGATAGAGCAACCAATATGATAGGTAGTTAACCGTATCGTCGTATACAAGCACTGACTATTGCCTATCCCAAGATATATGCAGGTTTCCTCACGGTTTTTATCCCTCACCGTTAGTGATTGTAAATTGTCCACGTAAATGTAAATACATTCTTAATTTACATTCATTGGCGGTTGCCAGCGCCGTAATTCGATCCTAGAACCTCTATTAAGAAATTAAAGGTCTTACCTACTGGACTACAACCGCTTGCTTTTTCATTATTATTTTAAATAAAATTGTTATAAAGGAGGTATATTTTTATTCTTTTCAGGATAGCACATCTTTTAGAAAGTGGTTAATAGATTACGTTTATGTTTCCCGGCCGATTCTTTTTTGATGGAGTTTTCAAAAATTATAAAAACCTTAATATGCATACAAAAGTTTTTATTGGACAATCGTCAATATCTTTTAACAACTACATACACGATTGATGTGCACAAAACTAATCTTATCTTATCTAAAGAAGCAGCCCGCGACAAATTAATCTTAATACCTAATGATATGAAATAGTCCATAAAACCTTGTGGGGTAGTTAATTTCCATATAATGGATATCATCATCATCTATCTGCCCTTATCCCGAATATTGGGGTCGGCGCAACATTAGTTGGTTCACGCTTCCATACTCTTCTATCAGCTGTCATTTATGCAGAAATTCCTTTGCTAAATAAATATGAATTTCTCTTATTTGCCATGAAAGTAGCGATGATCTAGGGAACATAAGAACATTATTTACAATGATCCTACTTTTTACAGATAGCTGCTGATATCAGAGTTCTTCATGAAAGATTGGTCTTAAAAAATTAACCTTTTCCTAACTTGATTCGGACTTTGCATATCAGACTTCTAAGTCCTCTTTAAAAATTGTATAGAAGAACTGATTATATCGCTGTAAAAGTCTTGAAAGAAATGTTACACTGATTACTAACGGTTAGAGGCAAGGGAGAAGTATTTTAGAAACTCTTGCCCACTTTTCAATGATTTGTTTGACAGCTTATTCTGTAAAATATTAAATTAACGGAATCATTGTGTTGTAAGTATACGTACCGTAGACATTGAAAGCTGCACTTGCGCATTTGACGTTCTACTCAAGCATTACTAAACAATGTGCCTATCAGTTATTAGTGCGCATCTTTCAATAGGTACATGTTTACATTTAGAGTTTTATAGGATATTTCCAGTTAAGGCATTGCGAAATTGTAATATTTGTGAAATGACCCAGGTTGCTCAAAATCACTTATATTGCATATAATTAAATTTAATAACTTCGTGTCTGTCCCTTCCGTAGTTCTGATTTGCTCTTGCCTTAACGAGAGAACGAGAGAGCCTTCAGAGAAAAGATTCTTTTGACTTTTACCCTAACTTTTTCCAAATTTACTGTCTTGCCCGTGAGAATGTGCTATTCGGTTGTTATTTACATTGTAGACAAAAAAAAACTATACGCGTACAACAGAATGTACCTAAAACTTGAAAAAATATTTAATCTATTCTTAACATTGATTAAGCGTATAATCCTGATCGGATTGTTTTCTGGGTATTTCCTGAATGATGTATTACTATCATAACTAATTGTAATTATTTGTTTGATAATAAGGAGTTATCTATAATGAAAGGCTTCTGATAGTTGTCTTTTGGATGAGTATATAAAAAGGATAATTAATTTTGGAAATTTAGTGTTGGGTCAACTGAATCAAAATGCGTTTCTTAGTGCTTTTGGCCCTCGTTGGGGCTGCCGTTGGTAAGTAATATTAACCTTCTATATCGGTTTCCTTATCTCTTTGTACAACATAAAGTTTGATCAAATAATCTTGGGATTTTATACTAAATCCAATTTATCGTGATTATTAGCTCTATAATGAAATTTTGAATGTCATCCTACTGAGTTATTAGTGCTTTTCTAAAATGTAACTTATCTTGAAAGTATAAAAGTTCGTATTAAACCGAACAGCATGCATGTGAAGGTAAACGGACAAGCGTGAAGCAAGAGACATTTATCAAACCCATTCAGTGGCGATTCATAGACTCTACTACTCCTAGAAGTATAGGCATCAAAATGAAAAATCTAACATTTGTATTGTGTCACAGCGGCTCCCAAGGAGAACCGTATCGTGGGTGGAACAGCCACCACGATCGAGACCTACCCCTTCATGGCCAACCTGCAGCGAGGACCCTGGGGCTCCGGATGGTACTCCGCCTGCGGAGGCACCCTCATCACCTCCAGAACCATCCTCTCTGCCGCTCACTGCTTCTTGTAAGTACTGGTACATGAATGAAAGATGAAAATTGATGAATCAATTGTGAAGACTCTTAGACTTTTTTACGTAAATATTTGATGTGTTTGGTATCTAGTTTATTATGTAAGCTAAATGTGATTGCTTTGTAAGGAACTTACAGCATGAGTAACTATTTTAAAGATTTCATGTTATGTTTTAACATGCGTTAGCAAAATAGTCGATGGCAGTCACTTTCCTGTATAAATTTCTTGTTACAAATTTTATGAGGAATTTTTAGACAGTTTTGCTCTTCCACCTTCTAAATACGCTGAAAGTATTTGTGTACAATGATGACCCACGGTCCCTGTGTATTAACAATGGGACAAACTATAGAATAAAAACGTTTTTCTTTGAAAAGCCATATATTTCATAAAATTATTGACTAATGCACTTCTAATCGATAAAATATACATAAAACTACTTTAAATTACTCATATTTACTACTTTCTTTATAAGTTAAAGCACGTTAGGCTTTCTAAACATACCAATAACTACTTTATATAACAACTTGTAATAATTTCAGCGGTGACTTGGCCTTAGAATGGAGAGCCCGCCTTGGAGCCTCGGCCCCTAACGTAGGCGCGATTTACACATCAGCCCAGTTGATCATCCACTCCGGCTACTCCCGTTTCACCTTGGACAATGACGTCGCCATCATGCGCCTTAACTCCAACGTCGCCCTTGGAACCTCCATCAACATCGCCCGTATCGCTGGCCCCGCCTACGACGCTATCGCTGACAACACTTTGGCCACCACCGTTGGATGGGGACACTTGTGGGTAAGTCTCAACCACCTTAAAATTATTAAGCTTTTCTAAATAAGGTACTTAGCAATATTTATCTAAAAAGTCTTTGTAGGTACGTCATTTTCAAAATCCTAATATGTGAATGTCTTGAATTTTGGCCGTTCCGTGCCAGGATGTTGGGTAATATTTCTGAGGGTAAGAGATTGGATACTATTATAAGAAATGTCATGCAGGAAATCAATTTCACAGTCTTACAGATACAGTAACTTTATACATAGGTTTACTTATGTACTTTATAGAATCTGTACCATTTGATCGTCATATTTTCATAAAAGGTTTCGGGTTCTACATAAACTACATATATGACTTCGTCTTGTCTCGTCCATGATCTACTAGCATCTTTATCATTCACAGTCCGGCGGTCCTGCTGCTACCATTCTCCAGCACGTGGACCTGGACATCATCAACCAGCAACTCTGCTACGAGCGCTACACTGAGCTGTGGAACTTCCCTGACATCACTGACAACATGATCTGCGCTGGAATCCTCGGCGTTGGAGGCAAAGACGCCTGCCAAGGAGACTCTGGTGGTCCCCTCCTGGTCGATGGAGACATCATCATTGGTATCGTCTCCTGGGGCTACGGATGCGCCGACTCCTACTATCCAGGAGTCAACGTCCGTGTCTCCAAATACACCGACTGGATCTTCGCCAACGGATCTTCGTAAATGCAATAAGATATAAATAAAGGAGTTTTTTAAAGATACTAAGTTTGTTTAATTTATTAAATATTTGGATAGAGGTAGTTTGAAAGTTGCACCGATTTGTGAAAAGGTGAAATGTTGTTGACTTCCGTTGTATAGACATGTGATCAGAAGAAACGAAAATCATGTAACGAGGAGGGTCATAACTGTAAATGTAGGTGGGAGTTTTGGAAGAGGAACGCCACAAAGAATTATGGATGGACTGCGTAAAGAAGGGTATGAAAAGTAAAGTAGTGAATTCATAAATGACTGCTGATAGAAGAGTATGGCAACAAGAACATACTGCGCCTTCCCCAACTAGTTAGGCCCTAAGCAGTTTACCTCAACTAGCGTAAGAGCAAGAGGATGACGTCACTTATATACATACTTCAATCGCTTTCGGGGTACAGATAATATTTCCTCGGACACATGTAGTATTACTGTCGCGACGGAATCTATATTAAATATTGCTGACAGAATCCCACATTCATAAGTCGCCTGCTACGATATGATCTAATAGGAATCATTGCGAGTTTGACCTATTTCACGAATTTTAATAAAGTCGCTCCGCAACCAATGTTATATGGTGTATAATATTATATTTCTGTGGTGACTGTATTGCAGATTCATGATATGTAGGAACAAAGTTCTGAATATCCCGCAAGGACTGTTTTGAAGTGTGGGTTATATTTAAAAGTTTTGTACTGAAATAGTTATAAAGACTATATGTATAAATACTCAAGTGGAATTATCTAATCCAGTGTTCATAATAACTGTGAAAGGGATTCTCTGATAAAAAAATGTAATCCAATTAAAATCAAGTACTGTGGTTGTTTTATCAGCTCTTATAAATTTTATATACAAATATTTACCTATCATCTCCAATGAGTTAAATACATACAAACATCACGCCAGAGATCATGCATAGCCATTTTCTCAATCCCGGCAAACCTCTTTAACGGCGTTTATACTAAATACACAAACTGTAAAACCCGGTATACAGTGAAGGAAAACATAAGGAAACCAATTCCCCGAACAGGTAGGTATTACTCAGTGCTTGTAAATGGCGACATGGCTTACCAGGGGTCCAACAAAACCGTATGTATGTACGGAAGATGAGATGTAAGTTAAACAAAAACTACATATGTTTTTGAGAGACAAGAAAAAATTGTTATTAAAGTGGATGGTAAGGAAGTGGGATGAGTGAGAGTGTTTGTTCAGTTGTTTACAAGAGATGGTTTAAGTTAATGCTGTTCTGATCCCTACACTTATGTATAGTAATTATTGCTGGCTTTGGCAGAAGAATCATGACAGCAGAATTAATGGTTGACATAACAAACAACACAACAAAATGTTCAAATTGGTAGTCATAAGGTCCCTCAGGAAAGAGGAAGTAGTTACGAAAATAGAAAAATGTATCGTTACTTGGTTTAGACATGGAGCGAATAGATGAAAGAAGGGTTATGAACAAAATTTAAAGAGCCAAAGTGGAAGGTATACTTAATTAGATGGAGTAGGCCGCGTCCAATATATACCGATCACAAAGGACACATTCTTTTCAAGGCAGAAACACAGTGTGAAGAAAACAAGGATCGACCTTACCAAATAACAATTGCGGAATGAAACATGCGGTAATTCCATCACTGTCAAGTGATAACGACAGTTGCTTGAGCACTAGATTAGGCAAGATGTCTTGGATCACCTAGATTGACCTGATTTCGAAAACTGAAGATGCATGGATACCTAGGAACGCTCACAGGATGCCTTAGGTATTTTCTGTGATCTTCCTAAAGTATTCAATTGTGTTAGGCATGATATAATAATAAAATAATTAGAGTATTGTGGTGTTAAAAATAATTCACTTAATGATATAAAATCATATTCGACTAATAGAGTACTAAAAGTGATTATTGGTATTGGGCACACCGCAGCGTCGTGACAGAGGAGTCCCGACACTGGAGTATGGGAAGATATAGAGGATAGCCTACACACGAACGTAACCACCAACAAGGTGTGTGTACCTGACTGGCCCTAAGTCCCTATAGCCTAACCCGAATATTTACTTATATATAATAGGTGTGGAGTGGTGTGTCAGGCGTGCGGCGCGTGGATGCGAGTCAGCCGGAGCCGCCAGGTATATAGTGTGCCTAGCCATGTGTAGTGCCTAACGGTAAGGAAAGCTACGCCTCTAGACCTAAAGGCGTGGCCGTGAGCCTAGGTTGGGGGAACAAGGTAAAGGTGAGAGGATTTTTCCCGTAGCTGGCGCGCCAGACTCGGCGTCACCATTTGAGACTGAAGGTGTCTTTGCCACTACGGGAGGAGGTGAAGAAATGAGAACGCTACAAGGTTCGTAACGATCTGGTTTATTGATTAAAATATCAGAGTTTATATACAATAATGCGAGAACAGCGATTGACGTCAATGTAACCGCCTTCGCCTCCCCGCGGGCTCGGAGCCATCACCGTCACTGCGCCGGATCCTCGTCAGCATGCTTGGTGGCACCAAAGTCCAACTGCACCTTTCTGTGGTTGGCGTAATAACCAATTTAATATTAAATAATGACAAAATAATTATAAGAAATAGGTTCTACGGACTCCTAAGGGATAACTATAACTATAACTAACTCAAGACTGCAATGGTTTCCCCACATTCGCCTTATATCGAAAAAAATAAGTTCCGCAGCATATGCTGTTAAACAGATTAGGGAATATACAGACGAGTACACGGCTAGGATTGTTTATTTCTGCTACTTTCACGGCATTATGTCTTATGGTCTCTTGCTGTAGGGTAATGCTGCCAATATTAACACAATATTCGTTTTACAAAAGTCGGCTGTCCGCTGCATTTACAGGTCCATCCCAAGGCCCCAAAGAAATTGATATATTCACGGTTGTTCCTTGGTTCATATATGAGTAAGTAATTTATTTTCATAAAAATATAAATAAATTGAAAAGAAACAGATAGTTATAAAATTAATACTAGGAACGAGCATAAGCCGTATGTGGCGCCCTCGTGGGTTGAAAAGTTCAAGAAATCTTTTCTTTGGAATTGCTTGCGTTTTTACAATCATTTACCAGACTAGATTGAGTAATTGTCAAAATTTAAGAATTATCAAAATTTAAGAATATTGTTAAGCGCCGGATGGTCCGGGGCGCTTAGTACACGATCGGGGACTACCTTGCCGATGTACAGAGTTGGCAATGAGTATATTTTATCTTTAAGCGCAAAAATTAATAAGATATGTGTATTTTTAATTAAGTATTTTAAACTGCACTGGGCACTCATCTTGAAAGCCGGAATTCCTTGTTGGTTCTTCTCCGAGGCAGGGTTTCCGAACTAACAGTAAATTTTAATATTTAGAGACAACCAGTGTCAGACAAATGTTTTGACTTTGAATGAGTGTACTGTACTTGTGCTTATATTGAATAAAAGCATTTGACTTTGGAGTTTCATTTTGAATGCCACCGTTGCTTAGGTCATCTGCATTATTGATTAAATCAATATTTTTATGGTATAAATTATATTTAAGAAATGTAATCATAATGGTAGTGGCTGTAGCCTCTGACTTCTTATGAGAATGGTTCTAGGTTTGAATCCCGGCTCTGTATCAATAACGTATTATCTTTACAGTCGCTAACGGTGAGGGTAAACATCGTCAGGAAACCTGCCTATCCCTCGGGATAGGTAATAGCCAGTGTCTATATACGGCGATACGGCTCGCTACCTTTCACGTTGGGTGCTGTCTATCTAGTGAAACCTAGGCTTTGAGACCCATACCTAACATGCCTTCGAAATTTCAAAGATGGGCAGTCAATCAAGTCTGACTACTCCGCCACAATATAAAAAGGGAGTGTGTATACACAAGTCGTGAAGCATATGTATAATTTATGCAATCTTAAATGTGAAAATGGCTATCACCTGTAAATGTAATACTCTGAATCTGTAGACTCTCCATTTGTCATCATAAGTTCTATATTATGTAACGTAGACCTAAGGAAGCCCCTTTACAGAAACAACGGATATTTTAATCCATAAATAAACCACTCATAATTGCAGCTTTCCCGCAATGAATGCGGATGAATTAGGTATATTTCTTCTTTGGGGAAGGCAAATGTTTCTGAATCTTCGTACTGCGTCAAATACCGTGCTTCTGCATAAGGAAAAATGCTCGTACCAAAATACTCGTGTATCAATAAATGACAATACCTCATGCTGTTCTAAGCCTTGGCTTCATTGACGTATTTAATTGTGATACGGCAATATTTTGTTTATGGGGAATACCTAAGTGTTTGTCTAATCTAGATAACTCATTTAATTATCTATTATCTCCGAAGTAGCCTTCCTGATAATTTATTTTCATGAGGATGCTTTTATGTATATGATAAATCATCAAGTAGTTAGTCTCAATTTTTCGTCATGAAAATGCGTTTCTGAGTGATTTTCGCTTCGGTAGGGGTTGCTTTGGGTATGTATAATATTAGTTCAAAAGAAAATAATTTCGGTTATTAATAATTTTTTATGAAAAAATAGCATTGGATAAATATAAGACCAAATAAAGTTAAATAGCCCTATTATAATTTTTATCTGTAAAAAACTCTTTCAGATAGCGGCTGCGCCAATTCTGCATTGTCATAAGATATACTGAGACATCAGAATAAGCATAAAGTCAATCTGAAATAGCTTGTACCTTTAAAACTGCCTTTTTCAAGGTTTCTTGTTTTTCGAGAGGTTACTTTAAGCACTTTGGGAGAATGGAAGATGTTGAAAGATGTTGAGGAAGCTACCTTTCACCAATATTTGATGTCAATATCATCTTCCCTTAATAGTAATAATAAAGCAGATTATGGCGATACTATGTCATAACATCCTTGGAGAAACGGAAAGATGAACAAATGAGTACCTACGCTTCTTGTATGTATATAATCCCACCCAGATTTAAATTATTCATACTTATACAGCAAAACAAATAGCCAAGCAAATGCAATTAAAAGTATAATCTCTAAACATTTGAATAAACATCACTATCCTTTGGTTTCAGCGCCTTCCCGGCTTAAGAAAAACCGGATTGTTCTTATTCTGTTACCATGATTAAGACTAACCCCTTCGTGGCTAACCTGCACCGGTAAATGTATGGCTCAATCTGATTCTGCTGTTACGGAGGCATTCTCATAATCTTCAGCACCATACGATCCGCTGTTTATCGTAAGTTTTTTATTTGTTTGGCAATAGTGCACTTTTTAGAAAATCAAATGTTTTCAATCACTACTAGTTATTTAACTAGATACTATAATTTCTAAGTTATGTTTTAAGAAAATACCACTTTGTGGTTTTAGTCCAAATCCGATGAAATGAAGCACCTTGGCGAATTAATAAAACTCGCAGTCGGAGAGTCTTAGAGTTTCCAAATGATTATGAATAGTAATTTTATTTGGTAGGATCGGAAAAATATAATCTTCGACTTATAATGTGTTACAACTTTATACATGTGTAAATAGTACGTGAATAATTTTATATAAATTTCATTTATTACAGTTGGTTAGACGAGTTATAATACATAACCGCTGATATTAACCCTATACTTAGTATACTCTTTCAACACTAACAATTAGTCGGTTCGACGAACAATTATTCGGATCGGATATACATACATAAATAAATATAAATGTTATATTAGTAAACAAATCCGTTATTTTTCTAAAATTTTATTCTGATCACATCAGACGTATATCCGGACGTATTTGAAGATTTGCAAATATTTTTACTGTAAATTGTTTATTTAGACCAATAAAATCAAGTAACGAATTTATATAAAACTATCAAAACAGCCGTTTACTCATTTGGCAAACATAAAATAACAGGCTTATTTTTGCACCTTTGAACTCACTCTCCGTCAAGCAAAAAATGCAGATCTTCTTTTTCCGTTTTATTGGTGTTACGTCTAGAACATTCACGACCACGTCAGAGGTTCAGGTGTCCATCTCCGCAATTGCGAAGGTAGTAATTATATGGGCACCTCGAACGAATGTGTTGACCAGATAGTCAGTACTCAATGTGACAGGTGGTAAGCCGTGTCGAGATTTACAAGGTTTTCTCATGATGTTTTCCCTCACCGTGGTATTGGACATTCGTCGTCATGAGGATCATATATTGTATAAGTTCAAGAGTGCAAAATTTAGAGTATAAAAAATCTAGTGAAACATATTATATCAACCGATTTTACTGTGGTTATTCCAGTCTCAGAGTGCAGAGAGTAAAGTGTTAACTATTTTTTTTAAATAATATTTAAACATTGTTACACCCATTGAACTAGCCCCTTTGTAAGTTCATTTAAGACTTGTATTAACGGTACTAGTCAACGTATATTTAAGAAATATATACATATTATACATAGATAAATACATATGGCATATATTATAATCAACGATCAGACTGGAAAGCAGTAGAAAAGCGTAGTTCTTAACTCTGCCTACACCGGGAATTGAACCCGGGACCTCACGATTAGCGTTCTGGCGGCTAACCGATCGCGCCACGGAGGTCGTCAAATTATAACATATTTTTATAAAACATGAGTATAATGTACATAAACATGGCAGGCAAACAGTTGGTTGAGGCTTTGGTTCGTCTATCGCACGGACCGGGTGGTATAATCTCTCGAGCACCTTATCTAAAAGAAATTATTTTACTTTATATTTTCGCTGTATTTTCGATATTTTGCAGTTAAGGAAAATATCGTAATAAAACCTACAGTCAGTGCTTGTAAATGGCGGCGTACAATGTTACATGTTACATTAGGTGCTGGCTATCTAGTTAACGAGTGTATTCGAAGAGGTCATTCAATCACTAAATACACATTTTAGTGGTATATACGATGTGAGGACACTCGGGTCTTTACCTACACGGCAATAATTAATGTTCGTGAAAGAGTTTGATTTTTTGTCATCTATGAAGCTTTTGTATAAATAATCAAGTCTCGCCTTACTAACAAACAACATTGTTGATATATTTCCAGAGGGTACACACTCAGCGAGTGGATGATCCGTTCCGGAAAACAGAACCTAACATGTGATTTGAGGGTAAGTTTGTGTTTTATAGATACTATTAAATCGTGTTTAATTCCTGTTATACAGCTCAGATATTATATAGTTTGTGATAAAGGTTATGGTTTGATAATAATCAGATATAGCACAAGGGTTTGAGTTAAAGAAATTTAAGGTTATTTATGTTACTTTCCGGAACATCGGGTATTACTTAATGCAAATTCTGTACACAGTATGAGTTAAGTATTGAGACACAGAAATCGAAACAGTTCCGAATTTGATTCGCAACCAGAACATGTACATTGCAAATTACTTGGAGTTTTTCAATTGTAAGGTGCAATATTTTTACGATGAGGAAAATTATAGTTAGAAAATCTAACTATTCTCAAAAAGAGGTTTTCGTTTTAAAATTTCATTCTCAAAAACAGTGTTATGAGGCGACATAGTGATGCATTCAGCATTATGTGGTGAAAAGTGGATTTGATGTGGAATACACTACTGCGCAATTACGGAGATAGCTACGCGACACTACATATATTGCAAGCGAAGATGCGATGGTTACATGTAGTAAGTAAATTGTTTTTATTTAACACTTATGTATGTTACTTTAAGACATCTTGTGGTTTACATTTATTTTAGTGAAGCAAGTGAGAATAGTAAGGATCGTTCAAGGAGTCTTTACATATCCTGTTAGGGATTTTACCATTTTAGGGATTTTTTATCGGTGTTTAGGAATTTCTTATTTTCTTACTAATAAAAAATTACATATAGATACTGTGACAATTACTTAAAATGTGTTATTGTTCAAAATAGAAACACTACGAAAAAGGCAATAAAGATACAGAACAAGATTAAGTGAAATTTAAAGTCTGTAATTGTAGTAAATCTGGAGTTTATTATAAGGTTAATAACAACTAAAAACTCACTTTCAAAAGTAATAAATATTCAGTAACATTGCAAACTCATCAAAATAATTTAATAAAATTTAGTTATGTGAGTGAAGTTTTCATGTTTTATGCTAATATTCCCTAATGGCATGCTAGAATTAATATTTACTATTATTATTTACAGAACGGCCCGGCAGTTAACCCACAATCCTTCAGTATATAATCATGAATATAATCAACCAGGACTATATTACCATCACTACACTGAGCTACCTTTCTACCCGGACATCACTGCCAGCATGATACATCCAACAACATGTACTGGATGTTAATGGTTGTGATATGTGACAAGGAGACTCCGTAGGCCCTATTCACATGTACAACACGGTCGTGGTCCTAAAGAGAGGTAAGGAGAAATCTTAGATCCCCATTTGTCTCGATCCTGTAAACCACTTTCGTTTCATTGACTTTAATACTTCCCTGGAGGTTAATAATACTTTTAACGTCACTATTTTTCAATATGTCGTCTATCTGACTGTGTTTGTCGTATTGGGCCAACCCCTACGTAGCCGACCTTCCACCTAATCTACATATATTCCTTTTATCAATCTAATTTAGTAATCGAGTTAGCTCAGTTTGATTGGGCTTGACACTATATCAGTAGGTACCAATGGAGATTTTTGAATTAAAAGAATTTCTATGTACATTGTCGTAATAAAAATACATTTACGAAATGCATCTAATACCGAATACTACGGATAGGGAAAACGTCGTGAGGAAACTTACCTGTTCCCCGAATAGGTAATAGACAGTGCTTGTAAATGGCGACATGGCTTACCACCTGTCACATTGAGTACTGACTATCAAGTCAAGTAGTGGGTTCGAAGAGACTAGAATTACTACCATCGCAATGGTGGATATGGAAATCTGAACCTTTGACTACCCCGCTAGGGTCGTGAACGCATTCGTAGGAGGCGAGTAAGGGACTAGGGGTTAATGGAATTTGTAGGGCGATGGGCTAGCAACCTGTCACTAATGTTCAAACATGTAACATCACATCCCTAATATTCCTAATGTAAGTATAAAAAATATTGTAAATAGACAACAGAAAATGATTACGGCGCACGTGCAAACAATCTCTGTAAATTTATCTCTATCGATGACTTATTAGTTTGATCATCTTTATCAATAAATATTCAATATTTTGAAACAGATAGTTTTATAAACAGATTAAGCTTTCAGGTGATTGACGAGGAATTAAAGAAATCGATTATATTTCCAATAGCGCCTGTAACATTGATACTAGCAAAATTAGCCTTCGTTCAAAACTTTGCCTTTGCGAATGGTACAGTTAAACTTATTAAAAATATTGCATCATTTTCAAAACAGGGTATATTTTTCTATACTGTACAATTTTTATTAGGTTTCCATCTCAGTGTGTCATTTATTACTCACATTTATTCGTCATTTATTACTTACAAGTGTGTCATTACTCACATACTCTTGTACTTGTTCACTATTTACACTATTAAATTTAACTTTAATAAGAGTAAGACATACGAATAATAATAAATATTATTATATCGAATACCAGATATTGAAAAATATCCTTGAGATAATGCAGTTCTCAAACTTTGTAACATAAATATGAACTAAAAAGTAGCTGTAATCATTTATACTGATAAAACAATTATTATCACAATTTAATTTTATTGTACGTCCATGATTTCCAGTTTTTGTTATCGAATAATCCGGCCCGTGCCATCCTACTGGCCACTTATAGTTTGTTTCATTCTTCAATTCGTAGACGGTGTGTTGGCAACTACTTATTGACTTACTCTCTTTAGAAAACGGATGAAATTGGGTGTTCTTTCCAATGTATTTAGTCTCATATTATGCCAAGCATAGAGCTGCTTTGTTCATTTTCGTTTTTTTATTATTTTTTCTTATTTGTTAGTATATTTCTGTGTTAGATCCAGACATTACTACGTAAAATCGTAATTTTTTTTTTAATTATCCAGTTTTTTTAACGTTATTGTTTTTTATTGATGTCACTGACTTAACCTAGGAGTTATGCATATACATAATAAGTATTATATAGGTAAAAACTGTGATCTTAGTAAGTATCTGTTCGTGGTGATAGGCGCACCACCTGATATGTTTGCTATTTGGCAGACACCAAGGTACTGACGATCTTGTCTAACGAATATTTAGAGTAGATGTTTACCTGTGGAGTCTTACACCTCTGACTACTCTATATGGTTTATCAGTCATGAAATAAATGTGAATATATGAATAGTAATAGTACATTAAGTATAGTTAGAAACTCTACTACTCATTTATTTCTGCACTTCGATCATACTATCCTTGCATCATCCAAATTCTATGTCACGTCATGTCAATGTACTTACAGAAAATTAATTATGTTCCTATTAACACGTACAAAGTAATCCTTCAATTAAAATATTATGATTATCTTATCAGGATATGGGTAATTCCGTCTTGAAATATCTATATCAATAACAAAAGATTATGAAAATGTTCAATGCTCACTTTTAAGGAATTAATTAGTTTCTGTTCAATTCACCATAAGTCTTTGTATAGCTAATATACGTTTCTACACTAACCACTAAAATATAATTCTCAATTATGTGAAGAATCAAATCAACGAAAATGATATACATCACAACGTTACTTTTACGTACATTAATCCCATAGGAGTGGATAAATCAGAATGTTACAAAATTATCTACAGAATATGCATATTGTTGATGATAGAAATAACAGAAAATAACGTAGTGAGATATAGGATACATCGACAGAAGAAAGGCAACTTTTTAAGGGAGCCCCTAGTTGCTTTGTTGTACCTTTACGTTTGAGTATTTTTAAATTCACATTATATATGATATAACATAACATACGATTCACGACTTGTGTATACACACTCCCTTTTTTACTATGGCGGGGTAGTCAGAGGCTTCAATGCCCATCTTCGAAATTTCGAAGGCATGTTAGGTATGGGTCATTCGAAGCCCGCGTATCACTAGATAGACAGCACCCTGACTATTACCTATCCTGAGGGATAGGCAGGTTTCCTCACGATGTTTTCCCTCATCGTTAGCGACTGTAAATTATGTTTGTAAATGAAAAACATATATATAAATTTCATTCATTGGTACATGCCAGAGTCGGGATTCGAACCTAGGACCTTTCTCATACGAAGTCTGAGGTCTTACCCACTGGGCCACAGCCGCTACTATAATATGATATATTCTCATAATATGCCCGAAAATAGACAAGGAAAAATAAATAAAACTAACATATTTGCAAAATCTCCTTTTTGTTAAAAGGAATTCGTTTTTCACTCTGTATTTAGACATACATAGACATACGTGTTCATGACCATTAACCCTCCCTGGGTAGTCAGAGGTTCAGGTGTCCATCTCCAAATTTATGTTTTCCCTCACCGTAGTATTCTGTGCATTTCACAAGTATTTTATTGCGAAAGGTACATAGAAATTCATTACACTTCATTTCCATTGGTACATGCTCAACTTGAACCCTGTATCCACTGATACAGAGTCAAGCCCCAAACAACTGAGTTACGTCGAATACTCTGTATTTGTGTAACTATTTCACGATTATTGTGGATATTAACACTTCAAACCTTGACAATCCCACAAGGGTTACTAAGCATATACGTATATAATAATGCTTTAGATCCTAGGTTACCTAAAAAAGACGTATGTTCGGATTAAGTACTTCCGCTTCATTCGATTTATCTTGATAAGACTAAGATTTACAATATCGATAATTTAAAGCTATCTATGATGTAACATATCTTGGGAATTACCCACAAGATCTCATGTATGAGAAATAAACAAAAAAGCTTATCAATATCAAAATACACAATTTAATATGTATATACGTACATATATTCAAGCCTTTTTTGCTTAAAGAGATGGGTAGATATTGTCGATAACTTCTTTAAACGATCTGTTAGTCTCTCTTACGTTTCTCGACGTATCCTTAAGAAGAATGTCTCAAATTGGTAGTTTCATACTCATTTACTCTGGATGCATGATGATGATTACATACTTACTCATGTCTGACGACCTACTGAACGCTAATCGTGAGGTCTCGGGTTTGACTCCCGGTGGAGGCAGAGTTGATAACTACGCTTTTCTTCTGCTTTCTAGTCTGGTAGTCAATTTTACATGCTGCATATGTATGTATCTATCTATAATTATAAATATTATATAATTATATATTTAATAAATATACGTTGATTAGTACGATTAACTCACGTCTTATATGTTTATTCTTAGCAAGGGACAAGTTCAATTGATGTAATCCAAGATCTATGTGCCACATCACTGTCGTTGTGGGAAGTGGGTGGATCAGTTGGGATACCACGGGCTATCGTGCCAGAAGAGCGCCGGGCGCCTCCCTCGGCATGCTGGGTTGAATGATGTCATCCGCCGGGCTCTTGCTACCATAAGCGTTCCAGCTGTTCTGGAGCCGGTGGGCATCCTCAGGGATGATGGCAAGAGGCCTGATGGGATGACATTGGTTCCTTGGAAGGATGGGAGGGCGTTGGTTTGGGATGCCACCTGCGTCGATACTCTGGCGCCTTCTCATCTTTCCGGTTCGGCTATGAGGGCGGGTGACCCGGCTTCGGGTGCGGAGGCGTTGAAGCAGCGAAAGTACAGCGGACTCAAGGGCCGGTGCGTATTTCGCCCAGCGCATCAGCATAGCTGTGCAACGGGGAAATGCCACCAGCCTTCTTGGGACACTTCCTACCACTGCCAGTGATTTGGCAGATATATTTTATTTGTAAATATATTTAGCTTTAAGATTTTATTCTATATTTATCAGTTTATTTTCAACTTTATTTATCTAGATATTATTTTGATTTATTACCTCATGTAAATATTGTATAATAATTTAATAAATTGATGTAATAGACTCCTACAATATTAATTATATTTATTATATCCATCCATCCCTTTTGATTTTAACAGAACCTAAAACACATGATATATTCTTGATCACCATTAGCATAAATATGTTATTTATGGCCGTTATCCCATCAGGTTTGGACAAAAAAAGACAGCTAAGAAAGAAAATAAATACCTTAATTCACTGCACACAGCATTTTCATTTAAACAATATTGATGAGTAGGAATTCATCACTATTACTATTCAAAATGATGCTGAGATATTGAAAGGTTCAATCATTTTAATTTCGACATGATATCGTGATCAGGCATTACATAGTATTTGGCTAGTAGTAGTTTAAGTATAATTTTGAGAGTTATTTAGTAAATTGAGGACTAAGGACTGTGAGTGAAGCGAGAGAGTTCTAGATAGCGATCGATAGTCTTTGCCTATACCGTTGGGATAGTAGTGACGAAAATGGATAATCTCCAATCTCTTGGCCAATTACTGTTTTCAGTAATTTTTTTTTTGTGTTTTGATAATAAAATACGATGCACGGTAGTGTTTGAATAGTCCAAGATCTGGGTAACCACCGTTGTCTTTGCGAAGGTCTTTGGGCACTCAAGCCAAACATTTTACCACATTTGCAAGGTTGTGAGTCCATCCCCACAGACATTTTTATATATCATTGCTTATGCAGAAGATCGGTAGCTTTCCTTATGATGTTTTCATTAATGCTTTTTTTTATTTCGGTGATCAAACGAGAATACCTACCGCCGTTGTTTTGAAATATAAAACAAAGTTTTTATTATCACGCTTCTAACTAATATATTGTTTAAATTTCAGGTGGTGTTAGCGAGCTGAAATAGCCATCCAAAATGCATGAAATAGAGAATCCGCAAACCATCAACTTTTATCGTGGTGAATTGGAATTCACGATTAATATTTGAGGGTTAGTATGAGATTATATTAACTTATTATATCAAAGAGATTAACGGAGTGGCCCTCACACCACACTCTCACACACACACGGTTTGCAACAAAAGAAATTCAAGCAGAGTCTTAGGAATTAAATCTTAGATTAATTGACTTATATTGACATAATCTTTATGATTATTTTTTGTAATATAGTCACTGCAAATTATTTCTGCAGTTCCAGCTTGAGATATAGCTTGAATTACACCAGATAGACAGAACGCACTCACGTGATTTTTCGTGTCACCGTGTACACTTGTTCAATAGACATCGATAGGTAAATAATCTGGTGCTGACCATTGCTAAATAGGCTAATTTTCTCACCATGTTTTCCCTCACCATAAACCGACCTACGGCTCTTTAATAATACGTTGCAGATTATCCTTCTACGTATAAGTCTAAGTAATCAATCATTATTAACTTATCTAAACGATGATAATTTTCATTGAAAATACGTGTTGCTATCAAAAGATTAACCAAATTAAACACAGGAGCTGGTTTGTTGGACAAACATCTGCATTCAAAGTACTGGCAGAGGAAAATATTATAGAATATGTGTCACACATATTATGTATTTATCGAAACATATCATGAAGGGTCTCAACTGGACATTACAAACAATGTGATTATCGTTGTTACTCAATGTATAAAAAAAACAAACGCATTCATGACCAGTAACCTTTGCAGGGTCGCCACGGGTTCAGATTTTTATTTTCGCAATCGCAGAAGCAGTAGTTCTATGGCCAACGCGAACCTACGTGTTGAGCAAACAGTCTGTACTCAATGTAACATGTGGTAAGCGATGTCACCCTTTCATAACTATTTATTAACTACATATACAAAGAATACATACGGAACACCATTAATACTGGGTGCTATCTGGTGAAAAGTGCGTTTGAGTTCTCCTTAAATTATATACTCCGCATTTAGCAAGTTGATCCTCTGATTACATTGTAAGGAATGATGGTCGTAAAGCGTATGATTGAATGAGACATCTCTAGATAATCAAATAAATAATATGTTGATGACTACTGCAGATTGCAATAAACAGATAAGATACTTGTAGCAAAAAATTGGGTAATTGTTAAGGTGACACATGTTTACATATAAACTCACATCCTTAATCCCCAAACGAAACAACAAAAATAAGATTTCAAAATATCATTAAAAAAAATAAGCCTGTTTTTTGGCAAACAAAGAAGTGAAATTGGTGAAGGTGGGTAGAATAATCCTAAACAGCCTATTATGACTTGCCAGGAAGAAGCTGGTTACATTAAAGTCCTAGTCCACTAATGCGTTTTAGTACAAACGCAGTTCAATATCATATCAGTAATAATATGAATTTGGTAGGGGATGACCAAAAGTGTCCAATTTCACCATAAAATCGGCAAAAGTGTCAACCTACGAAATGGTAAAATGTGTAACTTATGCTAATCCACTACCAACTTCTGACCAGATATTAAACTGTTATTGTGCAAAAAGCATTAGTGGAGTAAGGGCCCTGTACGAGACCATTTCTGAGACATATAAAAAAATATTACAGGATGTAACATTTTAGACGGATCTGAAACTGCGATACAAAAATCGACTCTTAAGATCTGTGGTACTTAATTTAATGACGTTAATGATCTAACAAAAACTTAACATCGCATTTAACAAATTTTTAATAAGTTGATGTAAAGTCAGTCAGTCAGTCAGAGGCTAGAGGCTATTTGGAACGCAGGTTAGGTATGAGCCACTCAAAGCCCGCGTTTCACTGGATAGGCAGCACCCAACAGGATAGGCACTGAACCGTATTGTTGAATACAGACACTGGCTATTACCTATCCCGATGGATGGATCAATATAGGCAGTTTTCCTCACGATGATTGCCTTCACCGTTAGCGAGTGTATATATGCAAAACAATTCTCTATAGCCCGACACAGTAAAAATTAAATATATATTTATTTTCTATCTGCCATACAATCTTATAGATTACATCGGCTACACGTATAATTGTCGGTAACACAAATCTTACTTTTTGTATTCTCAGTCAATAGAATAAGCGTTAACATTGTCCACATAATTGTTTTTAGTTCTAATACGGTATCATGATTTCTTCATATCCTTATCCTTATCTAGAACCCTTTTCTGTTTTCTTTTAGCATATGGAAGTTTTTGACTGTTTGACACATGCTTCTTCCATTCCAATTCGTTTAATCTGCGGCGAGTCTGGTAAAGGTCCAATATATCAATCGGCCTATGACAGCCCACTGCTGGACGTAGGCCTCGCCAAGGTAACGCCACAAAACACGATCACTCGTGGTCCTCAGCCAACCACTACCAGCGAACTTTTTCAGGTCATCAGTCCATCTGGCAGGGGGGCGTCCTACACTTCGTTTACCGAGACGCGTTTCCAATATATACCTTAACAAAAATAGTTCCAGGGAGGAAAATCAGGCACCAGGTAGACATTATCTTAAGGTCACCAATTCCGATAGTGTCTTAATGTTTTGACCATTTTCTTTATAACGCCTTCCTGCTTTCTAGTCTAAACCGCAAATGAAATGCCATATAATAGCCATTCTTCCTAGTGTTTTGTGGGAGGGGACTTAAAGACTAGGTCAATAGTTTCTGTTCGACGATTGGCTAGCAACTTTTCACGAATATTCGATTTTAATGCCATCACAACGCGACTGTCAATGTACATGTAGAAGATATGGGTTTAAAATATTATTTATAACCAACCCACATAATATATATTTTTAAGCACAATACCCTAATTAGAGGCTTGAGAGACCAACATCTATCGACTACAGCTTTTAACGATTCAAAACAAAATAAATATTACTTTGATCTAGCTGCAGTTATACTTTTAGTTTGACACGGTCATGTATGGATTGTAAAGATCCGAATATTGAAAATAAAAATCTATTAGAATTCTCATCTATAGCCCAATGAGATTCTTAGTGTTCCATGTCACTATGAATAAGCATTACCTATGACCTATGACAGAAAATGGTTTGGTTGGGTTATGACGTTCTTTCTTTACGTAGAAGAGTGTATGTATTTGTGTGTGTGTGTAAGTGCTGAATAAAGAATAGTATACACGTATACTGAGAAAATAGAAAAAAAATGTCACTCTTGATTTTAGTTTTTTCCTCCCACTACCTAAGCCATGCCCCCTTTTTTAATAGATGTCATAGTTTTCACGTAGGAACTAGAATAATTGTCGAAATCTTAATCAAACGAGAATTATTACTCTTGTAGTTTCAATCTTTCACCACTAATCCAGCCAAAAGTTACACCCTGTTTATTTGTTCTAATGAAAACGAATTATTGATTTGATAACTCCGTATTATCTATGATGTATAGGCTCCTGATAAATGTCAGTTTCTTGGGTATAAATATGAGGAATCACTTGTTAGTTTCGTAGTGTCAGATCACCTTATTAAAAATGCGTTACTTAGTGCTTCTCGCCCTTATTGGGGCTGCCCTGGGTATGTATAGTTCTAGATATAAATATAGCTTTCATTTAAGACCTAAAATTAGCTTTCGTAAATTTTCGTTATTATTTGTTTGATTGTTTGTTGTATAGTTATTGGCTAGATTGTTGTGTAACATATAATTATGACGACCTAAACTATTAAAAATTATGTTAGTCAGAAAATTAATGTGTTAAATAAATTATTGTGCTTGATTGATGTTCTTTAAGATATAGTACGAACTGTGCCTAATTTGTTTTCTAATTATAATGCTCTCAAATATTTTTTTCGTATATTTACCATCTTCTTGGCCTTCCATAATGTCTGCGTACCTTTCGTATAAACTTTTGTTGTGTCGTAAGAGTAACAATAAGAAACATTTGCGACAAGTAGCTTGTTCGATATTTATTTTTGCCAAAGCGTTGTTTACTAAATCCTTCATATACCTATGCTAACTTGTACTTTTTTATACAAACAATCATAACTATTCTTTTTCTGTTGTAGCTGCACCCAAGCCCAGGAGCAACCGTATTGTTGGTGGCACTGACACTACGATTGAAACCTACCCCTTCGTCACCAACCTGCAGTACGGTCTCTTCGGCATCATCTGGTACTCCGCCTGCGGTGGTTCCCTCATCACCTCCAGCACCATCCTCTCTGCTGCCCACTGCTTCGCGTAAGTCTACTTCTCATACTTTGTTAACGCCTCTTAGTCCCTAAAGATAGGCAGCGTCTGTCAGTCGACCCTAGAACTATTCTGACAAATTTCTCTAGCCTCACTCATACCTTTAAAGATGCTCTTCTATTCTTCATAAATTGTCATACATACATATGTAGAATTCTATTAATTTTAATGAAAAATATGCTGCTACTGCATTCAGTTTTTTCATATTGGAAACCACATGTTTGGAACTAACTATGTATAAAATAAAACTTTGTCAAGTTTACTAAATGAGTGCTTCATATGCATTTAGTTCGTTATATTTACACCTCTAAGTAAAAAATTTCTTTCAAACACCTAAAACCTTCTTGTAAAGGTTCGATATTGAGAGAGACTTCATATATTTTTATTCCTTTTCAGCGGCGACTCAGCCAGCGACTGGAGGGCTCGTCTCGGTTCCACCACCGCTGACGTCGGAACCTTGTACACCGTCTCCCAGCTGATCATCCACGAGGGCTACAGCCGCGCCACCATCGACAATGACGTCGCCATCATGCGCCTCAACTCCAACGTCGCCCTTGGCTCCACCATCAACATCGCCCGTATCGCTGGCCCCGCCTACGACGCTATTGCTGACGACACTTTGGCCACCACCGTTGGATGGGGTGCTCTCTGGGTAAGGCAGTCGATAAATGATGTTATTTTGTTTGATAGTTCTAAAACTCTAAGTTCTCAAATTTGAGACGCAGAAGTGGTGACTGTTTGTCATTTCGGAGTGGTTCGATTAGATTTACTAGAAGATCAGTCCATGTGCGTACTTGTGCGCAAAAATTTCACAAAATAAGGCTTGTAAGTCTGGGTACCTATAACAAAGTTATATTTTGGTCTACAGATATAACAATTTATTATTTCTTACAGTCTGGCGGTCCCAGCCCCACCACCCTCCAGCACGTCGACCTGTACGTGATCAACCAACAGCTCTGCTACCAGCGTTACACCGAACTGCCTCTGTTCCCTGACATCACCGACAACATGATCTGCGCTGGAGTTTTGGACGTTGGTGGTCGCGACGCCTGCCAAGGAGACTCCGGTGGTCCCCTGCTGGTCGACGGAGACATCCTCATCGGTATCGTCTCCTGGGGCTACGGCTGCGCTGACGCCTACTGGCCAGGAGTCAACGCTCGTGTCTCCAAATACACTGACTGGATTTTCGCCAACGGATCCGCTTAAATGTTTAAAAACCAATGAAAGACTTTTGTTTAAATAATAAATTAAACTTCTAACTTATATATTCTCTGTATTTTATTTACAACTTATTATTTTCTTGCAGTGTTGACTATTTTAATTGGAAATGACCTCTCGAGCTGAGCCCCAAGAGTAGCGAAAGTTCAACCAGCAAGCATTCATAAAGTTCTACTTTTATGTATGCTTGCTGGTTAATGGTACTTTAAATGTCGTCTCACTTTTCTATTCTTGCGCTAGCATAAATTTACATCATTCATCTGGTACATGGAAAAGGCTGTAAGGTATAGTGGGATTTAAGTGGTGATGTGGTAATTAGCATAAAATTTAATGGCTATCATCTTCTTCTTCTTCTTCTCGTGCCATCTCCTCAGCGGAGGTTGGCGACCATCATGGCTATTTTTACTTTGGACGCAGCGGCACGGAACAGGGATCGTGAGCTTAGACCGAACCACTCCTTCAGGTTCTTGAGCCATGATGTTCTTCTACGACCTGGTTTACGTCGTCCCATGATTTTACCTTGCATTATAACCTGCAACAACTTGTATTTATCATGGCGCATGATGTGTCCCAAATAAGTCAGTTTGCGTTTTTTGACTTCATTGAGCACTTCCTTCTTTTTGTTCATGATCTGTAGAACCGTCTCGTTTTTTATCTTATCCCGCCATGAGATTCTCAGTATCCTCCTGTAGCACCACATTTCAAAAGCTTCAAGGCGTCTGCACATTTGTTTGTCCAGGGTCCAGGCTTCGACTCCATACAGGAGAACTGAGAATATATAACAACGAAGCAGTCGTGTTTTTGTGGGGATTTTGAGAGCTCGATTGCGGAAAAGTTGTTGCATCTTCAGGAAAGATTGACGTGCCTGCTCTATGCGACATTTTACTTCGACACTGTGATCGTCTTTCTCATCCACAATGCAACCAAGGTACTTGTATGACCGTACTCGTTCCAAATATTGTCCATTTGCATACAGCGTTCTGGAATTATCATTATCGCGATCGACGATCATGTACTTCGTCTTTTTCGCATTGATACTAAGACCATACTTTGCACTTACAGATTCCACGCGGCTTAACAACTTCTGAAGGCCTTCAGCAGTGTCTGATATAAGGATTGTATCATCGGCATACCGTATGTTGTTGATAGGTCTGCCGTTTACGACAATGCCTTCCTCCACATCCTCTAGAGCTTCAACAAAGATTTCTTCAGCGTACATATTGAAGAGGAGGGAGGACAACACGCAACCCTGTCTTACGCCTCGTAGTATCTCAACGTCATCAGTCAGATGGTCTTCAACTCTGACATTTGCACTTTGATTCCAATATAAATTTTGAATAATTGTTACATCTTTCGAGTCTAAGCCAATGTTTCGAAGGATTTGGAAGAGCTTTTGGTGCTGAACCCTATCAAATGCTTTCTCATAATCAATGAAGCAAATGTGGACAGGACGATTCATATCCCAGCAGCGTTGTAACAGTACCCGAAAACCAAACAAAGCATCACGAGTACCCAGACCGCTTCGGAAACCAAATTGTGTATCTGACAATCTGTCTTCTATTTTCCTGTAAATCCTATTGTGGATAATTTTTAGGAAAATTTTCAATACGTGACTCATTAGGGATATCGTTCGGTACTCATTGCATCGTTTAGCGCTACTGGTCTTTGGTATCGTAATAAAAGTAGAGCGAAGCCACTCACGTGGCAGACAGCCTTGATCATATATTAAGTTGAAGAGTCTTACCAGATAGTTTAAACCATCATATTCTAAAAGTTTCAGGATCTCACAAGGAATCTCATCTGGTCCAGTGGCTTTCCCATTTTTAGCATTCTAAAGAGCTGAAAAAATTTCATCTTTAGTGATGGTAGGGCCAATTTTCACTTCATCCACATCATGAGGGTTTGTGTTTGGTCGACTATCCTGAAAAAGTTCCCCAACATAATTTTGCCATATTTTTAACCTTTCTTCGACACTTTCAGCAATCTTGCCATTCTTGTCTAATAAGGTATTAGGGTTGCCACGTTTCAAGGGTCCGACTAGTTCTTTTATTTTCTTGTACATGCCAAAATGATCATGCCTTGCTTGGAGTTTTTCTATCTCACCACACTTGTCATTAATGTATTGTTCTTTTGCATTTGTGCACATTCTTCTGATTTCGCTATTGATCTCTCTGTATTTCTGAACATTTCGGCCTTTAACAAGTCGCCGCTCTGTCATCCTGTCAAGAATCTCCTTTGTTATCCACTCCTTGCTTTTCACTAGTCTTTCTGGTTTCAAGACTTCTTTGGCTTTAGTCAACATTTCGTCTTTGAAGACGTTCCAACTTTTTTGTACTAGCCCCCTGTTTAAGCATTGAGAGGATAGTTCGTGGACACAGTTGTTCAATTTTAGGTGAAGATTCTGCTTGACGTATGGATCCCTCAGTCTGGTGACATCAATATTTGACGTATTTCGAGTGATTCGCACTTTCTTCAATTTCAACTTCACCATCGCAACTACTGGGTTATGGTCCGAACTGATATCTGCTCCCGGATACGTTTTCACACTTTTGAAAATGTTCCTGTACCTCTGGTTTACTAGAAGAAAATCAATCTGATTCCTGACAATATGATCCGGGCTGTGAGCTGGGGAAGTCCATGTATAGAGCCTTCTAGGGGGCAACTTGTAAAAGGTGTTGGTCACGGTCATGTTTTCCTCTTGGCAAAATTGGACTAGTCTGTCACCACGGTCATTACGGTCACCTAAGCCAAACTTTCCCACAATAGTACCCATTTCACCATTTCCTATCTTCGCGTTGAAATCGCCCATAACGATATTGATCTCATGATTCTTGAGACAAGATAAAGCCTCTTTTATGTCTGTATAAAATGCCTCAACATCATCGTCATCACTGTCACCAGTGGGGGCGTAAACTTGCACTATGTTGACTCGTACTGGTTTAGCGTGAAGCTGGAGCAACATCACTCTGTCTTAAATAGCCCTGAAATTTGTAACGGTGGAGCTCAATTCTTTGCGCAACATCACAGCTGTACCATTTCTGTGATCCTTTTTGTCATTGCCACTATAATAAACGACAAAGTCCTTTGTGGTCTGAATTCCTATGCCCTTCAATCTTGATTCGCTTACGCCAAGTATATCCAATTGAAGTCTACGCATTTCTTGCTCAATGTTGACAACTTTTTCTTCCTTGAACATGCTGCGTACGTTCCAAGTTGCAATCCTAATGGCTGACCCGGAGATTCTTAGCACCCTCTGACCATTTAAGGCCTGCCGGGGACTGAGGGCCGTTTTATTAGTTGTCTCAGCCATGAAGATTTTCCTGGGAAGGGATAATGCGGTGGTTTTCCCTTTGCCTTCCGCATCGCTGTATGCCGGAGCATTGGTGGCCAAAGACTGATCCGATCTCCTTGATCTCCACTCTCTGGCCTACATTAGGCGCAGCTGACCGCCTAACGGGGGCGGATGCTTATTTGATGGCGGCATCCACTCGCCATGTCACAGAGTTGTCGTAAGACATATGTAGCACTTTATAGACAAGCCCTTCCCACAGAACTCATCGCCACGTCCTGTTCCTCTGCCGCTGTTTGGTCGGGGACTGCTTATTCAACATATTCGCAGCTAACCATTATATCTAATGGCCGTTCACTATCCGCCACCTGTGACCCCGGAGATAGCCTACAGCTCAGCCACTCCATCACCCCGCTATCATCACTATCATCTATCATCACCCCGTTGTAAAATAAAATGGTTCCTTCTCAAGATATAATGGAGATTCAGAAATACACACAGGAATTTAGAATGAAAATATTTTCTTTTAGGTCACAGGCAAGCAAAATTGTTGAAAATGCTGTTGATCTTGTGCAGTGCAGTGAATTGTGGAAGGTATTTTCTGCAATCGGCTTGGTCTGTCGGGTATTTTAACCTGTTTATAAGGATTCAGCAGACTTGTATAGAGCATAGGAAATGTTGAGTCGTCAGCTATGTTTATTAATGCCATGGCTTGGCTATTTAAATTCTTTACAGACATTTGTTTGACTGAATAAACAGAAAATTAAATGGTAAATATATGGCCTCTTGTTCCTGGATCATCATGTACTTATTGCTATTAAAAAATGGACTTCAGTATAAATGGGGCTTTCATAAAAAAGAAATTGGAATAGATAGACCAGTGGGTAGATGATATCAGATTGACTAAAAGTATAATAAGTATTAGGTAGAACACTGAAAATGTTACAGGTTTCTACGTTAATACATACTTGCATGAATTTAAATTCACTGAGATTTATGTGGACGTAGTGAAGTTCAGATTTGCAAGGTTCGCAAAAAGTAAAACTTCGCAGGTTATCCCACTGCAATGAAACGAGCGTATGATTTGAGTAAACAATATTTTTACCAAGTACTCAATCATTGTCACTAATAGAGGCTTAGATAAATGCGCTATGAGGATTTTGATTCAATAACCATTCAGGAAACTTCATCGGAAATAAAAATAAAAATCTTTGATAAAGTTTTATGACACATATAAAGCAATAACAATTTTATATAATCTATTAAGCTTCTGTATATGCGAGAATGAGGGCGATATTATATTTCATTTTTATTTATGTTTTTAAAATGCGATTAGATGTGGAAACATGTTATTGAATAAATCTACTCATTCACCACCTTACTTATTATCTTACCTTGAGAGCTGCCTTTGATTAAAAACAAGTTACAACTACGACGTCGACTAAATTATTTGGGAAATTAAATATACGCTCATTTTTGTGGATATAGAAGTGGTAACCAAGCTACTTCAATCCTAACATAAGTGGTACATAGTGGTACGTCCAATAATACAAAAGAACAGTCAGATATACGACTTATTGAAAAAGGTATTGACGTTAGCGGTACATTAAGTCGAGTAATAAGCATGTATACATTTTCTCATTACAATGCAGAACTATAGACACATTTTTGAAATATTTGCAGCATCCCTAACAAGATCAGCGATCCAGCAATCTAATTGGTAATCTTCTACATACATAAGTGTACAATAAAAACTATAAACTTAAAGTGTAAATAAAAATTAAATTTAAAAATAAAATTCCCACGACACTAATAGCATTCCTTCTCTGAATAGCAATACTGATTTTTTACAATGTTTGTATGTTATTAAATACCTTTGTTGAAGATGTGATGAAGAAAAACGCACGAAAATTTGAAAAAAATATTAAAATTCAAAAAATTTGTAATCAACATCATGCATCATCATCATTGTAATCAAAACACATGCAAAAGCTTATTAGAACAGTTTTATTTCTTCTAGGTTACCTAATCCCTAAGGGATGAAAGAATGGGGATTTTATTCATTTGAAATATTACTGAACTGGGAATCTTCTAGAACAGAAACTAAGCAAATATATTTTATTATTCATACTACCGAAATCCACCTAATCCAATTTGACAGTTTAATAGCGCACTTAATTCTGATTATATACCTCTTCTAATCGAACGAATAATATAGGCGATAATTTAGTATT
Organism: Leucoptera coffeella; assembly: GCA_030578115.1. Lineage (NCBI taxonomy): Eukaryota > Metazoa > Arthropoda > Insecta > Lepidoptera > Lyonetiidae > Leucoptera > Leucoptera coffeella. The sequence goes on along the minus strand of JAMBLF010000633.1, from coordinate 99,909 downwards.
ATCTAAAGTGTACGGTTCCTGATAAATTTAATAAGAGTATATATAAGAGGAATAATTCTTCGGCTCCTTAGTGTCAGCTGTACTTTTTAAAATGCGTTACTTAGTGCTTCTTGCTCTTATCGGTGCCGCCTTGGGTATGTCTTGCTGTAGATAATCTAACAAGTAGTTTAGAACTTTCATACGATAAGTTTAAAGCGCATAGAATTGACTCCTATTTATCTTTCATTATCTTTTAAAAGAATTCATGTGATAATGGCCATTGCAACAGCCGAAACTAGGGATTAACAAATCTTTATTTTGATGTCCTCCAGATTCAATGTTGTTAAATGATTTCAAAACATATTTATGCTGTTTTATGTATAACATATGTTTTTTTAAAGTAACATGTTTATTTACAAGTGTATTCACATAACTATAAACTTACCTGTTATAAAATATTAAATAACATGTGACTAATGATTAGGTACTATTTACTTTTTAAGAACTTCAAAATGTAAGTTGCGATTTTTGTTACAGCGGTACCCAAGCACAGCCAACGTATTGTTGGTGGGTCTGACACCACGATCGAGAACTACCCCTTCATGAGCAACCTGCAGTATGGCTTATGGGGAGGTCTTCTCTGGTACACCGCCTGCGGAGGCTCCCTCATCACCTCCAGCACCATCCTCTCTGCTGCTCACTGCTTCGCGTAAGTTATCATCTAATAGCATAAACATTATTAGGGGTTTACGAGTACTGTTACTAAATATTTGTTATTTGGGAGGCCTATGTCCAACAGTGGATTCAGTCAGGCTGATGATGTTACCAAATATTATTGGTCTTGGAAACTCTGACATCTGTGCTGACGTATACCGATTAATATTTTGAGATAGCAGGGGAGTTTAGATCTTAAACATAATATATCAGATGAATTTGAAATATTAAATACTTACATTAAACGAATATATTCTATTGAGAAAGTTATCATTCTCATACAAGTTAAATCTTCAAGAACCATACGACCCATGTGCCAAACTATCCAATATCTCTCGCACACTCATATCACTTTTAATGAAAGAATGCACATTGATAGTTGTTTAAACAACATGTGTATCATAAACGACAGCTTCAGCTTTTGGAACTATAACACCGTAATCTGAGACCAGTCGATCTTCTACAATCTGAGATTCAATTCCATTGTTAACATTGTCATTTTCATCTTTTCCAGCGGTGACTCAGCCAGCGACTGGAGGGCCCGTCTCGGTTCCTCCACCGCTGACGTCGGCGACCTTTACACCGTCTCCCAGCTGATCGTTCACGAAGACTACTCCCGTGCCACCTTAGACAATGACGTCGCCATCATGAGGCTGGCCTCTTTCGCTCCTCTCGGCACCAACATCAACATCGCCCGTATTGCTGGACCCGCCTACGACGCTATTGCTGACAACACTGTTGCTACTACTGTTGGATGGGGTGATTTGTGGGTAGGTTTTATAGCTAATGATTTTTCATTAAAGTAGTATTTTGTACACTTGATACGAAGCTTTCTTAAGAGTGAAGGTTGCGCTTAGTTTTGGTATCCTATTAAGATTGATAACAAGAAACAGTTAAAAGGCTTTTATTGCTTGCGCCGTATCTTTAGAAGAGAGATGCAATGGATAGGATGGGTTGTCCGTTATTTGCAATCTTGATCTTTAGAAATGATTAATGGTGTTGTTGATGTTGATTTTGATGATGGTGTTTTTTTCAGTCTGGCGGTCCCAGCCCTACCACTCTGCAGCACGTCGACCTGTACGTGATCAACCAGCAAATCTGCTACGAACGTTACACCGAACTGCCTCTGTTCCCTGACATCACCGACAACATGATCTGCGCTGGAGTGTTGGACGTTGGCGGTCGCGACGCCTGCCAAGGAGACTCCGGTGGTCCCCTCCTGGTCGATGGAGACATCCTCATTGGTATCGTCTCTTGGGGCTACGGCTGCGCTGACGCCTACTGGCCAGGAGTCAACGCCCGTGTCTCCAAATACACCGACTGGATTTCCAACAACGGATCCATTTAAACTGTTAACAGCTATTTAAAACCGTAATTTTAAGAAGTAAATTATTACTATTTAAATCCCTGGCATTTTATTTACATCCATGCTACAGTCGAAAGTTGTAAAAGCACAGCACTTTTAGACGAGTACCAAAATGCATCAAATGTATGGTATGATAATATACGCATTCGCTAAATCACGAGATCTTTCTACACTAATTCCATACATATACTTGTCTAAGAATGAAGGTTTGTTGGGTTATCATACATGACCATGATTGACTACCCAGCAAAGGAACAGTTTACCTACAAGAAGATTGCATATTTATCTGCAAAAGAAGTTTATAATACCTATTGATAACACTGGCTCATTGATAATAATCATGAAATTTCATTCAAATCCGAATGAGTTGTAAATTATTCACTGTATAAGCTTCGTACGATTATTATTTACTTTATCTAGGTTTTTAAGACTAGAAGTCCAGATATACCTGGTCTGGTGCGAGTCTGACTCTTGAAAAGAATGTAACCAGCCTTCTTTTAGAAACGCGAATGGAACTGAAGGATTAGAGATTTTCGGTAAATGTGTCACTTAGATTGGTTTTTACAGATTGGAATGCTTTTAGATGGTACTACTTTCTGTCTGGGATTGGGTTTGAGGCTCGGCGTAAGGATAAACGAAGCTCATCGCTGTGGTTGTGGGGCACGTGTTGAGAGTTTGGCCACCTCCCCACGGGTTGTCTTGCCAGCGAATCGCTGGTCATATGTCTCGGCACTAAGCATTAAATGATATTATTCGTCGGGTTCATGTCACCACTCGTGTGCCGGCGGTGTTTGAGCCGTGCGACTTGGCGCGTGAGGATAGCAAGAGGCCTGATGGAATGTCCTTGATGCCTTAGAAGAATGGCAGGGCACTTGTTTGGGACGCCACGTGCGTCGATACTTTGGCACCTTACTATTTGTCCAAGTCTGAGGTCGAGGCGGGATCTGCGGCGGCGCTGGCCGAAAGTTTCAAGCGGCGAAATTAAGGAACTTTAGTTAATGACTACTTTTTCGTTCCTTTCGCCCTTGAAACTCTTGAGATATGGGGAGGCGACGTACGACGCTTTATTAAGGAGGTGTCTCTTCGCCTCTCCGAGGCCTGTGGTGATTTGGCCATTCAGAGAGGTAATGTTGCCAGTTTGTTGGTGACCGCGCCTTTCTCCGACAGCGAGGAGCTAAAGGAGATATTTTCCCTTTAAAGTTGTTGTATTTGTAAATAATAAGTTTTATTTTAATATGTTAAAAATTGGCTTTGTATTTTTTGTAGTCTTAGGAGATTCCAGATCTTGAAAATAATATGCATGTATGTAAACGTACCCAATGAATATATTAAATTTATAAACAATATAAGATGTACATCGTGATGAATCTGTTCTTCCATTAATGCAACGATCGGAATATGCCTTGAACCTGAAAACCTTTCAGCAACTTTATTCTAAGGTAAGGTAAGGTTATCAATTTTTTTTTTATGAACTCTCTACACAAGCAAACATTGTAATACATAACATTAACAAATTTTTTTGCCTAATAGTGAGTTTAATTGAGTTTATGAATAGATTCGCTAAGTCTAGAAATCCGGAAAACCCAAAAGTTACAGCTTTTACCAATTTTGTAATTTTATTGTATAGGCTACATTAAATTGGAATTGCTGCAGGTCTATCAACACAAATATGAGCTTCAATCGGAACAGTTGCTTGCGTAGTAAGACCACTCGTGTCACCATCACTTCAGCTAGGGATGTCTTGACTATCATGGCAATTGAGTGCCGTTGCTCCGTGCTTGAATGCACCTAGAAACTTAAAGAAGCGTTTCTGTCGGGCGTATATTTATAATGGTCTAGGCTTTTGCAGTTTTTTTGACTGTTAGCGCCGTTTATTTTCAGTTAGCAATGTGTTACAATTGTGTTTATTGTTGCTAACAACTTATTGACAGGACTTGATTGACTGAAACTGGGTTGACATTGCGCACAGATAATGTCATACTTACCCAACCATTGAAACAAAGAACAATTATTTTATTAGTAAAATATACGGTGAGTCTTCTCTTTATTTCTGAAGATATACATACATACACATCACGCCTGATTCCCTGTAGAGGGGTAGGAATAGATGACGGATCCCCATTTGTCCCGATCCTGACAGACCACTTTCGCTTCATTGACACACATACATCTTCTCATACACACTGTGCAGTTATAGGTACTCCTAACGTCACCCGTTTTCAATATAGCGTCTATCTGTTATATGTCTTATTGGGCCGGCCCCTACATAACCGCCCTTCCACTTCACTCATATACATTCCTTTTGTCAATAAATAAATAATTTTTTTTATAAGTAATCAAACATCATCATCATCCCTTATCCTAACTAGTTTGGTTCGGTGCGACATGTTTCTCGCTTCCATATTCTTCTATCAGCTGTAACTTTCTCTCAAGTTCTTTACACAGTCCTAACATCCTTTTTTCAGCCTACCTCTATGAAAACACACATCTACATTCACGGCCATTGCCCTCCTCGTTTCATGCTTTTCGTCACTTCTCATCGCATGCCACGCTAGTCTTCCACTCTTTACCTTTTCACAGATCGGTGCAACTTTCAAACTTCCTCGTATAAACTCATTCCTTATTAGAGTACCCGCCACATAAGGTGGCAGTTGGAGGCGTCGCCACAGTCGCGTTATCCAGTGTTGCCAGTAAACACGCCAAAACTAGCACTCACTGTGCCATACGGCTCGATACATTATATTGAGGTTTCATTTGTAACGATCTTTGGTTGCAGAGCTATAAACTCAAATAAAACAAATTAATATACCAAAGTCAAAAGTCAAAATATTTTTATTCAAAATAGGCCCTATCATAAGCTCTCTTTGAAAGTTATTTTATGATCTAAGTACAAATTAAAAAAACTATATATTGACAAAAGGAATATATATGAGTGAAGTGGAAGGGCGGTTACGTAGAGGCCGGCCTAATAAGACATATATGTAACAGTCAGATAGACGCTATATTGAAAAAAGGTGACGTTAGGAGTACCTATAACCGCCGAGAGTGTATTAGAGAATGTATGAATGTCAATGAAGCGAAAGTGGTCTGTCAGGATCGGGACAAATGGGGATCCGTGATCTCTGCCTACCCCTCTACAGGGAATCAGGCGTGATGTGTATGTATGTATGTAAAAAAACTATTTCAAACATGGCACTGAGCATTGTCTTTACATATTTTTACCGAGGTTAGTTCACCAACCATTTCGGCTGCTCAAGATGCCACGTCATGAAGACCACGACCGCTCTGATAAGAGCGTAACGATTGAGAAGAAGAAGTTCAGCGGAGACCCTTGGAGAAGAACTAACAAGAAACTCCAGAAATCAATTTATTATAATCACCCTTAACAAACATAAAAATTACAAAGAGTGGGCAAAAAACACAACGCTGGTAATACTAAATTTACCTTTCATACAAAATAACACGCAATGGCGGAAACGTCAAATTTAGTTCCAAGTTTGGCTAATGCCACCTTATGTGGCGGGTACTCTACACTGATCCATTTTTGTCATTCCGTTCATTCATTTCAACATAATGCATCCAATTTTAATCCTTCTCACTGCCCATCGCTCAGAACGTCATCACTGGCATCGCAACAGTTTTATTAATCTTATAAATATGATTAAGATCGAGAAGAGAAAATGATTTCCATACAAATATAAATTTGACAATAAAAGTTCACTATAGTTTTAAGAGATTCGCGATTTATACTGAGTCTGAGTCTGCCCGTGACCATGGCTGCTGCAACGTAGCCGAAACGTCGGGTTAATAAAGGTAATTTTATTATATAAAAACTTAAGCGATAAGTCCCGTTAATTATTCATCATGAGTATAAATCGCGAAACTCTTAAAACTATAACTGAAATTTTGTTTCAGATATCAATTATTATAATATATGTTACCGGAAAATAACAAGAACCGTAAGTTTAGTTTCGAATGATTCTTACCGGGAGATAAGTTGTATTATCTTAAGCCCATATTTTCGTAAATTTATAAACTGATCAAACTCATACGTAAAATAATAAACAAGCAATGGCGAAATGTGCGCTGTCATTGGTTGATTAAGTCATGTGTTCCTTCTTTTTCACGGATGCAAAAAATATTGTACATGCCAATATTTATCTATAAGTGGAATGTATTTCATCATATATGTATTTGTGAATAACAATGAATGAATGATGAATTATTAATGCTGTTGTAAATATTCAAGTTGCAAAATTTAGGACACTAAACATTTTGGCTGATCAAAAGTAGTTTTTGTATGAATTTGGTTTTTGTGTGACTGAAGCATATAAAAGTGTAATCGATAGCCTTGCAACTATCTACTTCAATTTGGGTAAACTATACGCAATGAAATAGCGAAATTGTTTTAAGAAATGTAATCTTAATCCCTTAAATATTAATGACTTAAATAAGAATTAATTAAGTTATCACGTGTGCAATAAAAAAACCCAAATATGTTTTCACAACATCAATATCTTTTTATTCAACATCAAAACAAAATTTACGCAGATCCATTAACCAAAATCCAGTCACTGTATTTGGATACACGGGCATTGACTCCTGGCCAGTAGGAGTCAGCGCAGCCGTAGCCCCAGGAGACGATGCCGACGAGGATGTCTCCGTCGACCAGCAGGGGACCACCGGAGTCTCCTTGGCAGGCGTCGCGACCGCCGACGTCCAACACTCCAGCGCAGATCATGTTGTCGCTGATGTCAGGGAACTGAGACAGCTCAGTGTAGCGGTCGTAGCAGACCCGCTGGTTAATGACGTACAGGTCGACGTGTTGCAGAGTGGTAGGGCTGGGACCGCCGGACTGTTAGGGAGAAGAATGAGTGTTAAAAGGACTAGGTAGTGAACAAAATTGTAAGTACAGAAAACAGAAGACAAGAGTTTCTTTTGCTAATAGAATAATGGTATAATGTATTATGTGAACTGTTATATGAGGATGATGCAAAAGAGTTTTAGGACGCATAGATGTCGGGGTTTTTTGTGCAACAAATCATGAATGAGATGTTTATGGTGGTGGTGTTACTCTAGCAGTTTTTGTATACTAGTACTGTTTCTACAACTGGTGGTGCTATACCTTTATGAATATTTCTTCTTGTATTAAAAAAAACGAACAATATTCATAACTAAAAAATATAACAATATTCATAACTTACCCAAAGGTCACCCCATCCGACAGTAGTAACCACAGTGTTGTCAGCAATGGAGTCGTAGGCGGGGCTAGCGATGCGGGCGATGTTGATGCTGGAGCCAATAGGGACGTTGGAGTTAAGGCGCAAGATGGCGACGTCATTGTCGATGGTGATGGGGTTGAAGCCCTCGTGGAGGATCAGCTGGGCAGTGGTGAAGAGGGTGCCGACGTCAGCGGTGGAGGAACCGAGACGAGCCCTCCATTCGTTGGCTGAGTCACCGCTAGAGATTTAAGAAGGTTTTATTACTAAAGTATAAAGAAATAAATGTTGAGTTACAAATTTATAATGTTCTTGCAAATTAAAAAGCTTTTTTCAGAAATGCAAGAGCACAATGCGGTGTATTTTAATTATTGACATAATATTCACAGAATTTAAGTAAAATTAATTCTCGAAGTCAGGAAAAGACTAAAATATATCAAACTATAAAACTAAATTGCAATTTCGTTTTCATTTTATTATTACATTGCAGTGTTTATGAAGGCGTAAAGTTACTGAATGAGTTTACAAATAAATAAGATTATTTATAAAATTAACTTACTAGAAGCAGTGGGCAGCAGAAAGGATGGTGCTGGACGTGATAAGGGAGCCTCCGCAGGCGGAGTACCAGATGACGCCGAACAACCCTCGCTGAAGGTTTGTCATGAAGGGGTATGTCTCAATCGTGGTGTCTGATCCACCCACGATGCGGTTGTTCTTAGCCTGGGGCGCCGCTGTTAAGAAAAGGAGAATTTAACTTTTGTATTTTGACTTCATGATAGTCGTTAGCCGCAAAGCTTAAGGCGTATTTTGAAATATTATTATTTATTTTCATTTTAGTATATGGTATCAGAAGAAAGTATAAATAAAACTGGATTTACTATGTATTTAGTGTAATTTTTATTTATAATTTGTTTTATTGTTCCTAAATTAAATAAGGATGATAATTTCAAGACTTATTTCAATGTTTTTTTTTAAATAATTAATATATGTTCTTGGCGCACAAACAAACACTGAGGAATTAAATGAATATCTTAAAAAGAAATACAGTTGTTTGGACATAAAAATGTATTAAAATATATGAAAAAATACAGTAGGTACTCACCCAAAGCGGTCCCAACAAGAGCCAGCAGTACTAAGAAACGCATTTTGGTAGATCACAGTCACACTGAGAAGTGACGTCCATTTTTGTATATTTATATGATTCTCACCGAGATTATCAGGATTATTTATTTTGATTGTTAAACAGTATCACAGATAGTAATGACAATTAAATATCAGCAATACGTCTTGATTATTATGGGTCGGGCAACTGCACGTGCTATTTGGTATCTTTTTTAGTTAAAGAAAACACTAATGTCAATAAAGACAAGTTTCATATTTAGATCCACGACAACTTTACAGAGAGGAAAGGTAAATCAAGAATCTAAGTTTTTGGGGATCCTTGTAACTCATTATTGCTTTATAAAGGTCCATATATCACCAAACGCATACTGCAGGGCATGCATACTACGCATATCTATAGATACGTCTAATTAAAGATATTTCTTTTTAATATGTCTCACTTGTTTGGTCGTATTACATTTTATTTCACCCCAACATAAGCTTCCTTCTAAATTTCCTGCATATGTATATATTATATTATATATTCCTTTTGGCTCTGCTATCATTGTTTCGGATAATATGTACAAACAGTTGCTGAACGGTACTGCATCCACTTAAACAAAACACCCAATTATTTCGGTCAAAACGCAATGTTTGGTGCATGAAAAAGTACATGATTTTCCCAGGTACTAATTGGGAAAATCACTAAATGTACATTCTATTAAGAATCACCCCGTTGGTCTTATGACTTACACCTACTCTACGTACGATATCTCCATCATCCATTATTAGTTTCCAAATATCTTAATCAGTAATTTGTTGAACACTATCTATTTTAATTAGTCCATATTTATTCACTCATTCAAGTAGTGGCCCTCTTCGGCAACAAACAAGTACTCGGAACAAGAACTCGTTCGTCTACGTATTTCAGAAGTTTGATAAATCATGGAATCTCTTATAACTTTCCTGTAATTCCGGGTTATTCAGCTACTTATCATGAACCGCCAGGATTCAAGTGAGTAGGTTCTCAACCTGCCGTTTAAATACTAGCCATGGCATATCACTACAATTCGTATAGAACCTGACAAAAATCAGAAAAAATATTTGGTGTTAAGTAACGATGGAAAGTCTGTGTATGTGTGCTTAGAGAGAAAGAATGTAATCACTACATGTTAAAAAATATGGAGTACAAGAAGAAGCAGCAAATATGTATATATTTTATAAAATTAAATAAAGAACGTTGTAGAACTACTCGGTGCATGTCAGTACACCGTAGCACTCGGTGCATGTCAGTTTGAATCGGTATTGAAATTTCAAGTTCATATCTCGCATGTAACATGTACCAATGGAAACCATTTTCTGATTCATCCATCATCCGTCCAATACGCAATTAAAATACATTTGCCAAATTCCTCAACTAAGCCAAAGAAAAACATCTTGGAGCAACTCTACATATTCTGCAGAATATATTCAGGACTCGATAATGGCAGCACGGCTTACCATCTGTCATATGCGGTACTGACAATGAAGTTAAAACGTTGAGTCAATGTGACCATAAAACCACTTAATCCGCAATCTGGGATAATTTTGATTTTTTCGTTTTAATATTCAATTATGTAGCTTGTAGCATTATAATTAATTTTCACCTCACAAAACGAATATAGAAGTACCTACCCATAACCGCCGGGTGTTAATGAGGAGGTGTACGAGTGTCAATGAAGTGGTTTGACAGGATCGGGACAGACGTGGATCCGTGATCTCTGCCTACCTATCTTCTAAAGGTCATCGAGCCTGATGTGTAAGTTTGTATGTTACTTACAATGTCAGTGGCTTAAATGTAGAGTGCATTGTATAAAAAGTGATTGAAGGTTGAGAATTTTTTTTTTTTATTTACGTCTGTAAATCTTGTCTCGTTGGCACTTAACAATATAACAATAAAAAATAGAACTGGGTCAACAGAAAACATAATTTAATATGAAATTAATATAATAATTATATAATTAATATGAAATTTATCGTTCTGAGACACTATTTATTTTATAAAGTGATGTCGGTTCATGTGGGGCGCATTATTTTGTCAAAATAAAGTGAAGCGTATGGATGGAAAGATTGTTAAATCAAAATGACTTAAATATGACAGTAATTAAGCCTGATAAACGCATTATCTATGGGTTTTTGTAAATTAGGATTGATAGCTTATTCTTATCTAAGCATACTTTAGCACCCAATCTGGTTTTTTTCACATATAAACTAGATTAGCAAAATCATGTTATGTTCATCAAAGGAAAGAAAGTTTTTCAGTACCCTACATTTGTAATTTATTATTATGACTACAAAAGGAATTAACATGAAAGCGAAGATAAGTATATGAGACCTTAAATAAAAAAAAACTATAAGCTTAGATCAGATTTAATCATTTGCAGATGATAATTTAGACGGAGCCGTTGTTGTAAATCCAGTCAGTGTATTTGGAGACACGGACGTTGACTCCTGGCCAGTAGGAGTCAGCGCATCCGTAGCCCCAGGAGACGATGCCGATGACGACGTCGCTGCCATGAAGCAGGGGACCACCGGAGTCTCCTTGGCAGGCGTCGCGACCGCCGACGTCCAACACTCCAGCGCAGATCATGAATTCGGAGATGTCAGGGTACAAGGGCAGTTCAGTGTAGCGCTGGTAGCAGAGCTGTTGGTTGATCACGTCCAGATCCACGTGCTGCAGGGTAGTGGCTGAAGGGCCTCCGGACTGTGGAAGAAAGAAAAAAAAGGTTAATGAGGAGGTTATAAACAAGAGAAACAAAACAAAAAAGCGGTAGAAGTTGAAGTTGGTTTGACCAAGATCAATCGTATCATCTCTAAAAGCTACTTAAACCTAATTTTCCCAATTATTAAGTACGGGACTTGGCTGGCGGTTAATCTATTATCACCCACAGATACTTAAAAATATATGTCCAGAGTAAAGCACAAGACGAGTTGAAAGAGTTATAGAGGTTACAGTAGGGTAAAAAAAAAGTTGGCCAAAAGCTAAACTTACTTGCAAATCACCCCATCCAACGGTAGTAACGAGAGTGTTGTCAGCAATGGAGTCGTAGGCGGGGCCAGCGATGCGGGCGATGTTGATGTTGGAGCCCAGGGGAGCGAAGGCGGTGAGCCTCAGGATGGCAACGTCATGGTCCATGGTGAAGCGATTGTAGTCGGCGTGCATGATGATCTGAGACGTGGTGAAGAGGGTGCCAACGTCGGCGACAGTGGAGCCGAGACGAGCTCTCCACTCTTCGGTGGTGTCTCCGCTGGAATGAGAACAGTTTAAAGTGCTTAAATCTCTCTAAGGGACAGCTTCTTGAAAAACATATTAACGATCAGGAGAATGGGTGCTGTTTCTATTTGGTGTTGTGTTATAGAGGTGCTAAGTTTAACATGATAATATTTTTTTATCACACAAAAATAGTCCTTATAATTTAACACCTTTTTCACTTCGATAAAATCAATGTGAGTTATTCAAATCCGGTATTTAGTTTAACAGTTTAAGTTTTTGACACACATCACACAGAGGGCGTGAGTATCGGTAAGGTATAGCGTTTAAATACTAGCCAAACATTACGTCGAAATCAGCATCTATATATAACGACAAGAATAAATGAGCTGTTATTGTAAATAATATTACATGGAACATACTCGAAGCAGTGAGCAGCAGAGAGGATGGTGCTAGAGGTGATGAGTGAGCCCCCGCAGGCGGAGTACCAGATGATGCCGAGGAGCGCGCGCTGCAGGTTCGCCATGAAGGGGTAAGCCTCGATCGTGGTGTCAGACCCGCCCACCACGCGATTGTTCTTCGCCTGGGGCGCCGCTGCAATGTAAACCAAACGTCAGACTGTGAAAACTGTTTGTCTTATAAAGCCAGGACTATCGTTAAAAATGAAACTACTTTGAAATACAACTCATTTCCTATCATCATCAGCCGGTCTGAATCCACTGTTGGACATAGGCCTCCCCCAAATGACGCCAATTCACCCTGTCAGTGGCCGTTCGCATCCATTCGATGCCGGCCAACCTGCGCAGGTCGTCTTCCCACCTTGCCGGGGGGCGCCCCACACTACGTTTACTGTCATTTCCTATAATTCATGATATTTAGATCTATCTGCAGTATAATCATATTTTGTCAATAAATTACTATAATATCTGTGACCTTGAGAAAGATAATAAAAATAAGTTGTATGATTACATAAGAATTTGTCTTAAAGTCAGGAGTTTCGTCCTAATTAACAATGAAACAGTTCTGTAATAATTAATGTATGAAATACAGCTCATTTTCTATAATACGTAACATTTAGATCTCTAATAATACAATATTGTCAATAAATTACAATAATTTTTGAGACCTTAAAAGATAATAAAATAAACTGTATGATATCACATCACATTATCAATGAGTCATATAAAATGGAACAAATTTAATTTAAACTTAAATCTAAAGATCCCTAGTACATACCTAAAGCGGTCCCAACAAGAAGCAAAAGTACTAAGAAACGCATGTTTGGCAGATCCGGGTGACACTAGGAAATAATGTTTAATTTCCAAATATTTATACGTATCTGCTAGTCATTATCAGGATTATTATTCCGATGGTCATACTGAAATAAAGAGATAGTATTAACCAATCATCGTGTAAAGCCTTTATATTATCATTAAAGGGATTCCCTCCGTGGATTTGGTTGCTAATTACGATAGGTTTAACCTATGATATGGCAAAAATATTGAATAAGTTTCATCATGTTTTTTACTTTTATATTTGTTAATTAATGTTGTGATGGTGTGTGAACTATGAAACGCGAGTATCAGTGAATAGGCATTCATTGAAAATTTATTCTTAACTAGCGACCCGCTCCAGTTTCGCATTTCTGGCTGTTTAATGGATGTTATTATACATATAAACCTTCCTCTTGAATAACTCTATCTATTAAAAAAACCGCATCAAAATCCGTTGCGTAGTTTCAAAGATTTAAGCATACAAAGGGACATAGGGACAGAGAAAGCGACGTTGTTTTATACTATGTAGTGATATCGGTGCTAAGAAATACCGAGAGGAACATACCTCATAAGGAAATACTGTTTGGTTGTGTGAGTTACTTCATGTCACTTTGGAAAATGATTATTTAGTAAAAATGAGGTCTTCAAGAAGCTATAATCGGAATGACAGTGATGATGATGCAAATCACTGATAACACCACGATTTGATAGTGACGCTAATTGTTTTACTTATCTATTTGATTCCTTACACAAAAAGTAACATCAACTGAATGTGATTCTTTGGCTATGACATAGTGCAGAAAAGAAACTTAAATGTAATCTTATGAAATTTTACATGTATATCTGTCTAATTGAGTACATACTATTCCCAGAACAACAGAATATTCAAATTTTGTAATCAATCGCGAAAAACTACAAAAACAAAATTAATATAAGATCTATTCAAGTAAAAGGTAACATGTAATAGTCAGTTATGAGCACAGTGATGACGTAATTGGATAGACAGTTGATTGATTGATTGAGATTGGTAGACCTTAGGTAGTAAAAAAGGTGAATGAAAATAGGATGCATGTAACAGAGACGCGTATGTTGAGTGGAGTGCACAGATAAGGAAAAGATAAAAATGGAAAGTTGCACCGATTTGTGAACAGATGACCGAGATGAGAAGAGTGACTATCTGGTCAACACGTGGGTTCGAGGTGGGCATAGAATTACGACCTTCGCAATTGCGGAGATGAACACCTGAAACTCTGACTACCCCGCAAGGGTTAATGGTCATGAACGCGGTTGTTTTTTTTTGTCTTATGAAGAGTGGAATACTAGAGTCTAGAGTGGTAATGTGATGAGAAGAGACGAAATTCATTTAACGAGGAGAACGTCAATTTACTTTGAGTATATATGGGAGTTATAAAAGGCGGCCGAAAAAGAGATTATAATAATAACATTTGGACATTATTACACCAATTGAACTAGCCCCTTGGTAAGTTCATTTAAGACTTGTGTTAAGTGTACTAGTCAACGTATATTAAATATTCTTAAATTTTAAGAAATATATACATTTTATACAGATAAATACATATATAGCATTATATAATCAACGACCAGACTGGAAAGCAGTAGAAAAGTGTAGTTCTTAACTGTGCCTCCACCGGGAATCGAACCCGGGACCTCACGATTAGCGTTCCGGAGGCTAACCGATCGCGCCACGGAGGTCGTCAGATGAATGGACTGTGCACAGAACGATACTAAAAGTAAGGTAATTACTGATGTCTGATGCGAGAGAGAGCGAGAAACTAGCTTCTGAACTTGAGGCAGTGTTGCGTGATTAGATACTAGTTTTAGGAAAACATGTCTATTTGAGGACAAAAGTTATGGTTACCAAAGTCAAAGTTAAGATAAATTTAAAAATTACTTATTAATTTAAAAAATTATATATATAATAATAATAAAAATTATTAATTTAAATATACAAAAAATTAGATCTTTATACATCACAGCACGCCAGTCTTCCTAAACAGTATAAATACTAGCCAATTTTTTTCCTTCCATTCACTTCCGCTCATTGCTTTCCATACACCGTTAAAACTATGTCTTTATATATACTTCTGATGCAATCACACGATTATCCATTTCCTTAATCAAAATATAGATCCTCTTTTTTCCTAAAACGAAGGCTTATAGAAATTTGTGTTATTATTTCTATGCATTATCACCTTTATCTACCTAAAAAAACCCGATCAATACATACATTTTAATCCACTTACACGAGTAGGTATTTGTTCATTCATCCGTCATAATCATTAATTTCCAGATCGCTGTTTTTATTTTCAGTTCCGTCCCGTGTTTGTCTGTGACGTTAAGAAAGTAATATAGAGATCGCCCCACATAAATTGGCAGTAGCCAAACTTGGAACTAAATTTGACGTTTCCGCCATTGCGTGTTATTTTGTATGAAAGGTAAATTTAGTATTACCAGCGTTGTGTTTTTTGCTCACTCTTTGTAATTTTTATGTCTGTTAAGGGTGATTATAATAAATTGATTTCCGGAGTTTCTTGTTAGTTCTTCTCCAAGCTAGGGTCTCCGCTGATCTAACCTCGGTAAAAAATATGTAAAGACAATGCTCAGTGCCATGTTAGAAATAGTTTTTTTTAATTTATACTTAGATCATAAGATAACTTTCAAAGAGAGCTTGTGATATTTATAATTTTGAATATATTATGGCAGATGGAGGTGTCGCCGCAGTTACATAATTCACTGTTGCCAGTAAACACGCCAAAACTAGCACTCACTGTGTCATACGGCTCGATACATTATAGGTACATATATACGATATTACCACGAATAATGAATTAAATCGAATCAAGCACAAACAGTAAACAACAACAAAATAACACGCAATGGCGGAAACGACAAATTTAGTTCCAAGTTTGCCAACAATATCGTCACGAAAATCTGAGATGCAAGAGTGGCTAAGCAAAAATCTTTATTTTGAGGATAGCTGGACAAAGCCACTTTTTACCGTTTACCACGTTAGGCGATAAACGTATCCATATGGATCATAATTATTGTTAAGGAAAAACTGGCACACTGCTCACTTTCTTTGTAATCTTTATGTTTGTTAATTATAAAAATAATAATCTTTATTGTTGTTATACTTAGATCATAAGATAACATTCAAAGAGAGCTTGTGATAGGGTATGGCACAGTGAGTGCTAGTTTTGGCGTATTTACTGGTAACACTGAATTACGCGACTGTGGCGACGCCTCCAACTGCCAATTTATGTGGTGCGATCTCTAGCTGCTTCTCTTATCGGTATGCCATAGGAATTGACTAAGGGACAAGGGGTATAAATAATATCACTGTCACAATATTAATGCTACAAAGTGACCTAGGATATATTTTCATCTCACCCAAATTTTGTCCATTGCGGAAGGTATTTGAAGACGTTAATATAAAGGGGAGTCTTAAGATATTACTAAATCAAATCAATCAGCCTATTGCAGTCCACTACTGGACGTAAGCCTCCCCAAGGGTACGTCACAAGACACGATCACTCGTGGCCCTCAGCCAGCCACTACCAGTGACCTTTTTCCGGTCATCGGTCCATCTAGCAGGGGGATATCCTACTGTATGTTCAACGAGACGTGGCCGCCATTCGAGAACCGCTTAATTCTAACGGTAGTCGGTTCTACGACAGACGTGGCCGGTCCACTGCCACTTTAGTTTGCAAAATCGATCTTCTGCCGGGAAATCCTAAAGGAAAATAATTCAAATTATAAGCATTTTTTAGCGATGGGCTGTCGTCGTATGACTGTGACTAGTGACTGGGCTGACTTGTTGCGTATGATGAAAACAATTAATTACTCTAAATAAAGTAAGGTTTTTCATGATAATGTTTGACATTGTAATTAAAAATGGTTTGATATTTTACGGAATGTACCTGTATAATTATATATTTAAAAATAATATGGATGATAAATAACACAATATCAGCTTCGCGACCGTTGTCTCTTTCAGGGTATTCAGAGGCTTGAGAGCCAACTGTCGTTCAATGACAAGTGGCAGATATCACTATCACTACATAGTATAAAAGAAAGTCGCTTTCTCTGTCCCTATGTCCCTTTGTATGCTTAAATCTTTGAAACTACGCAATAGATTTTGATGCGGTTTTTTTAATAGATAGTGTGATTCAAGAGGAAGGTTTATATGTATAATAACATCCATTAAATAGTGCAGTAGGCTATATATTTTATACCCGTGCGAAGCCGGAGCGGGTCGCTAGTTATTGAATAATTTGAGAAATCTATCATTTTTCTACACATTAAACCATAGCTACCCATCTAGACCACGCAATGTGTTTTTTAACATCGGGAATCTAAAAAATGGTGTGTTAATATGTACATCTTGTGTGTGCCGTCTTAAACTCACGATGTATGGCATTATAATATTAAGACAACAAAACGTAAGCGTCCACTACCATTAACCATTACATTAACCGCAAGGGCGGGGTAGTTGGAGGTTCATATCTCCATCTCCGCAATCGCGAAGGTAGTAATTCTATGGCCACCTCGAAACCACTTGTTGAACAGATAGTCAGTTCTCAATGTGACAGGTGGTTAGCCATTTCGCCATTAACAAGTACTGACTATTACCTATTTGGGCAACAGGTAGGTTTCCTTATAATGTTTACCCTCAACGCAATATTCGATGCAATATCACTACATAGTATAAAACAAAGTCGCTTTCTCTGTCCCTATATCCCTTTGTATACTTAAATCTTTGAAACAACGCAACGGATTTTGATGCGGTTTTTTTAAAAGATAGAGTGATTCAAGAGGAAAGTTTATATGTATAATAATATCCATTAAATCGAGGAGTAGGCCATATATTTTATACTCGTGCGAAGCCGGAGCAGGTCGCTAGTAAAGAATATAAATAAAACATATTAATGCAGTAATTTTTTACAACATGAAACTTCTAACTTTTGGAATCATATTTCTTGGTTGGTAATTTCGTAAAGGTTAACGGATGTGAATTTAGCTGGGTCTGGAGGCAATTTACATACACTTTCTATGTTTACGGGGTGTAATTTAATAAGTGTACATTTAAAACCAGAAGTTTGCCATCTAAATTGCAGGCCTCTTTGAGGTGGGTTAAAAAGAATTAGTGATTATACTCAGCCTAAAATGAAAAAAATCCTTATTTTACTCAGCTTTGAGACTTCGAAAGATTTTCGACGCTGTAAGTGACAGATAAAGACTAAATTTATCATATAGTCGGCGATGAAACACATTTTGAAAACCTATTAAAGTTCTACACAAAATAATAAAAAATAATTTAACCCTACTCTTTCCACTGAACATGTAAAAGTCAGTATTTTTGAACACCGGCGCATACAACTGCGAAAGCTCCGTTGACACTTTCCTGCAACTGATTTTGAAATATTAAACTAAATAAACTTATCTCTTCACTCGTATTTTCCTTTCTAATGGGCCTTGATTTGTCGTGTTATGATAATCAAATCCTTATTGGGAATACCCTTGGCAGTTTGGTGATAATGGGAAAAAGCTGCCGATGATTGATTAGCTAATACTGCATATTATCTCTACTGTAGGGCAATCGAAATTAATAATCATGATAATGCGAATCCGTGATGGTATAAATAACTGATTCTTTAACCTTAGGTCCCAGTGTCTTTCGAACAATCAAAAATGCGTTTCTTAGTACTTTTACTTCTTGTCGGGACCGCTTTGGGTAAGTACTAAAGTACGCTATGTTACCTAAGAAATCAAGGAATTTATATTTACATACATTCATACTATTGAGGTTTTTTCTACAGTTTAATTGAAACTCATTTGAGGAGTCAGAATTTACCATAATTTATTTGATATTTCACTTGCATCATGCTTCTTAGTTTTAAAACGCCAGTTCACTGTTTTAACACATTGCGTCAATCGTTTTCGAGGAATAAAATATCGTAATTTCCATAACTAACATTCACGATATCCCAAATGATGGGAAAGATAGAGGGGAAAATACGTGTTGACAGAAGGAAAAAATCTTGGCTAAGGAACATCCGGGAGTGGACCGGGATTGCCAGTGTGGAAGAGCTGTTCCGGATTGCCAGGGACAAGAAAAGTTTCAGCAGGCTGACGGCAGACCTCCAGTAATGGAGTGCCACTAGAAGAAGAAGAAGATGTCCCAAAAACTTTTAATGTCTCATTGTTCATTTCTCTTGCAGCGGCGCCCCAGATGAAAAGCGGCCGCGTGGTGGGCGGGTCTGACACCACGATCGAGGCGTACCCCTTCATGGCGAACCTGCAGCGCTCGCTCTTCGGCATCCTCTGGTACTCCGCCTGCGGTGGCTCCCTCATCACCTCCAGAACCATCCTCTCTGCTGCTCACTGCTTCGCGTAAGTATTCTTTTCATACTTTGTCTTCTTGTGCTATGTGGAACTATTTTAAGCACTTAAACTGTTTTCTTTCCAGTGGCGACACCACCGATGACTGGAGAGCTCGTCTCGGGTCCACTGTCGCCGACGTTGGCACCCTCTTCACCACGTCTCAGATCATCATGCACGCCGACTACAACCGCTTCACCATGAACCATGACGTGGCCATCATGAGGCTCAACTCAAACGTCCCCCTTGGTACCTCTATCAACATCGCCCGCATCGCTGGCCCCGCCTACGACTCCATTGCTGACAACACTGTGGTTACTACTGTCGGATGGGGTGATATTCAAGTAAGATATGAATTTAGACCAAAATTATTTGTTCCAGGAGTAAACATAGTCCTTTCAATTTGTCTCATGTTACGATGAATGGTGCTAGATTAACTAGTTGTCACGTTTGGTACTGAATATAGTTACGGTGTAGTGTGAGATTTAAATTAACGTCTCAATCGAAACGATTATCGATTAAAATTTTACGGTTGCATTCGCAAAAATTCCATTTCACTTACCTAAGACTATCCTTATATTTTAATATTACTGATATGAAAGTACATACTATTTTTATAGCATTACTACACAGTAAGGGAAACTGTAAACGAAGATGGCAAGAAAGCTTGTCTCGTTAAATAATGACCGACTGTCAGGAGGAACGGAACTGTGAGCATTGATATATATTTTCAGTATGGAGTTCAGTTTCCATTGATTATTTCTCTTCGTCCACAGTCCGGCGGCCCCTCCTCCAGCATCCTGCAGCACGTGGACCTGGACGTGATCAACCAACAGCTCTGCTACCAGCGCTACACTGAGCTGCCCTTGTACCCTGACATCTCCGAATTCATGATCTGCGCTGGAGTGTTGGACGTCGGCGGTCGCGACGCCTGCCAAGGAGACTCCGGAGGGCCACTGCTCCATGGCAGCGACGTCGTCATCGGCATCGTCTCCTGGGGCTACGGATGCGCTGACTCCTACTGGCCAGGAGTCAACGTCCGAGTCTCCAAATACACCGACTGGATCTTCGCCAATGGATCTGCCTAAATCGTTCTCAACTGTGCTTTCATTAAATGGAGTGTTTAACTTAATAAGATTTTTATTTTAATCTCTACGTTCTCTATGGTGTTACATCGGAAAATGTAATAAACGACTTTTTGCCTCCGGGCCCTTGTTCGTTCTTGTGCTCAGTGACATGGTTCAATCGTCTTGTGGTCTCTAATATTCAGGCGAATCTTCTCAGGTTCTCCGCAAGTTTTAGTTTTAAACTGAAGACAGAGTTTATTTCATATTATTGAGCACTAAAGAATCAAGTGCGAATTTAAACTGAACGAAACTGCTTATGGTCATTTTAATCATTGACCTGTACCTTAATTTATAGGTAGTAAGCCGTACTCATTAGGACCATCTCCTATGGGGTAGGTTTTCAAACGAAGATTTCCTTAACGATATAATGAAATACGTACACATGATAGGGAAATTGAAAAATATTAAGAAAAAGTTAGTAGATAAAGATGACGTAGTATAGGTATTCTATTAAATAAAAAGTAGGTATTTTCGATGACTAATCCAGGAGATGTGTTTATTTATAAATGAACGTGATTGGCTTTTAAGGTCGCGATTAAAATAATCCATTAATGTTCTTCTAAAGATACCCATAGATAATACTTCATTATCGGATGCGATACATGTGTAATTGCTTTCAAACTCCTTTATAAACCTCAATACAATCAATCTATGATGATAACCAAGCAATTGTCTCACTTATTTTCTCTTTCCTTATTGGTGACAAAGGTCACTGGGCAACTAAGTATGAAAACAATATCCATAGCCTACAGTTTATTGAGTTAGCAATAAAGTGGTTCGTATGAAAGAAGATGTAGCGACTAAGATTGAAAAGGGAATTCTTCTATGGTTTGGTCATGTTATGCGGATGAATGATAGTAGATTGACTAAAGGAATGCCTCACCTCATACACGGCGGTTACGTAGGGGCCGGCCCAATAAGACATATGACAGTCAGACGCCAAATTGAAAAAGTGTGACGTTAGAAGTACCTATAACCGCCGTGTATGAGGTGTCAGAACTGGGACAAATGGGGATCCGTGATCTCTGACTACCCCTATACAGAGAATTAGGCGTGATGTGTATGTCTGTATATATTGGATGAAATACGGTAAAATCATTTCATTATTTAAATCTGGTAGTACCACTGACCCTGCTAACTAACGTCCTATCTTAATACTACCAGCTTTTTGCAAAATATTTGAGAAACTTATTCAAATTCAGTTGCTAGTACATTTTAACCGTTATAATATTTTTAATAAGCAATAGTTTGGTTTTACAAAGGGTCGATCAACAACAGATGCTGGGGTTGATCTAATGAAATATATATTTGAGTCATGGGAGGAAGCAAAGGATACTCTGAGTTTCTTTTGCGATCTTTCTAAGGCGTTCGATTGCGTGGACCACAAAACTCTGATCATGAAGCTTAAGCATTACGGTATAGGTGATAGGGCACTGGATCTAATTGCATGTTACCTGGGGGGAAGGATCCAGAGTGTTGAATTCGGCGGAGCTAGATCAAGCGGCAGCTCCGCTGCTATGGGTGTTCCGCAGGGTTCCATTCTTGGGCCCTTCCTTTTCTTAGCTTATATAAAAGACTTACCTTATTTAAGTCAGGGCCGTTGCCACATGGTGTTGTTTGCGGATGACACTTCTATATTGTTTAAAGTTAACAGAAGAAAAGAAGAAACAGAGAGGATATGTGGGATGATTTCAGAGGTGGAACAATGGTTTAGAATAAACAATCTTGCTTTTAATTGTAATAAGACAAAATGTGTACGGTTTACTTTGCCAAATGTTAGGAGCTCAACTACTAGCGTCATAATTAATAATGTGGCTTTAGATATTGCGGGGTCCACTACCTTCTTAGGGGTCACAATGGACTCAAAATTACAGTTTAGTGAGCACTTCGGTGGTCTGGCGAAAAGGCTAAGTTCTGCAGCCTATGTGGTTAGGAAAATAAGATACTTGACTGACGTGAATACCGCGAGACTTGTTTATTTTAGTTATTTCCATAGCGTCATATCATACGGGCTTCTTTTGTGGGGCAATTCTGCTGTTAATAATTCAGTATTTGTGCTGCAGAAGAGAACCATTCGCTCGATCTACCGTATGGGCCCTCGTGAGTCTTTAAGAGATGTGTTGAAGACAATTAATATACTCACAGTGGCTTCTCAATATATAAATGATAACTTGGTCTATGTTAAAAAAAAGTATTGATGATTACAGGCTTGTAAGAGACAAGCATAATTGTAACACACACGCAATAAAAATAAATTGTATTATAGTCGCTCCAGACTAAAAAGAATAAACAATTCGTTTATGGGCCTGGGCAGAAGATGTATAACAAACTTCCAGAGGCTATAAAGTCCTTACCTCTAGACAAATTAAAGTTTGCACTAAAACGACGTTGATCGAGAAGGGCTACTACAAAGTGAAAGATTATCTAAATGATGTTATGTGACGTTTCATCTCGTTGTGATTGCAGCCTCACTATGCATGTTCTTATTGGGACCCCTTTAACTTGTTGCTCATAATATTTGTTGGTGGCTGGTTAGGCAGCAGTCTCATTCTGATGGATTATTTAATTAAGTTGTACTGTATTGAAATATGTCTGCAGAGTTTCTTGGCATTTCTTCTCTGCAGGATTTTGCTTAGCGAAAAACCATTAGTTTAATTAGATTCATTTAATTTTTTTTTTAATTAACTAATTGTAATGACAACTTTTCCGGTGGAAATGTTTTTTTTTTACTTTCAATAAGTGATTTTATAATCGTCATATTGAATAAAAAGCATTTCATTTCATTAGCAATAAG
The DNA here is from genome assembly GCA_030578115.1 of Leucoptera coffeella. Classification (NCBI taxonomy): domain Eukaryota; kingdom Metazoa; phylum Arthropoda; class Insecta; order Lepidoptera; family Lyonetiidae; genus Leucoptera; species Leucoptera coffeella. The sequence continues at coordinate 76,683 of JAMBLF010000633.1, read as the reverse complement.
AACTGTAACATGTTTTTTGCTAAAACATTTATTGAGGCGTTTTCGAAGAGAATGTTATTGGGGTGTAAGATGAGGTAAAGGAAAACAGGATTTCAGGGAATATATATCACTTGTGAGGTACGTAACCGGTCGAAGCTCTACATTAAGCTAAGTTTTGTTTTATTCGAAGCTTATTTTTTCATCGGATCATTGTTTTGATCGACCTAATGATACATTGGTGGGTATGAGTAGTTAATATTTGCGTCTCGTAAACGTAAGCTACGGATTTCAGTGAAGGATTAAAATCGTGACGCAAATAAGTTAATCGTAGTTAGTACATAATATTGCTAGTCATTTTATATTATTTAAAGTTAGGATTAAAATGTACTAGCACGTATCTTTTCTGTATTAAATGACCATGCTCATCCAAGATAATACTTAAGTTAGTAAAATTGGTTTAAACACAAATTAACGAATCTTAAAAATATTTTACTCGTGTACTCTGCAAGACTTAGTAGCGTAAAAGTGTTTCTTTTGTCTGTATCTTTATTTGTTTCTTTTTATTTATACATTCTGCGAAAATTTGGAACTTTCTTTTAAACTTTTTTTTAAATGTATTTACCAAGGGGCTAGGTCAATTGGTGTAATAATGTCCAAATATTATTATTATTCTTCTTAAAGATTTTTCTGAAAATTGAGTAATAAATTACAAGGAATAGTAGTAGCACTATTTTATTATTATATATTTTTAACTTATTTATATTTAAATATTTATTTTATTATTATAATATGACATAAAAGTTAATTTCTAAATTCCTCAATTCCTGACAGGTCCGCGCAACCCAATGTATCCCGCCGTATCCCGCGCGGACTCCCGTATCCAGAGGGCTCCTAGAGCTCCACGATCACCCCGAGGTCCGATAGCGACGGATATGGGACAGGTAAGATATCAATGATTAACCTGGCTATTAGTAGCACCTATAGAACCGATTTTCATAATAAAAAGGATATAAATTTTTTTGAAATTTTGTTTCTTTTTTAATTTGCATTTTAAATTTTCAATAACACATGGGCACCCTATTTCCGTACTACTTACCAAGGTCATGTTCATTATAAATTGTAAGTTTACATTCTATGTAATTATCTATAGTAATCTGGTGTTTGTGGACCAGGATAGCATCTTGAATGAACCTTTTTTATTATGGAGACAGTGTTTTCACAGGTCAGGAAGCCAATAGAGCATACTCAAGTGGTTTCCTTTACACATTAATTACAGCATTGTTACGCACTATTCTTTTATTTAATCCAAATAATCATCACTGCACACAATAACACAACATGAACAATAGCCGGTTATGGATTGTACTTAATTTAATCGCGTGATTACTCAATGCTGGTTACTAATTTATCTCCCTTTATAAACTATACGCTTTCATAAGTTCTTTAAAACAATTGATTCTACGTTTTATTTCGATAATTTTAACCTCGAAAACACTTCAGTTATTAATTTCGTTACAATTCCACTAAAGTATGAATTTACATTCACATAACTAACCTATGTTTTACTTTCACATCATTAATAAACATCAATAAACATAGCATTTTAACAATTATAAATTCAGAGGACTAAAATACTTTTTACCGCCATAGCATTGTAAAAATGACAACAAACATGGTTCCGTCGCCGTATTTGACGCATTTCGTAAATGTATTTTTTTATTATATATCTATGATATTTTCATTAATGCTCAGTCTGTTTTATTGATTACGGTGAGCATACAAAAATAGCAACGTCCGTGGTTTGAAATAATATAATACAGAATTTATAATGAAATTTCTTACTAATATATTGTTTAGATTTGAGGTGGTGTTAGAGCTGGAATAGCCGTCCAAAATGAATAAAACTAAGAATCCCGAAAACTATTACCATTTATCGTGGTGAATTGGAGTTTACGATGAATATTTGAGGGTTAGTATGAGATTATATGGTTTGCCACAAAATAAATTCAAGCAAAGAGTCTTAGCAGCTAAATCTTACATTAATTGACTTAGATTGTCATAATCTTTACGATCAAAATAAATTTTGTAATATAGTCAGAGCCAATTATTATTATTATTTCTACATTTCCAGCTTGAGTTATAGATTGAATTTCACCTGATAGACAGAACGCACTCACGAGATTTCTCATGTCACCGTGTAAACTTGTACAATAGACATCGGTAGCTAAATAGTCACCTGGTGCAGACTATAGCAAAATCAGTAAAATAGGCTAGTTTTCTCACCATGTTTTCCCTCAACGTAAGCCGACCTACGGCTCTTTAATAATACGATGCAGATTATCCCTCTACGTATAAGTCTGAGTAAACAATCATTATTAACTTATAGTTTTAAGATATTCGCGATTTATACTCATGATTAATAATTAACGGGACTTATCGCGTAAGTTTTGATATAATAAAATTACCTTTATTAACCCGACGTTTCGGCTACGTTGCAGTAGCCATGGTCACGGGCAGACTAACGATTCACCTTTCTTCGCCTCCACCGCAGCGTTCTGTCAGATTCTTCTCCGACTACCATCACTGCCACGTTTTTATCAATAACACGCGCCCTACACACTACACTCACAGTATCTTGTGGCTTCACACGATCATGCTGAGCCGAATGGCGATCTATTACGGTATTCCACGCCGAAGACAGTTTGTAACCTCCTTCACGATTTAATGTACTGTACTTTTTTATTTCAATAGCCTCACGTACAATTCTACTGTAATATCGGCGTTCAATAGAGAGCACAGTGGGTTTATGAAGTTCAATTCAATGATTTAAACCCTCGTTTAGCCGATGTTCGGCTATTGCTGACCTATTGGTATCCAATTTCTTGACCGCTGCAATGTGTTCCTTCACTCTATCCGCTATAGACCGTTTAGTCTGTCCGACGTAAGATTTCCCACAGCTGCAATCAATCCTATACACACCCGGTGTTTGGCACGGGATTACATCTTTAGGTGTTCTCAGAAAATTTGTTACTTTCGAAGATGGAACGAAAATAGGCTTGAGCGAGTAGTTTTTCAAGACTGTTCCAACTTTATCTGTTAAAACTTACGCCATTAGTCCCGTTAGTTATTAATCATTATTAACTTATCTCATACGATGATACGTTTCATTGAAAACAAATGGACACGACAGACTTCATCCTGTCATAAAGATTCATTATTAACTTATCTAAACGATGATACGTCTCATTGAAAATAAGTCTTGCTATCAAATGATTAACCAAATTAAACACAGGTGCTGGTTTGTTGGACAAACATCTGCATCCAAAGTACTGGCAGAGTAAAATAATATGGAGTATGTGTCACCTTGCAGGGTTGCCAGAGGTCCAGATTTCTATAGCCAACGCGAACCTACATATTGAGCAAATAGTCTGTACTCAATGTAGCATGTGGTAAGCCATGTTCCCATTTTAAAGTATATTATTACCTACATATACAAAGAATACAAATGGAACGCCACCAACATTGGGTGCTATGTGGTGAAAAGTTAGTTTAATTAATCGTTAAATAATATACTCCGCAATTGCCAAGAGTTAAGAACTACGCGTTAAATTGGTGTAATAGTGTCCTAAATATAATTAATACTCTTATAGTTCAATTCAAGTAGTTATAGTTCAATCTTTCATCACTAATCCAGCCAAAAGTTACACCCTGTTTATTAGTTCTAATGAAAACGAATTATTGATTTGATAACTCCGTATTATCTATGATGTATAGGCTCCTGATAAGTGCCAGTTTCTTGGGTATAAATAGGAGGAATCATTTGGTAGATCCGTGATGTCATTTCACCTTATTAAAAATGCGTTACTTAGTGCTTCTCGCCCTTATTGGGGCTGCCCTGGGTATGTATTGTTCTAGATAATATAAGTTTCATTTAAGACCTAAAACAAACTTTCCTAAAAGTGTTATAATTTGTTTGTTGTATGTTATTGGCTAAATTGTTGTATAATATATAGAAATAATGACCCAAACTATTAAAAATTATGTTAGTCAGAAAATTAATGTATTAAATAAATTATTGTGCTTGATTGATGTGATATAGTACGAACTGTGCTTAAATAAATATGGTATGTTTATTCATAAATTCATATTAAAGTTATATACAATAAAACAAGGAATTAAAACTAACAAAATATTTACAAACTTAAAACTAAATAAAATAATTTTCCTTTAAATTAAATATGTCTAAACATTTGTCGCTGTCGTTGGAGCGCAGAGTGCCCAATATGCTGGCAGCGTTCCTCCTCTGAATAGCCAGACTTATTCTCTGGCGGAGGAAGCTACCAGCCCTGCGATCACCACTAGACTCTTGCAGCCGATGGGCAAGATCCCTTATGACCCCGTGGGCCGCGCCCCCCCCTAGAGCCGGGAGTTTCAACGGCGAAAGGAACAAAACTAAATTCACCTCCAAGTGAAGAATACTTTCGCCGCTTCAAAGTCTCTGCTGCAGCAGCAGCAGATCCCGCCTCGACAGCGCTCCGGGAGACATGACAAGGCGCCAGAGTGTCGACGCAGGTGGCATCCCACACCAGAGCCTTGCCACTCTTCCGTGAAATGAGCGTCATACCATCCGGTCTCTTGCCAACATCGCGCACCAGACCGGAAGGCTCGAGCACTGCAGGCACACGAGCGCTGACAAGAGCGCGGCGTATGACGTCATTCAGTGCCGCGTGACGTGACAGGCGACCTGCGCTGGCACGACAGCTCATGGTGCCCGAAGGGATCGACATCTGTCCCACAACGACAGCGATGTGTCCCACAAATCTTAGCGCCTATCCTGAGACACACTGCTAGACAGAAGCTGGTTCTATCTAGCAGCGTGCCGATAACTGCGGAAAGCAGGGCGTTTAACCAATACCCCGACTCTGGTCTGGCAGCCGCTAAGAGCCGAGCACGCTGTGTATCACAAGAAACTGAATTTAAAAGGTTTAATTGAATCTGTTTCACTTTTGAACACAGCGGCTCGTCCCATAGCCTTTGCGATGCCAAACTAAGAGGAGTATCGGTCCCGGGACCAACCAAAACTAACCAGGCCTCCCTCGCTTCATCTAGAGTCGTCATTAATGTATGACCCATACTAGGGTCGACTATTTTCAGGCACAATTCCGACGTGCCATAGACGGAAGAGAGGAAGGCTGGGAGCGCCACACCCGAAGCGCAACGAATGCCCAACCCGCCAAAACGAATGGGAAGTGATGCCTGTGTCCAACAATGATCAGTGAAATTACAATTTAGGATTTTGGATAAGGTTGACCGAATAATATTGTCCAAGTGTTCTAAAAAGAAATGATGTGTCCAAAGACAACTAGTTCTAAGAAAATATAAAAAATTTGGAATAAATATAAAAAATTTAATGATGGTGTAAGCCAAATGCGGTGATATGTTTTCCAATCGTACGGATGATTCATGAAATTTTGCAATTTTTTTCCTTAAATTAATTATGATGCTTTCAAATAATTTGTTCGTATATTTACAATCTTCTTGGCCTTTCGTGATATTTGGATACCTTTCGTATAATTGTTTGTTGGGCTGTAAAGGTATCAATATGAAATTTCGTGACAACTCGCTACTAGCCATCCCAATATTTTGTTTTGCCATAGCGTTGTTTACATCACGTATCTATATTATCTCTTAGTTTTTCATACAAACAATCGTAACTTTTCTTTTTCCGTCCTAGCTGCACCCAAGCCCAGGAGCAACCGTATTGTTGGAGGCACTGATACTACGATTGAAACCTACCCCTTCGTCACCAACCTGCAGTACGGTCTTTTCGAAGTCCTCTGGTACTCCGCCTGCGGAGGCTCCCTCATCACCTCTAGCACCATCCTCTCTGCTGCCCACTGCTTCGCGTAAGTCTTCTTTTCATACTTTGTCTTCTAGTACTTTGTGGAACTGTGTATAAAAAACACTTTGTCAAGTTCACTAAATGAGTGCTTCATATGCGTTTAGTCCGTTGTATTTATACCTGTAAAAATTGTAAAGCTTCATTGTATGTCAGAGTGATAATTAAAAGATATGCCTGATTTGAAATACGTAAAATTTTGTTTTTTAATAAATCGGAAGCAAAATTGTGATAAAAATTGTTTATTAAAGACACGATAACATCACCTAGATCAAAGTTATGTTAATAAATATACTGTGGAAGATCTCCCCTGTTAAGCATTGTCAGGCAACTCTACCACCAATTAGCCTTAAATTTTATTAGGACACAACTCAATTTCTCAAATACCTACTTAAAATCCCATTTTTATGGGTATGGATGTTTTATGTAGAATTTTGAGATTAATATAAAGAATGCGATAAGGAAGATTATGTCAAAACTTTTTTGATTCTTCTTTCAAAACGCCAAAAACTAAGTTCTTTTAAAGGTTCACATTTTTTATTCCTTTTCAGCGGCTACTCACCCAGCGAATGGAGGGCTCGTCTGGGTTCCACCACCGCTGACGTCGGAATCTTGTACACCGCCTCCCAGCTGATCATCCACGAGGGCTACAGCCGCGCCACCGTCGACAATGACGTCGCCATCATGCGCCTGAGCTCCAACGTCGCCCTTGGAACCACCATCAACATCGCCCGTATCGCTGGCCCCGCCTACGACGCTATTGCTGACGGCACTTTGGCCACCACCGTTGGATGGGGTGATCTCTGGGTAAGGCAGTCAAAGAATAATCCTTTTTTATTTGATAGTTCTAAAACTTTTGCCGTCATGGAAAATATTACTCCCTAATTACTTGAATTTGAGACGCAGAAGTTAAGAACAATTTTAAACCTGTTGTTTGTTTGTCAGTTCGGTGTGGTAACAGGCTTCGATTAGATTTACTAGAAGACCAGACCAAGTGCATACTTTTGTGTCCAGATTTCACAAAATTACCTTATAACCTATAAATTTGGCTTCTAAGTCTTGGTACCTATAGCAAAGTTATGTTTTGGTCTACAGAGATTACAAATGTTTATTTCTTACAGTTTCTCGGTCCCAGCCCCACTACCCTCCAGCACGTCGACCTGTACGTGATCAACCAACAGCTCTGCTCCCAGCGTTACATCGAACTGTTCCCACGGTTTCCTGACATCACCGACAACATGATGTGCGCTGGAGTGTTGGACGTCGGCGGTCGCGACGCCTGCCAAGGAGACTCCGGTGGTCCCCTGCTGGTCGATGGAGACATCGTCATCGGTATCGTCTCCTGGGGCTTCGAATGCGCTGACGCCTACTGGCCAGGAGTCTACGCCCGTGTCTCGAAATACACTGACTGGATTATGGCCAACGGATCCGCTTAAATGTTTAACAATGAATGAAAGACTTTTGTTTAAATAATAAATTAAACTTCTAACTTATATATTCTCTGTATTTTATTTTCAACTTATTATATTCTTGCAGTGTTGACTATTTTAATTGGAAATAACTTCTCAGGCTGAGCCCCAAGAGCATCGAAATTTAAACCTTTACGAATGCTTGCTGATTAATGATACTTTAAATGTCGTCTCACTTTTTCATTTCTGCGCTAGCACATTGAAAAGGCTGTAAGGTATAGTAAGATTTAAGTGGGGTTGTGGTAATGAGCATAAAAATCAATGGCTATCAGCACCCCGTTGTTAAATCAAAAGGTTCCCTCTCAAGTTATAATGGAGATTCAGAAATACATACAGGGTTTAGAATGCAAAAATTTAATTTAGCGAAATCATAAAGGCAGAAAGAATTTATGAGGCTTTATGGACATAGCAAATGCTGTTGATCTGGTGAAGCCCAGTGAATTGTGGACGGTATTTTCTGCAATCGGCTTGGTTTGTCGGGTATACCTATAACTTTTTTTAAAGATTCAGGGACTTGTATAGAGCATAGGAAATGTTGAGTCCCCAGCTATGTTTATTCATGCCATGGCTTGGCTATTTAAATTCTTTACAGACATTTGTTTGACTGAATAGAAAGATGGTAACAGAAAATTATTTTTTTAATATGTGGCCTCTTGTTCCGGGATGATCGCGTTCTTATCGCTCCGACGGCGTTTGAATAGTAAAAAATAGAATTCAGTATAAATGGGGCTTTCATAAAAAAATGCTACTATTGTTAATTAATAAGAATTATCATAAAACTATAAATCTTGACTGATACCAAAATACGACTATTCTTTAAGCTTGTACACAAGTAGGGTGAAAATAATTTATTTCATTAATTACAAATAAAAGGCTATTTGACACTATTAAAAATATGTCACTAAATGTGGTCATCGTATTAGGTAATAATATAAAAAACCATATTTAGCTCTATTTTATCCAAAATATTTATTGATTTTCCAAAATAAACATAATAAATTCATATATATTTTTTAATTTCTTCCTGCACAAGAACGCTCTGTGATTGGCTACGCCTCGCGTGACGTCACGCGCAAGTAAACATTGTTTATTGTTATGCACTAAGTGTGATTTTATCGTATTTCCATCGTTTCATGTACTATTTTTACAAGAATTCCGATGGACACTATTAACCAGTGATATAAACAATAGTATTTGCTGTCAAAATGGACAAGAATTTTGTACAAGTCGACAATAGAAATCTACCTAAGATAGACCCATTTATGGTTGCACTTTTCTTTAAAAATAACTCTGATTATTATGCTGCAGAGCTCAAAAATATAAAAGATGGTGTGTAAGTATCTAAGTATTTATTTATAAAGCTACTTTTTATATTAATTTCCGTCGCTGTTTCACAAAATAAATAGGTTATGTTTATTAATCCCCTTCAAATAGTGCACATGCAAGAATAATAACATGGTCAAGTACACAAACAATACACAAAGTATATTTAAATTAATTATTGAATGTTGCTTAAACATATGGAATTCTCTGATATACGCCTTATTACACACTCTATGTGAATCCGCAAACTAGCTATTATTTTTGTTTGTCGTAAGTACTTGATCTTTGTGTCTACTTGGCTGTGACGTCACGCAGATCGTATGGCGTCCGCCATTACAGAAACAGCGTTTTTAGCGCGAATATTGTAGTTTAAATTTTAACTCAATATTTTACGGAAATACTGCAAAATTTGCAGAAATAAACATGTGGTGTATTAATCATATACCAACGAATAATTTGAAACAATTTTTCAAAATCAGTCAAATAGCCTATTATTTTCGGTAGGATATTTAGTCAATTGTGATGCCAAACTGGCTAAATAAGTTCGCTTTGGGATAATATTTCGATTCGAACGAACCGAAGAAGAAGGAAAAGAAGATATTGGGATTTCAACTTCGATATTCTTCGGTTGCAGCAGCAGGCGGTGTTCGTGTAACCATGGCGACGGAATAACAAGAAAATACGAAAATTATATTTAACAATAATAATTTCTTCCCAACAGCCCTGCACTTCCTTCATTCATTCATTCTTGCGGCATCGCCGTGCTGTACTCAATAATGTTGCGTGTATTTCCTATAATCTTAAAAATTGTTGTCACCCTATTTCTTGTTGTAAAGAACGTTTTTAGAGATCGCGCCACATACGGTGGCAGTTGGAGGCGTCGCCACAGTCGCGTAATTCAGTGTTACCAGTAAACACGCCAAAACTAGCACTCACTGTGCCATACGGCTCGAAACATTATAGGTTTCATTTGTAACGATCTTTGGTTGCAGAGCTATAAACTCAAATAAAACAAATTAATATATCAAAGTCAAAATATGTTTATTATACTATTTCAAACATGATTAATAATTAACGGGACTTATCCTTCTTATTATATATTACATATATTATGTGTTCCTTCACTCTGTCCGCAATAGACCGTTTAGTCTGTTCGACATAGGATTTCCCACAGCTGCAATCAATCTTATACACACCCTTATATCTTATATCATGAGTATAAATCGCGAATCTCTTAAAACTATTATTTCAAACATGGCACTGAGCATTGTCTTTACATATTTTTTACCGAGGTTAGATCAGCGGAGACCCTAGCTTGGAGAAGAACTAACAAGAAACTCCGGAAATCAATTTATTATAATCACCCTTAACAAACATAAAAATTACAAAGAGTGGGCAAAAAACACAACGCTGGTAATACTAAATTTACTTTTCATACAAAATAACACGCAATGGCGGAAACGTCAAATTTAGTTCCAAGTTTGGCTACTGCCACCGTATGTGGCGGGTACTCTATTAAAGAATTAAAACATTTTCATTTACTTCCAATATCGAATATGTTGCACATTGTTTTCGCTAAATGATACAATGTTGCGTTTTGTCGTTTCTTTCGTAGTTTAAGAGTTGTAAAATAAATAATCAAAAAAAAAATGACAGATTGAGGGCCCGAATATTACCGAGGTACTGACCCGTTCTTGATTTCACAATTATTCACAATTTATTATGTAACACATAGGTTAGTAAACAGTTGCTGTAAGAAAAGGGTTATTATAAAAATTCGTTATAAACTTTCAGGAGTGTGAGGATTGAGGGCCCAATTTTAAATGAAGATATTCTGGGTACGATAACGTTTGGTGGTAATATCTTATTATCGCAAATTTTGATTGTAAATGACTTACATTTAGTCGTAAAGACTTTTTTCTTAGTGCCTATAGTTGAGAATTGAGGGCCCAACTTTTTGAGCTTTTACTCCCTTAATCGACTTTCACAAAATCAGATTCCAAGTTGCACAATTGTTTTGGAGTGTTCACTAAATCCTAGCAAATTTTCAAAGAGATTGACGGAGACGCCCTCACACCACACACAGAACTACGCTTTTCTTCTGCTTTCCAGTCCGGTTGTTCTTTTATGTGTGTTTGTTTAATTAAATTTAGTTTATCGCCTTGCAGTTGGAAATTCATGTCGTTGAACAATTTATACAGGTCTGTCATCTAAGAAGAAGAAGAAGTCATGTAAGCTATATCATTCTTTGATGTTATAGGATACCAAGTGATAATATTTGTTAAGTAGGTAAATGAAAAAAAGCCATATGAATATTATTTTATCAGACTAAACTAAAATAAAGGAAAAAAAAAGGTCTAAGGAAAAAGACTAAGAATAAAACTCTTAAACAACATAGCTTATTTTAAATTAAAACTACAAGCACTATAAATATCACATTTTTTTACAATCTTAAACCAAACTATTCAATCAGACGCATACATCATGATCCAGTCAAGATATTTAGAAGTACGAGTATTCACGCCTGGATAATAATCATCCGCGCAATAGTAAGACCATGAATTAATACCTAAGACAACATCTCCATGTACTAAGACCGGTCCTCCAGCATCATTGTGGCAGTGGTCATGGCCTCCAACCCCAAGACGACCGGCACATAAGTTGGTGTCTTTAATGGGTGGGAAGCCCTGTAGTTCTAAGTAGCGGGACACGCAGAGTTCTTGATTCACGGTGAATATGTCCACGTGTTGTAAAATTTGAGGCTTCGCGCCTTGGGGCTGTGAAAGAAAAAAGGTGTAAGATTGGTGGATCGTTATATAGGTGTAACAATGTTTGGCTATGATATAAATTGTATATTGAGTGTCAAAAGTTAGATGTAAGCGGTATTAAACCGGCTGTAGCATAGTGAGGACACATCTGGCTTCTTAAGAGGTCCTAGGTTCTAATCCTGACTCTGTTAGTACCATAAATGCTCCAGTGGCTACCTAACATATCTTCAAAATTTCGGAGATGGGCACTCAAGCCTCTGACTTTCCCGCTGCATTAAAAAAGGGAGTGTGCACACACAAGTCATGAAGCGTATGTATTTATGTTATAGAGTTCCTTAGTCGTATAAATAAACAGTGTTCGTGTTACCCTCTCTCATCAGTTTCCTTATTAATATCAACACAACCCCAATAGTTATGCTACAATTGGCCGTGAACATATTATGCTCAGGTAAGCTGTCCAACTCGGAATGAGTTTAAATCACGTAAATATATGTTTGTATCTATAAACTCATACATACCCATAAAAATCCCCATCCTAGCGTAGTAACCCTAGTATTATCGGGAACAGTCTGATCATAAAATTCATTGGGAATACGGGCTATATTAATAGTAGGTCCCAAAGGCACGTAAGCAGGTAGTTTGAGGATAGCAATGTCATTTTCTATGTCTCTGTTGTACAAGGGATGCGTTATTATGGTTCTGATGCTGGAAGCTACTCCACCTACTCCAGTCGTATCTGCTGAACCGAGGAGAGCTCTCCATTGACTTGCAGAGTCGCCTCTGAAAAGAATAATAAAAATAAGCTTTATTTATAGAAACACATTGACATACACAAACAGGAATTTAAAAAAAGAAAAAAAGGGAAAAGAAGTTTATACAAGTAAGTTATTAAATTCTACATGTGCATGTCATTGCCCAGTGAAATGGTCCCAGCTCAGCATATATACAATGATTGAAGTACAATCACTGCGCTGATATTATGCTAGAACCATGAGGGAATACACATGGAACTCGTTTTTCTTAATAAATAATGACATAATTTTCTCATGTTACTGTGTGGGTTATTCAGTACGATTGTACGCTAGAAGAGGCAGCCCATGCTGAGACTAATTGTAAGGATTGTACACTATTTACGCATGTGTTTCCAATAAAGTTTCTTTGTCTTTACACTCATTTTGGCAGTCTAGATACATACGAGTATGTTTACTTATTTCACTTTACCCCATAGGGAATTGATAGACTCTGATTTAGTACACATTTACTACTATTTACATACATTTGCACTGAATACTAGAATGAGGGAAAATATTGGACACATATCTGTTAACTAGTTAACTATACTATGTGTGTTAGTAGTTAGCGCTTGTAAATGGCGCCACGGCTTACTACCGGTCACAATGTGTACTATCTATCTGACCAGCACATATGTTCGTGTTGACCATACAATTACTACCTGCGCAACCGCACAAATGGCCACCCAAACCTCCAACTCCCTCGCAAAGGTTAATGGGCATAAGATCGTTTGTTTGTGTTTGTTCTTTGTACATACATTCCACACACTCACATAAAGCACTGCGTAGCTGACAAGACAGTGTTAGAGGTGATGAGGGTGCCTCCGCACAGCTGCAGCCAGGAGCCCCAGGAGGCGTACTGCAGGTTCACCATGAAGGGGTAGTCTTCGATGGCGGAGTTGGAGCCTCCTACTATGCGGGCAGAGGCCTTGGGGGCCGCTGCAAGATTGGGATTTTAAGATGATATAAATACATATGTACATATTATGTTGTTTTTTATGTGACCCGACCAAGAAGGTAAGGATTAAGGAGTCCTTTGGGTGATAAACAAGCAATTCGAGGTGAGATGTTAAACCTGATAGGATTTCAAGGACGTAGGTAAGTTTATGTACTTTGGATGCTAAGAGACATGGAATTACGTAGGAACTAAGAGGTAACAAATAAATATGTATTTTTGAGAGACCAATTAGTAGTATAGAGATATATATGTTATTACAGCCCTGCTAAAAAAGACCGATAAATGGTGGAATTGAACACTTCAAACTCAAGCTATACGTACTTAAACATACATACATGTATATGTTACACACTATGTACATGCATTATAACATTAACATCCACTTCTTTTAATCCCTTTCGGGGAACAGAATTGTTGAGCAAAGAAATCACTTATTGCCCCTGGTCCCTTTGTCGCCTCCTAAGACTTGCCAGTGAGGACGCAGCTAGTTAGCATTCTTTTTACATCCCAGACTAGCACTTATTAATTATTATAAAACGTTCTTTACATACCCAAAGCGACGCCGATGAGAGTAAAAAGCACCAATAAACGCATTTCGACAAACCAACGGACACTAAAACCTTTCATAATATTTTTGACCACTTATATACAACGTAGTAACTATCACAGTGCTCTTAATCCAAGATATCTTCGGTAATAAATGGCCTGATTGTGAAAACTTTGTATCAAACCCCGGTAACAGAAGTAGTATCTAATTATCATACGTAATTTTGATATTCCTTTACAACTTGGATTAGGTCAAACCAATAAATTGGAACGAAGATTAATGGACGAATCATCGAAAAGTATAACGATTAGAATACTAAATAACATTAAATAAAAGTTTATTAGAAACATCCATACATAATTTAAACCGAATTAATTTTGAATAATTAATTGAATTCATCCTATAAATAGATTTGAGCTTCAATAGTGATCAATATGTTGGGGAAAACACAGAACTTCATGTAATTTTTGAGATAATAAACAAAAAAATATACTTATTAACTTTTGAACATGCAGCAGTGTCTTTGAGTGATCAAGGAATTATACAAGTAGATGGAACGGTAGTCACCCATACCTTTGACTACCCTAAAAATACAATACCGTTCTTGAGGAGTATGTTCTTACTATGTTGAGTCCTGTATGTAACAAAAACTGGGTTAGAGTTTTTGTCATGGTATGCTAATATAATTCCTCATTTTCAAAAATATGATCTGCCAACGTGCATGTCAATCAAATGATGTACACATTGCACCAAGCCAAAGTACAAAATATGAAAATTGTAGCTGTGTACATTTTCATATACGTGAAAACAACCATCGCTATCGCATATAACGAAATTATCAATGTGTAACGACAAACAACGAAGACAACGGTCGTTACGATAAAGAAGTTATTGAGGAAATACCCAATCTCATTGTCAATCATATCAGGGCCTAAGCTTTTTATTAGTTTAGAACATGATTAGGGGTATTAGATTCCGGTAGCAATACGTATCATGAATTTTATATTGAGATAACTGTTTGGGGACTAATAAATATTATTATTATATTTATATTGAGATAGCTGTGAGAATATCTTGCAGAAAGCGTAGAAGGTAAAATCAAGATATAAAGGTTCCGTGGTTTGATGGGACATTTCTAAGTGTCTGTTTTGAATATGCTAAGTTGGCTTTAATTAAAAGATTTAGGGTTAATGTAAATTGTATATAATGACGATCGTTATCCTCAATATAGGTTGTACAGAAACTTTACATATCACTTCCTGTTTCCGGTGGATAATAATAGGTAAGGTAGGTTCTCTTGAACAAATAATACAACCAAAAATATACACAAACATTTTATTCATATAACCACAATCCAAGTACTTTAAATCAATTACAAACTTACAATAAAATACAACACATTAACTAACGTTACAATTACAAGTTACAAAATATTTGGTTTTGAGACGCAAAATTGTAAAAACATAAAGTAAATGAGCTTAACAATGATAATATGGACAAAATGTCGTCGAACAAAACAACTAAGTGTAAAAATGGAATGTCATCTAGAGCTAAATAAATTTAATTGAGATAACATATAAATTTCCTACAAATGGAATGTCGTTATGGTCATGGATAGCTAATAAATAAGTATAAATGTAAATGATAATAAGCATTAAATATTACATTATTAAGTAAAAACCGTATACGTCAACTTAAAAGTTTAAGTATACAGAACCAAATAGTAAAAATACAAAACAAAATCAAAGCAACAAAAAAAAATTGTCATGAAAAATGATCATTGTGATATAATGAAATTGTGATACAAAAAACAACATAAAAAAGTAAAAAAGAATAAATAATGATCTTAAACCTAAGAACGGAAAATGTTACATCTTAACTAGAAACCTAAACAAAACGCGATACGCATTTTTACAACTTATAAAAATAAATCTTAACTTAAAATTAACTAAATTCATTTCTTTTGGATTATTACCCTTTGGAAAATTGTAAAAAAGAATAAAAAATAAAACTTTATGGCTATGAAGCCATTTAAAAATGCAGATCATTCAAGTGTCGAATATTTTAGTATGGTACTACTAGATTTGACAAACCGGAATTATGACCACATAAAACGTTAATTAGCCACATCCTAAATATTAAGTTATCAATGCATTACCTATTAAACATTTAGAATATATTTCAATAACCTATTTAACATTACAGGCACTTCTACACATATTTGGTTAGTAACTAACGACTACCTAAATGGATTAGTGTTTGATTAATTGGATTATAGCTTATCGTGGCCACTGTCAGTATTATTTTCAAATTTAAATAAATGCTGATTTTGAAATAATACAGTAGTTAAGAATATTATTATTATAATAACCTCATAATATAAATTAGTAATACTTTAATTTATAATCATAAGAGAAAATTCATAAGATTTATACACTGTCATATAAATATCTAATTAGGAAGAAAGCTTATTATAGGTCATATATAAGTAAATGTTATTTAATTTATAGCAATACATGTTAGTCACATTTCACTCTTTCGCCAAACATACATGTTTCTATACAAATATGTACCTATAATAAAATTACAGCATAACGACATATATTGTATACATCTTAATAGCTAATTGGTGTTCTTCTTACATAAGATCCGTTTCATACATACACGTACTATACAAGTTACCTGTAACCTACACTAGACATATTCTCGTAAATTTCTTATGTTTATTTTATTTCAATTAATCAATATTTTTCTGTATGTAAAGATATTATTGAGATTCTAAAGTCATTTAAGCTGACAGCAAAAAACGATTAATTAATTAAATAACACTTGTAATTATGTAGAAAACAGGTAAACGTACCATTTGTTTCTTTAAAATTTTCTTCCTTTGAATATTATGTCTTTTATAAGAGAATTTCGTAACGAAAATGGTCTTCAGCATAAATTTCCGTTTAATGTCAACAATGTTAAAGCTTTTAACGTATGGCTTATTCTCAATTACTAGATATATAATAAACGATAGATATAGATTTGTAGATTGGATTATAATGTACGTTAGTAGTATGACAAACAAACTGAAATAAGTAAACACAATCCTGTCGTAAATTAGAACAGGGAAACTAACGCTTATCTCTTATTATCTTCTCATACTCGTATATAAGGTTTTATAAATTTTAAGTTGCATTGTACCTAACAATATGTGAATGCGACCGGACCGGACATTATTTAGAAATGCACCTAAAATTAGTGTTTTCAACATTGGTTATAGTATGTGATGATATCAAAACTCTTTTCGCAAATTTCTTCGTACCAAAATGGAAATAATAAACGTGTATGTATATAAGATGTAAAATCAAAAATAAAATGCTTACTTTTCTCGTGTGATTGTAACAAAATTGTAATTAAATCTTAAGTTAAACTTAAAATAAACAATAAAAATGTTTGCCTTATAACTATAAGTCTTTTAAACAAAATACATGACACAAAGAGTGTACTATTATTAATAAGTGTACGAATATTATTAAAGAAGAAGAATTATTATTACAAAGAGTGTACTTACTGTCAATAAAACCATCTATAATCATATTTATTATTCTTCATACGAAAAGAAATAATAATGATACATTTCTGACTATATAGAATACATACGTAATACCATATGTACAGTCAACTCTAAAAGTGCAGTCTCAGTAACTTTTCATAAGGTTTAAGTTTATAAGGACAATATTTTACATCTTGAAACTGGCGCCACTATGCCTTGTCATGGCCTCTATACGTTCGCGTGCTTCGAAATGAAAAATATTGTCTTATGTTCTTATAAACGTAAACCTTGTAAAAAGTTGCTGGGACTGCACTTTTAGCGTTGACTGTACTTGTATATAATTTATTCACACGTTGTTATGAATTTAAATTACTTTAACCCGAAATACACAGAAGATATAAATAACGAAATGCGTTTTGTCGGACTTTACTTATAAGAATGTTTGGGTTATTGACAGTTTAATTTGCGTTAAATTCAGCGCAAAATAAGTTGTAAAGGCACTATATTCATAAGATGCGGCTACACATTACTTAATCTATAACTTTTCACCTATTCTAATTAAATACAAGCGGATCGGGAAGATAATTATGCTATTGACACGACTCGTGTATATTTATACTACCTATTCAAGTTAATATAGTTGAAGTTTAGATTTTATCTTGTGGAAAATTCAATATTGTGTACGATAATTGAAGAAAAGTAAAAACACTATTATATACCTATAAATTAAATTATACAACTTATATTATAAACTGATTATAACACTAATTAATTATCACTAAATCGTATAAGGGTGGGAGATTCCAAAACTAGATAACATTTGTATTAAGGGACACGGTTTAGTATATTTTATTAGGGCTGGTATATTATATAATATTATATATATATATATATATATATATATAATGGTATATTATATATATAATGGTATTTTATAAGATTTAGATTATTGAATTGTTATAAAATTATATCAAAGGAATGTTTGCTCATAATATATAAAAGACACTGCATTGAATCTATGAAGTCAGGTTAAACAGATTTATTTTATCATGTTTTACTTGAAGAGAGACAATTTAGACTCCAAAAAAATACTGAAATAAAAATATAATCTTATTACTACGAAGTCAATGTAATGGCTAATTCATTGCTATTATGTTCGATAAACATTGTATTATGAGGCCTGCATTAATTTAAAGTATACTATTATATTAATTCATTTGTATAAACAACCAATAAAGTATACAAATATGTATCTAACTATAAGTTATTTTGCATAGGATGCCATTATTAAGAAATGCATTATAAGTTTTTATGGGATTCTTAAGATAGCTTAATGGAATGTGTAGTTTAGATTAATTATTATGCAATGAATTCGTTAAGACGTCTGTTTCATAAGTATTTTTCTTGCAATACGCCTGTCAGAAATATTTATGTACAATTAATGTAACCAAACTTAAGTTATACTAGAAACCTTACCTTACTATAAACTAATTAAAACGAGTGACAAGGATGCAGTGACTTAACACTGTCCTTTTCACTCCTTTCAAACTGAACGAAACTAAAGCTTTTTTCCAGACGTAGACAAAACAACACATAAATTACGCGTTACGAATGTAATATTTTGTAGTAGTCAGACATTTAACTGTCTACCACATACTACTGACATATTTAGCCGTACAAAGATCACGATAAAACGTCTAATTATTACTATACTCTAGCCTTACAGCATGTACAAGTAATAATTACGTTTGTCTACGCTCATAAAAGGCATAAACTAAAATGCGGTTACATGTATGTTGATACAAGTATCAAAGTGCTGTTAATTACTGCCTGTCGACAGTTCTTTTAAGCCACTGAGTGAAGTGTCGCAGTTGCCACACCGCTCTCGCTGACTCTTCTCTCAGTCTTGCATTGTGACGGCGGAGACGACGTACCTTGAAAATTAAATGGACTTTTTAGACACGTGTATTTATATCTGTAACTTATACGGGGTTATACAGACTATTATCTCGAAATATACTTTTAGACACTTGTTACGGGTTTGTTAGCTAACTTGCTAGTATTGTATGTATTGCGTAGTCTATCGTTACCTAATTTCAACGATTCTGACATTGCAATATTACCTTTGTAATATCTAAGAATGTTATGCATGTTCTTACACTCCTCACGTCATCCCTAACTAAAGAATATCTTCGATTTATTAAATAATTACTGCTAAAAATTATCTCAATAAAAAATTTAAACCTACAAATCGACTAACCAAAAAGTTATGTCCATAATCATTGAGATTTTGAATTTCAGCTAGGGTAACATCATGAAACTTTCCTGTAGCAAATAGTCAAATACTAGACACGTACGAGATCACAATCTTAAGTTTATCTGTTTACATACCTCATCCTCGAGTCGTGCTCTCTGCGTATTAGCAGTCTGGACGTCGGCTTCTAAAGCAGCGACGCGGGACGTTAAGCCGCAACCACACGACGCCACCGCAGACGTCGGCGGCATGGGCGGTATGGACGCTGGAGGGGTGGGTACTGGCTGTAATATTGATAAAAGGATATTATCTATTTGAACGTCATGCAGGCTACATTTATACATGTACCGTAATAGAACGCAGCGACGGCTAGGTACAGATTAACACAAGAGTGAACTTGAATTTCAAGTGTATGTTGAGGTTTATAATATTATTAAACAAATTCAAATCAATACTACTAAGGATGTTATCCCTTTTTTGCCTCAGAATAGCATCACATCACGCGTCATTTCATATAAGGATAAATAAAAAGGGTACGTTTTTGTCTAGATACGAGTACATTCAGTTAGAACTAGATATACCTGACTATGGTCTATTCGCGTTAAGTAAATAGTGACGTCATGATATATAGACGTTAAACTGACCAATGAGACGTTAGTAAATGAGAAAACAATTCACATCGACCAATTGCAGACGACAGTTGTCACGTCTCATTGGACAAATCGTCGGGACATGATGACATCACTATTTTCTTAATGCAAATGTACTATAGTACTAGTACTATTGTTACGGAATTCACATATATCATCATTTACTCACAGGTGGTTCGGACCAGTTCTCCTGATTCTGTTCGTTTAGAGACGAATCCAAAGATGCTTCCGTGTTGTCCATCGATGGGTACTGGTGCTCCTCGCATATCTACAAACAACGTAATATAATAAACATACCTGTATCCAAAGTGAATCAATACAAATAGATAAACTATAATCGTCGTAAGTTTTATTAAGTGCGAAATTTATTTATATCCTGAACAACCGTACTCCAAAAAACATAATAGATTTCGTGCTAGTAATTACGCAGTAATTACAATAAAATCCAGCTTTCATATTCAGGGTCAGCATATTGGGACTGGAGGTCAACAATAAACGTTATGTGTGACGGATTAAAAACTGTCTCTCCAATATTCCATATCAATGCCATCACAACCTTCTTAATTCAACTAAATATGACTAAAGCGTAATTGTCTCTAAGCATTAATCCATCCTAAAAGCTTTGAAAGGCCAACTCTCTTTCTTTCTTACGGTACACGTATGTAAATAACTATAACCGTGAAACCTATATTTCATATATTCACATACCTGCAACATAGCTCTAGTTGCCGTATGGACTAGGGCCGACCAATCCAGAGCCGAGGCGTCGGGTAAAGGCAGGGCGCGGGGTGCTGGCTTACTGTTCCGGTTCTCACCTAGCTCTGCGTCCATTAAACGCATCAGTTCTTCCTGTAATAGCAATTGAATTTATGTTAAAGCTGGTTACGTGGAATTATGTGTAGAACTAATTGGTAAAAAGTTTTTTTTTGTACAATAATAACAAGTGAAGATGCTTGATGTTTAGAGTAAGCTCAGCAAAATGACAAGAGATTGCGCAGGACATAAAAGGAATGAGCTTCTAATTTTTTGTTTCAAAAATGTTTAAGAATTTCGTTCATTATTAACGATATTCGCCATACATATATAATTAATAACCATACATATATAAAAAAATTACAATATTACTATTATTAACATTACTTTTATCTGAAACGTCCATTGAAATCTTTTAAAAGATTACGTATCTAACAATTCCATAGCTACAATACACCCACCGTAAGAGAGCTAGTGTTAGCAGAGGCTCGCTTCTGCCTCAAATGGCGTGGAGAGGCGGCGTCGTCGTGGGACCGCCTGCGCACCGCCATGCTCTCTATCGTGGACTGCGGCGGCGTGCGACGACCGCTGCGCCCTGAACTCCCTGGGAACAAAATGTACGTTCATCATCATCATCAGCCTGTATCAATCCACTGTTGGACATAGGCCTCCCCCAAATGACGCCACTTCTCCCTGTCAGTGGCCGTTCGCATCCATTCGATGCCAGCCAACCTGCGCAGGTCGTCTTCCCACCTTGCCGGGGGGCGCCCCACACTACGTTTACTGAGACGCGGTCTCCACTCTTAACGTAACGTACGTTAACATATAGCCATAGTTGAACAGATAGGTTAGCTGTGTTCAGAGGGTAGGTAAATGTGATTCAGTTAGTTGATAAGTAAGCTAAAAAATTCAGAAGTGTGAAATTATAAGTAGGTAAACTTACTCGTATAAATAATGTTTTTGGTGCTTTATGAACGTCAATTTGACGTACTAGAAACTATGATATGATTTAGTTTGATTTGATGAAATCGAAAACTATGTCACATGGTGCATTATTTTTTCCGTTCTTGACAAACATACTGTACATTATCTAATTCCCTACTCCACTAATTTTACTTATTTGTCAACGTTACTTACTAGATCTTAGCAAATCATATAACTATATATTAGTAAGAGTCTGATCTTAGTAATAATCATATAACTATCTCACCTGTCCCATATCCATCGCTATCGGACCTCGGCGGGGACCGTGGCGCCCTTGGAGCTCTCTGGGCGTCCGCACGGGACACGACCGGAGGCTCCTCCCGCCACGTAGTACACGAACAACGGGTCGACACTTGGGTTGCACGGACCTGTCAGGAATTAAGGTATAAGCTTTTATGTAGAATACTAAGGTGAGGGAAAACATCATGAGGAAACCTGCCTGTTCCCCGAACAGGTAATAGTAAGTGCTTGCAAATGGAGACATGGGTGAACCTGTCACATTGAGTACTGACTATCTGGTCAACACGTGGGTTCGAGGTGGCCATAGAATTACTTACAATTGCGGAGATGGACACCTGAACCTCTAACTACCCTTCAAGGGTTAATGTTCGTAAAGCTTTTGTCTTTTTGTAGTTTATATAAAAATTTCTCCTCCTTGTAATTTGTTTCTTAATTTTCGGAAAAACCTTGAAGCTATTATGTCAAGTTTGCTTGAGTGTGTGTATTTTAATGTATATAGCAACATATGAGACGAAATATGTAAAAAGGTGAATTTGACACTATTATAAGATAATTAGATATTGACTATTGGCCAAATGTGGATCCGTGATCTCTGCCTACCCCTCTACAGGGAATCAGGCGTGATGTGTATGTATTAGATATACTATAGTATTTATGACTTTGACACTAGACAAAAGCATTACACCCTATTCATCTATCACTAACAACTAATCTATCAAACAACTTACAGTAACAGGATGCGACGTCTTCAGCAAATCAACGAGGTGGTCGTGCGACAGTGCCACTACAGCGGCGCGACACACTTCGAGCAGCCTGCAGCCGCGACGCAACCCCGCGCGGGCCGCACTGCCGCCGCCCTCCACTGCCGTCACTAAACCATCCGCTTGTACGTGGAAACCTGTAAAGGGAATCATATAATACTAGCAACCCGCTCCGGCTTCGCATTGGTATAAAATATATAGCCTACTCCACTATTTAATGGATATTATTATTCATATAAACCTTCCTCTTGAATCACTCTATCTATTAAAAAAAACTTTCAAAGATTTAAGCATACAAAAGGACATAGGGACAGAAAAACGACTTTGTTTTATACTATGTAGTGAAGATATTATAATAATATAACATACACTGTGTTGTTATTTAATTTAATTACCGTTTTTATTATATTGATCTAAATATTAAAATATTTAGGAATTACAAGCCTCACGTATCAATATCTTCGTTCGCTGAGTAAGTGACTCGTAGAGTGCGCATTTAGTACCATCGTTTGGCATATTGCGGTATACAGGCTTTGTTTATTGCTTATTCAGAATAATACGAAGATTTCACTCCCCATAGATGTACTGTTTTTTATAATTGCAATGATTTACATAAACCATTTTAATACGTTATATAAAAACGTTAGCTATTTTTAAAAAATAATAAATTTATATAAAATACGGTATAAATACGTCCTACTAAGCCTACCACCCGCCTATCTTAAAATCCACTTATATTTCATTCCTTACCTAGTTGTTCAGCATTATTCCTCTGCAGTGTGATCTCATTCAACGCCGGCGCGTGTGGAGCGACCGCCGCCAGCCGCCGCCAGAGGGCATTGCCCACGAAGCGCAATCGCACCACCTCGCCGCGGTGGTAGTGGAGCCGGTACCACGGGGAGGAGTCCACCCAACCTGGTAGAGAAATAATGGTTTATTAAATATACAGAAGAGCATGTATGGGAAGTTTTAAAGGAAAAAAGAGTAGTCAGCATCGATTGAGGTGGCGGGGTCAGTCTATCCAGTTGGTAGGTAAGGGCTTGTAAAATACATCAGTACGTAAGTATGTTTGTTACAGAAAAGTGTTAAAAATCCAATCATTACTTGTTTTTGTTACGATCGTTGATCGTGAAGACAATACATTATACTTGTTGTTATTTTTTAGTGTAAGACGATAAATGAAAGTCGACATATACCATAAAACGTTCCTATTATACGAAATGCACTCCTTTTCACATAATTCATTTCTTCGCAACTCAATTCCTTCCATTTCATACACATATGCTATCAAAAAATTCCTCATTACAACTTACCTAATAAACTCTCTGTAGGCAAAACGAGAACAATCTGTCGCGTACTCTCCTCGATCAAGACTAGGGTGTCAGCCGATATTCCCATGATGCAGTCTATGATCGTGCCACCGGAGCCTTCGTCTTGGACTTGGACCTGAAATACAAGTATGTAAAGGTATTTTTGATTATTCGTATTAGTTATTATGAAGTCACAGCTAATAGCTAACTCAGATAAAAAGGTGAACGTGTCATTATTTATACCAATTATTGAATATGAATTAACACGTAAGGTTTACGAGTCTTAACATCAAACTTATATAAGTGTTTGATATTTTAGGTATTGCAGTCAATTGTAAATATTGAGGCGTATACACTCATTCGTCCGTTAAAGCGGGAACAGCACCTCGGATACATATTATATCTTCGGGGAACTTTGATATACCTATTTGGTTTGTAATTACATTAATAACAGGTTTTCCATTAGTTCCTAGTTCTAGTCGCCTACTAAAGCCGAAAAGAAAAGCAGCTAATTAGCATGTTCAAAGACCAAAACTTACATGGAAACAAAGCGCCCCGCCGACCAGCAAGTCGTTGTTGTAATTGTCCATCCGAGGTATGAGGGAAGAGTTGCTGTTGGAATTGCTGCCGCCCTTCGATAACAGCGATGAGAATATTGCTGCAAAGTAACAAAACAGATTAGGGATGATATTATAACAAATATTAAATTTTATAACGCCATATACAAAAAAAATTACGGTCAAGTGACTAGAATATTGCTGAAAGGCAAACAATAAACATAACGCATACGATTAAGAATTCTTGCTGTTTAATAAAAATTCATACATAAGCGCATGATTTTCATAAACTATTAAAATATCATTATTATGGTACTTTTGGATATGTTATATACAAAGAAGTGTAACTAAATATGTACGTTTATATAACATGTTTGTAATAATAAAAAATAATAATTTCATAACATATATCTACACTAATTCCAAATATATTTTTTACCTCTTTTTCTTTACATAAAAAATATGAAAAATTAAAATACGTACAGAACTTCTGTCCAGTCTCTAGCGTGTTGGCGGTGACGTAGTTCTTGGCCAGATCCTTGAGGTACTCTTGTCGGGTTCTCGTCGCCATTGTGCTGAACTTGGGTGATTGGATGGCTGCATTCTCACCGTTTATTACCTACAATGATGGAAAACGGAATAGTTTACTTAACAACTCACATCCACATACTAACATTCATAAAATACTCTCTAGTTGGGTAAAACAAAACAAAACATTTTCTCTGAACTGGTAGTCAAATCTGGCACTAAAATAGCCATAAGACAAAAATAGTCATATAAGTTAAGTGAAAACAATTAAGACGATGGCAGTGATGCTATCTACACGGAAAAGTCCGCGGCATTACAACCCGTTTTTATTAACAAAGTTACACGTATATTATGAACTCTTATTTTATAACCTTATTAAATCTTACCTTAGCCAACAACAAATCCGTGAAAGCTTCCCCTTTAGCATAAACAGCGCCATCTCGTATCGGGGGCCCGAACAACGGCACCTCTTTCGCTCGACTGACAGCTATACTATAATGTGTATTCTCCGTACAGGGATCAATGGCCCTAACCACCACGAAAACGTGTTGGAATTGCGACCTTATGTTCCTCGGCGTAAAGGCGGCGGCGCCTGGCTCTTGGAACACTATTGTGACTATGTCGTTGCCTATATGGCGTTTTCTTAGAAGCTGCTGTCTGTTGTTTGGCGTGTAGGGAAGCATGGTTGAGACGTGGAACATTATTTCGCAGCCTTGGTAGGTTGTGTAGACTGAATAGAGGCCGGTCGAGTCGGTTTTGTTGTCGAGACCTGGAAATAAAATAGCTGATTATAACTAATGATCATATTATCATACAAAAAAATAGGTATATTTTATTATCTGCGGTCAATACAGCAGTGTCCTTATATACAATATAGCTTTTCCAGATAGGCAAACTTAACTATCTACGAATAGTGATTAATTCACCACTTTTATTCGTATCTGGTTGGGTCGATACTTCTATTCGTATTCGATTCGATCTTGCTACAATTATATTTTTACACACCTAACTTTTTACTTTCGATGTTAATAAACCTAGTACCTTTTTAAATCCTACCCCTTTCAGTAACAACAAAACCTCATACCTGTATCACCGTTCTTATAATCATTATAATATGTATATAATAATATGTACCACGAACCAAATATTAAGAGGACCCGGCGGCGTAAGGTCCCCGTTACGCGATGTGGAGTCCAAATGGCGTGTTTTAATTGGTGCGGAGTCTAAAAATGTAATATCGTTTCACCCCGCTAATGCCACGCTACAATACAAATATTGCGTAAGGCCCACTCCTCTTATAAATTACTCCATGCTATGAACACACCTGCTTTATACTTATCGAAGTCCTTCAACCTAACCGTCTGGCCTAACGTCTGCAGAAACTCAACGAACGCAGGCCCCGCCTCTTGGTTATTATACATCTCCTCCTCAGTCGACTGGCCAGCCTTGCAGTACATTACGCCCACTTTGTAATGTCTTGTGAGACACTGCTCGTCCAGTCTAAGGAGCTGGTCTTCTGTGTGGTTGCTTGAGATGCCCAGTCTAGAATTTAGAGGGAAATATACATGAGGTTTATTTCTACAATTGTATGAATTGCAATTAAAGAGATTTAAGGCATGTTGGTTTAAGTTGGATTGAGGATAATGAAAATTTTAATAACTAATGGGGCTGTCCTCACGAACCAACTATCCTATGACTTTATTCGACAAAACCTAATTAATCAATTATACATATATCTATTACAGTTACTTGCTGATCTGATCAGATCTTGCTGATACTACTGACTACAATTATCATCTGCCTTCATCATCACGTAGAAGGTGACTATAGAAGCGAGTGACTAGAGTTTAGGAATTTTAAGAGACATTTTTAGACGATGGGGTAGTTTACCATCTCAACTTGTTATTTTTCTACTTTCTGTTCACATGTTAAATGACTTTACATCGCGTGAATGAAAGAAGTGTAACCTATACATAATGATGATCTTAAAAGACGTAAATAGACTCACTTTAAGCAATTCAACTGCAGCTCCGGTGCTACGTAGTCTAGTACTTCCTTCGTGTTGTAGGTGGCGCTGTTGTTGCTTGGTTTCAGGTTAGGTATGGCATCTTCAAGCACTGAGCCACGGAGGGTTAGCAGTTCTGATGTTCTGTAACATTAAAATAAAAATGTGTCTTTTATTCCTAAAAAGCATTATAGACTAATTAATTATTTTGTTATATATACGTGTAGTTAAAAGTATTCGGGGTTATAATAGAGATTTAAACCTTTGTAAATAATGTCAATGGGTTAAATAACGAAAGTGAAATCCATAAACTAGTCTTATCGTAATTCAAGCAACCAAATAAAGTGAAGTGAAGTAAAGTGACTTAAAGTGATTTCAATCTGGTTGCATATCATGTATATCATCCCTCGATTAAGAATCCTGGTTTGCCCCCCAAGTTGGACTCCAAGCTACCAACAATAAATCTCATACTAATCTATACTCTATAGAATACTCTACCTGATAATAAGCCGGTACTGCCAGGCGAGTATGGTGGCGGGGGCGGCGGCGTCCGAGGTGCCCCGTCTGAGCTCGACGCGCTCCTTCTTGATGGACACGGCCACTGGCCCCAGGCTCTCGTCCATGCCGAACCAGTTCTGGTGGGCTGCAAGTGGAAAGGTAACTATAGGCTATTCGCGTTAAGTAAATTGTGACGTCATGATAATCAGAGGTCAAACTGACCAATTAGACGTTAGTTAATAGTAAAGTAAGTCACATTGACCAATCGCAGACAACCGTTGTCACGTCTCATTGGTCAAAATGCGGGAAGCTGATGACGTCACTATTTTCTTAATACGAATATAATATAAGGTGTTAATTACATGCTTTATCGGTGAATTGATTGCTAGGATAAGGATAAGGCCTTTTTGATTAACTGGCTAAAATCTGGAATCTATTGATTTCTAGACTCTAGTAGTCTCGATACTACTACAATAGTGGTGCTAGGTTCTGTCCACGCCGAAAAGTATTGAGGATCGTGATACTATTAAACTGGGCATACTCGTATATTATTACGCTTAGCAAGTCTGGACTTCAATATAATGGTCTTTCGTATATCGAAAGGTCCGTAGGTGTATATATGCACCTCTGTCTACCCTACAAGGGATGATTGTAGTGATGAGTAGAGATGATATAAGAATTTATTATATGTAAAACTAAAATCTATATTAAAAAAAGTAAAAAGACCACTTACGTTGCGTATAAAAATAGTTCCTATAATAAAGGGCTCCCAAATCCTGGCTTTCAACCGGGAAGGGCGCCAAAGTCTTCGCGAATGGGCACCCATGGCGCCAGTGGGTCTGTCCAGGCGGGAACTCCAGCACGGATAGGCCATAGGCTGCCTTTGGCCTATGCCATCCGCCGGAGTGCGATGGGATGGCCCCGCGAGAGGTCTTCCAGCATAAGGCTATACAGCGCTCTTCTTCACCTGGAATTAGAGTTTGAGGGTTAGTTAGGTAATTATAGTACGTAAAGAAACATATTTTAATATAATCAAGTGTAATAGTTATTAAAGATCCATTTCTTTGCAAGGTTTTGAAACACTATTTGCGTAAATACAAATAACTATGTTATAGATTCAGGGTTGATTAAATGTGGTCTTGGTTTTAAAAATGATATTTTAACGTAATATATCGGTAATAACTATACTGAAGAAGAGATATATTAGAAGTACATTCTGATGATCACCGAGTATTAACGCAGTATTAATATATGAAGTGTATGTACGTGTAAGGAAGTGATTAGGTTTAGTTATTATTTTATTACATCCATAACTTACTAACATTCGGTTACCAATGCGGATGTTATTACGTAAAAAGGAATCTAACGATGTAACTATTATCAAAATCATGGCGTCACCAATAACTCATATCATTGTATCTACAATTCTGTCCACCCTACAGCAAAAGGCTACATGCTCATACGAGTTCAAGGCCCACTTGTCACAACGTCCATATTGACACTCCCAACTGACACTGGTTCGCGAATTCTCCAAAGTGACGTCAGAGAGCAAAGAACTTCACGGCATGTGGACACGGATGAAAAAACGCGATAAACAAAATTAGCTTTTATGTTAAGAGAAAAAAAGTAGGTTTCCGTATGAGCAAGCTGAGGTGGAACGATTTCATTCATGAGCCGCGGAACGCACGTGACTCACCCAAATGGTATGGACCGGTACGATTCTCGTAGACTCAGTTTGATTACACGTATGTACATGTGTTGTGTCCATAAGGGATGATTGGTATATGTATCTTAAGACATTGCAGGAAGTAAGGCAGCTATACAGCAATATATTAAGGTCCCAGGCTAAACCTAATTCAATGGTATTTGTCCTGGAAGTGAAGCGTGTATAAAGAACAATAATTATAAATTTCATTAGACTCATTATTATCACATACAATCTAAGTAGAGGCTCTCGATTCACTAGCTAATAACTAAGCCGAACCAAGTAAGAAACAAGTAACTAAGTACACTGTTAAATACTAACCCATATTGATCAATATCTAAATACAATGTAACACGAATATGTTGTAAAATACTATGACCTCGCCCAATAACTTAGAACATTCCAACATTTTTTGTTGCCCTAATAACGGACACATTTTTTCCTTGCCTTCGCCTTTAGCGTAACCATTGGAATTTAAAAGCAACTAACTATATAATATACTACGATCTACTAACTATAGCAACTAGCAACAATTAACTAACTAGTTATAGCAACTAACTGTAAGATTGTAATATCAACTGTCTTTTCAGAGTCAACAAATCGGTGCTCTTTAGATAGATATTTTCTAGCAAGTAACGAATTATTTGGGCCTGTGAATCTAACTATAACTCTGTATAGTTAGGTTATAGTTAGTATGTGAACGGCGATAGGTTCCCGACCTGTCGAATTACGTATTGGCGAACCGTAAGTGCGAAGTCTTGGAATACGGAATAAGACCTTCCTAGATATGACGATAGTATCCATTTACTTACATGAAAACTAACAGTCGTGAACGAAATACATACATCCTAAAACCTTACTTAACACGAACGGTAGTAGAATAGTAATCCACTAAAAGGTTTCACTGGCCCTAGCTTTAATTTAGTGGTTTCAACAAACAAAAGAACGCGAAGGCTGTGAATCACCGCTGAGGCAGCTGAGACCTGTTTAAGGCTTTTAAAGTTGCATCATGCTTATGACGTTTCATGAGGAAAAATAACTTTGGATCTAAGCATAAATCAATAATCCTCACTTAAATATTCTTAACGGTTTAACTAAATTTGAATAATATGAAATAGTACAGCATCCTGTTAGTCTGAGATCTAAATAGAATACCAACTAACTAGTTAACTACGTACATTTCATCTCGGCATGCCTTATGAGACGCCTAAAACAAATTTTATTCAGGTCTATTTAACTATCAATTTTCTACTAAAATTCTATCAACATTTTACTATTTACGAGATTTACATAATGTCGGGGCCTTTCTTACATATGACGTAAACGAGAGGCAGCTAGTTAGCTTTCTATCCTCGTCCCATGCTATATTATGGAGCATGCACTTAATACATACTTTAAAACACAGATTCGTTCGTGAGATTGGATCGAGAACAAAGTCCGATGTGGCAACTAATCTCGGATCATTTGTTAAATCTATTCAATCTGTATTAATCAAAATGAGTCTGACACGGTACGTTCATAACCTGAGGACAGATTGGTCAATAGTTGTACGTTTTGATAGTACCAAGGACATGCTTTGTATTAGTTGTGTATTGCATTTGTATGTTAGTGAGAATAGTAGACATAAAGAGCTAGTTATATGATTTTAACATTAGGATTAAAGGAGAGGTTGATTTTGTTAGATTAGTTAATAGTTATACAATGTATAGTAACTAATTAACTGATGACCTGTGCTGGACTGAAACTTGAACAGAATTTTAAATAGATGCGTTACATACACAAACACTTGATCAAGGCTTTATCCTGTCTTTAAGGATATTGGATAGGTTATGACTGCAAACTGATTAGATTACTAAAATAAATTATCTACGAACTAAATTAGTTATTCCAAATTACGTAAACCAAATCGCAGATTGCCGCTCGGGACCATGGTTAAAGATCTCTTATGAAGATAACATAATTACTCGAATAGTAACCTAAATTAGCGAGGTGTGAGCATATTCATATTTACGCAACAACAGTTATGAAATGTGTCGAATAACGTGTCTTTGAACAAAAAATGCCTGCGTTATACACACGAGTGCGCCGGCGTTTTGTTAGGTACTGTTATTGTTTTAAGGTACTAATTAAATATATGTATGTGTATGGTTCATACATCAACATAACGTAAGCCATAATGGCATAAAGTTGGAGTATTTCAAGCAGTGATGTACTTCTATCAACAATTTAACTAGTTGTAGTTATTATGTATTATAGTTAACTATTTAACTACTCTGTACAACCTAAACTAGTTATGATCGTTAGTGACAATATTAACCAGAAGGATAGGTGTAACTATGTATTGTTGACAAGTCAAGTACAATACATTACTTATTATTATTTGCTTTTTTAACACAAGATACACATGTGTTACCCAACTACCGATTGCAATTCCGATCAGATTATGAAGTTATCCTTAAATAAAAAGGTGGATCATAGTTAACAAAGAATAAAATTTCGTCACTGTCCTTGCGGTGAAAAGTTGTGGTAAGAGAAATGTCGTGTCGTGTCGTGAGTATATCCATGTTTTTGAGTATTATTGACCGGAGTTGAACTCGCCACCTATCGCTTTGGGCGCTGACTAGCTGAACCATGACTTTTGGGTAGCTATAACTACACTACAGTTACCTACATATTACTCAGACTTAATATTACGCATTCAGGGAGATTATGATGTACCATGGGATACGTATTGATGTATGTGTTATTGATGTACAAACAAATCACGACCGTTTTTCTGCAATGGGTAGTTGTAGACCACTCCTTTAAATTATTCTCCATTCATCACACATAGTTAGCTGTTTTGATAAAAGTGACCGATAAGTTACCAAGTGTCCGAGGTTCTGTCTAACCCAACCAGCATTTAAGGACCTTAGTATGTAGGTAAGCTGACAAAGCACTTTCAGTTCATTGTCATCCATACATCTCAAAACATCTTATATCCATCCGGTTATAGACACCTCTATCTATCTTCTTTAAAATGGTTAATGTTATAACTCTCATATTCAATCATCATACATCGTATTAGGCAGTATATGCAGAGGCAAATGCGAAAGCATCGTCACGGGTGCGGCCCATGCTAATTGGCTTGGAACAAAGAAGAGGAAAAAATGAGAGAAACATTCTAGGGCAATGCGAGGAATGCTCTATCAGTTTCATCGGATGGACGAGAGTGTGCACGTAAGGTTAAAGGTGGAAAGAATGTTGGAAGGGATTAATTAGAATGAAAGCATTCGTATTGTTAGTTATATGGAAAGGATCATTTGAAACTGGAAAAGATTAGTAGTAGTAAGTTAGTTGACAATTACTGTATGCAAAAATTAGGTTAGTTAATAGTTTTAAGTATGGCGTATGAAATAATTGCGGCTTTAATTACGTTAGAACTTACATAATTTTGGTGGTTTTTGTTCAATAATTGGCAAATTCTTGCTATTTCATAAAAATATTTAAGTTATCTGCAAAACGTGACAAAGCCGGTCAAAGTTATTCTAAGTATTTTTGGTAATCGGATTACTGTATTTTCTTTTAATCATATAATGTTGTAATTAATGGTTTGATTTCGGTTTTTTTTTGTAGTTTTACATTTATTAACTACAAATATCTCTCTTATAAATTTTGTTTTATGAGGTTCACAGAACTGGAGACAATTCTAAAAAATGCTAAAATAAAAGTTTTTCTAAGTTAACATGATAACAATGACACATTTCTTGTTGTCGAAATAGTTAATTCATAGAAACAATTGCTACCTTCCGACGCTGTGACGTCATAACTAGTTAAAAAAATCAACTAGTAACGCCCTCTTTCTTTCAGAGAATTTAAATGAAAACAATACCGACATAAAAGGAGCCGAAGTTTCTCATCACTAAATGCCATAACTAAAGGCACCCACACACGTACCCTGCACACTGAGGCGCATCCTTCACGCATCATTTAGCCATCTAAACAAAGCTTTATCAATGGATGCAGTTTCATCAAAAGGAAAGTGCACATTTCTTCATACACGTTGCTGAGTTAAGGGGAGGTTCTTCAATGTTTCTTTTTATCAAAAGGATAATCTTAGTTCCTTTTAACTGGATAGTACCTAGGTATGTTAATAGGGTAATAATACAACCATTAAGGGACCAAAATTAAGCGTTACCATGTCAAAGCAATAAATAAATATTCACGTAACCTAATAAAAGAATCATAACACACAATTTACGGACATTTAAAAGGTACCATAGCTCACTACTTCCACATTGTGTGCTGAATACCCGTATCAAGAGCTTTCGTTGGGGCTCCATCTAACTAACTACTACCCAATTACAAATAACCACGATACGATAAACAATTAACTTAAAACTACATTTCTTCTCACAAAATTCGTCTCAAAACCCATGCATTTAGACCTTAACAGTGCACTGTTTCACACATGAATATTGCAACAGAATGCTCAACTGTTTATCGTGTGGACAGTGATAACTTAACGATAGGTTTGCGCAGAACGTGCACAAACCGAGCGATTCGCGATGTTACGCCAAGAAACCTGCCTGTCACAGGGGATCAATGAAATCAATTATAATTAATTACATGCATCGTGAACGGCCAGTGATAGTCTGTGATTCGAGAGACATGTTACCAGCTGTCTGCTGCCTTATTAAGTAATATAGAGATTCTGGACGACTAACTACTTAGACACGAAATGTACGACTAACTAGTTAGTTAGCAGAGATAATTAACGAAACATTATTATTTAGAATATTTATAACTAGTTAAGACGTAAGTAAAAGCATATAACTAGGTATATGTTACAGAGAACATGACGATCGATCTATATGTGTCATACAATAACAACAGCCATTAACAGAGAAAAACACACAAACACATAGACACATACACACAAATCCCAAGACCTAGTTATTTTCACCGAGTGCATTTAATGCGCGGGTGCGCTGTCTCATTAATTAGAATTAAAATAGCCGACATACCTCGCCGCCTTTCATCTGATGATGGCGTGATAGAAAAACGATATTTCAAGTGTACTCCGGTAGAAAATCAGACGCTGTCCACTGCTCATACCAAGACTAATAGAGCTCTTCACTTATATAGAGAATCAAGATATTATTCTACTGGGACGTAATAATGCTAACTAGCTGCCGTTCTTCCCGGCATGTCGTAGACTAAGGGACTAAGGGTAAAATAATCTATTAGGCAATGGGATGAAAACCTGTCATTAATGTTCCATTATGACATCGCAACCCTAATATTCATGCTAAAAGGGGACCTAGGACATATTATATCTCCGAGGCTCTGTCTACCCCGAAATGGCTTAAAGGATGTATATTTATGCAAATAGGTTGATAACTATATACCTTTCTATCCAGTAGCATTCCTTTGAAGAGACTTAAGAATGAAGAAAGATCGACTTAATAGGCACAGACATAGTTTTTCGTATTTCAGGCTATAGCAACATTTCCCTCATAGGTAGAAAGACACATAACTTACTTGAACTATCACAGGGTAACTATCAACCCTTGCTCACATTAACTAGTTAGGCAAGGTTAGTTATACTTTTTACTTGAACAGAGAGCAATATCCAAATTTGTTTATTGATTGTTTCTTACAATAAAGTATGTTACGAATATCCTTTCCATACATACAAGGCTCCATTATATAGAATTTGAATATAAGGTCAAATACCTACTTAAATTCATGCTATATATAGACATATTCACAATGGCCATACCAATAGACATAATGGTGTCACATATACTCGTAGCTTTAACTAATTCATTATTCATTCAAATCATTCCCCAAACAGAGACAGTACATTAGAATTGTAGACAGGTAGTGTAACAGTCACTTTGTAATTCTTTTTATTGTTAGGCTTCTGATAAACTAGTCTGGTTTCTATTGCTATATTTAACTATTTTTTTCTATGATATAACTAGTTACAGAAAAAGGATCATATTAGAAATATCTGTAACTAATTGCTGTGTTTTATATGCTATGTGTTTTTTATCTAGAATAAAACTATTGATACACGTTGAAGTTTCTAAGATATTCAGCTAAACAAGAGGGGTTGCAAACAGAGAACTTAACAAGGGGAATGACAGCTAGTACTAACTACTCTTTACTCAAACTATTTCATGACATTTATTACCTAAAATTGCTACTTTATGGTCTCTTAACCTCTATTTATTTTATTGATTATAGACCAACACTATCAACAACTGTGTGACTTGTTGCCCTATCAACCGAGTGGTGTCAATCAGTCATAAGGTGACACTACAAGTATTCCAGACATCTTTGTTGCATGTAACAATGTATGACATGCAAAAGTTAGGTAGTAAAGTCAACTCAAGGCGTAGAGATGGCTAGAGATAGGCTTGAGTATCACTTGGGTGTGATAAGATGCCACAACAAATAAATCCTTTTTCCCTTTATTATTATTTCACATATTTGTTTGAAGGGTTTTTAACAACCTGCTTCACCTTTTTCAACTTCTTACTTATATTCAGTATCATTTCCAGAGAGAACTTATTTTCAATTTTCAAAATTCTTTCAACTGAATTTAAAAAATGACTCAATAATTATAATCATTTATACTCAATTGTAAAAGGTTCAATTAATAAAAAAAAATTACTACAAAATTCTATAAGTACTTAATATAAATAAATATAAAAAAAGGAAAACCGACTAACGCAAAAGCGCCGTATACCGACCACTGATAGAGTTGACTACGCAAATCACAAAAAAGATAAAGAAAATGTTTAAAGTATAATAATATAAAACGTTCTTTAAAAAGATTACGATATTTACTTTTATAAAATCACAAAGAAAAATATCAAATTTGCCTTTTTCATACCTAAATCTGGTATCAAACTCAAAAAACTTGATTTTTACCGAATGCACCGTTTACAGACCGGCTGACGCCTGACGTTCCTGATTCCGACCACTGAGGTGCCTGATTCCGACCAGCCGTATCTCGCCTGCTAAAATACCTTCTATGCTCACAAAACGAAAGAAATCAAGCCTTTAATATAACCCCGTAATAAGTATGCTACCTGCTTGTAAATTTCTTAAATAATTTCGATATTTTATTGTTGTTGACAAAGCAAATCATGCTGCGAATATTTCGTACGTAAAATTTATTTGTCGCGGTCTTAACACATAGACCAGCGTCAGTACCAAAGTGGCGTAGTCCCTCTCTCATTATGAATTGACTTGATATGTAGGGTCGAGAAGAACATTCATTGCCGTAGACCTAAAAACCAGCTTTTTATGATGGTCATGGAGTGGAATTGAAACTAGAGCGTTGCATAGCGTAAGCAATTGTGTATCTCTTTTTGAAACATCCAGGTGGCTGACAAATAACACTCTTGTGAGAACTGAAGGGCCTCATCTTTGTCACCTTCTCTTCTGCCGAACCGAACAGTCACTCCATACCTAAACTTATACTGTATTGCCCTTGTTCGCTTTCAAGGCAACAAAAGAGCTGGTATGAGACGGTGAATGGGCGTAAACGAAGCCAGAGAGATTGTCAGGATCGTTCAAGGTGACGATCGATAGTCTCTGTTCATCCCATTAGCAAAGCGTATGTTGATTATCATGAATGCTTTAGAAAGACAGGATAGTATGTCAGAATCTCTATAAGAAGTGAACGATCAGGAAGTGGAACAAGTAAAAAAGTGAGAATCTGGTATATTTGGCAAATATGTTGACTAGATATGGTGAAGGTCATATAGAGCGGGGAAGAGACTGAAATAGGGAAATATGACAAACGGGGTTAAGATAGTTTGATGACTGGTCGCTGGTTGATAGTGGATTCAAAAACGCCGTTCTGGTTCCTACTTTTATATATGGTACTGAATGTTGGGTTTGGAAAAAGTATCACGGTAGCATAATGCAATACAGATCAGGTTCCTAACAAAATATGTACATAATAGAAGATTATGTGATAGGGTAAGGCAATAAATGAAAGCGTGAATGATGCCGTATTAAAGAAGATGGTGAAAATATCAAAAAGAATGTTAAGGTTGTTTAGGCAAATGGAGAGGATGCATGAAAGCTAGGCTACGAAAATATTTACAAAACCTAGATTGGTAGCGCTGGATGAGGCAGGCCACGTAGAAGTTATGCTGATCTAAATATGATCTTCTCAAAGTGGGTTTACATAGGGAAAGGAACAGAAGACACGAGATCTTTATGAGGATCGTTCAAGGTGGCGAACAATAGCATATCCCTATACCGTTAGGGAAGTACAGGGGTTAATATATGTATATATATAATAGATGTATGCACTGAACACCTGAAACTAACACATGCAGACTGATCCATGTACTAAGAAACCAAAGGTTCTTGAGTTGGACGGATACCGGTACATGGTGATTAAATCGTGTCCCGATTCCGACCAATCATATTATTTCGTAATAAAATTTTAAATTTTAACATATCTACATAATTTTAGTACTTTTTTACATTATTGACACTTGACTAATATAACAATATAGCAAAAAAGTAATTATATCTGTTTAAAATGACTAAATAGTAAGCATTCAAAACATTCAATGTTAGACGTAATGATACGTTTTGAGAATTAAAAGTCAAAGTTTAGACACTTTTTACAAAAAAACTATAATAGTTAGTATTGGTCGGATACAGGTCTTTAAAATAAGAATAGTCTTAAGAGTAAGAAAGTTAACATGAAATAATCTCAAAGCTCATCAAACAAATGAAAAATAGCTTTATTCCCAAAGTACGAATTTCCTGTATCCGACCAGAGTGGTCGGTATTCGGAACGTACTCATTTTATAGAGGACCAGATTCCGACCATTATTATTTGCTTGATATTTTGAATAAAATACGCAAATATTGCTTGCTGATTGATATCGACGGTGCTCAACAAACCAATAAATTATATGATGCAAAAATACTACGAATTAAGCAAAGTTTTCTTCAAAATAATCCAGATCTTCGTTTACGCCGATTTATGTTTTTTTCGGATCCGATTTGTCAAAAAAAATTCCCTTGCGACGTTTTCGGTCAAAT
Source organism: Leucoptera coffeella (assembly GCA_030578115.1). Lineage (NCBI taxonomy): Eukaryota > Metazoa > Arthropoda > Insecta > Lepidoptera > Lyonetiidae > Leucoptera > Leucoptera coffeella. The sequence goes on along the minus strand of JAMBLF010000633.1, from coordinate 38,094 downwards.
GAGATATTTGCTGTTAACGTATCTAAACCAAATTTTGTCTTATAATGTAATATAAATTTATGAACTAATTGAGCGCAAATTCATAACTTTAACGTGAAATTTATAAGTTTAGGAGGGAAAAAACCAAAATGGTCGGATACAGGAGGTCGGTCGGTATACGGCGCTTTTACGTTAACTATTTAGTTTCTTTGTACAAATGGTTTGCATATTTAATCTTATACATATAGCTTTAGGATCCTAAATTTAAACTCATAGAAACCTACAATATTCATTCAATTCTAATGCAGTACTTTCTTCACAATATCATAAGCAAGGTCACTATTACAACAACAGAAACAACACAAAAATGCTAAACATTCAATTGTTTTCAAATACCAGCAGAACTACCTACAAGCTCATGACAAGAAAGGTTTTTTATATACCCTCTTACCCATTTCCCACGATAACAATACTATACTCAAGGAGATACAGTAGAGAAGTTACCCATTACTATCAATGGAGCAAAAACAAGTGTGTGAATCCACAAAAAGCACTGATTGTCTATCAATCAGACCTTGAGAACTAAGGAATAAAATTTAAATTGTTCTACGCTTTTGACAGGCCTTACGCTGTGCTGGAATCTGTGATAAAGATCAGGGATTAATGGTTGCTACTTGTGAAATGTTATTTTCACTATAGTAAAGCTTCATCGATATATTTTTTGTTGAAGTGTGAGTTTTTAAGAACCTAAATAACTATGTTAGCTTGCTTGTAATAGCTGAATAAGGGTATTGAGTATAACTATGTGAAATTACAAAAGATCTCATCAGATCATTTATGAGAAACTTTTTCGAGAGCTATGCTTAACTTAGTTTTTTCTCTAATTTCTACTTATCTGTAATGATGGATGGAGGCTTACTTAGTAAGTAACACCTTTGAGGGAACAAAATCCTACTACTACTACCTACTAATACATAGTGATAATGAGATTGTTGTATTTCAGCTACTCTCAAATGTTTTTTGGTGGTGATGAAACAATTGAATGTAAAAGAATTATCTAAACTAACTATGATTAGAATAAAATGTCTAAAGCAGCTTTTTTCCTATTCAACACCAAAGAACCTTTACCTTGACCTACATATTAAAGTGATTAAGGTGTCTTAATAATCTACCTACCAACTATAACTAACAGAGCCAACTACAGAATCATGTTGACGAAACATGTAAGAAGAATACCACTTGAGCACAATACCCAGAAATGCTGGCAATCATCTCATTGTTACTCAATATTGGGAAAGGCACAAGACAAACACTAATAAAGACACAAACAACTACAATATACTGTTGCTATAACAAGGTCACAGGCAGATAATAGTAACATGATTAAGTTAAGTATACCTAACATACTAACCATAAGCACAAATAACATATCAAGGAAAAATGGAAAAGTCTTACAGAACCTACAAATACTTAAGCACTTAGACAATTCACAACAACATGAATAACTCCTTATATAGGATTGAGAATAAATAAAAAAATAAATATTGCTACTGAGATGCTTATCAATATTAACTAGTATGTCTATTCTAGAAGAAATAACTAAGTAAAAGACATTACATTACAGACCCCTTTAGATAACCAGGGCTTGACATTTCACATCAGACACATTTCAAAGCAATAAAATTTTCATAAATGAAATCCTATTGAGGCTAATAGATGAAACAAATAAATACCATACCTGCAAAGAAATTGCAAAATATGTTTAACAGATAACATACTGTTAACCAAACCTTAGCAAATATCTATTTCAAGCATTGTCATCAAGCAATCAAATTATGAACATAACATTCCTACTTAACTAAATTACCAACAATTAATTAATAATAAACTTGACATTATCAATTTAATTGCAATTACATTAATAACATTAACCTTAATTTAAATAGTGTAATTATAACTATATTAGAAATTGATAAGGATTAAGTACAATAATATATAAACTTAATCTTAAAAATAATAATCAAGGTCATTGCATAACATAAACAACTAAATTATAAGATTGATTTGACAGCATATACCAATATCGTTAGTATGAAAAATTAGCATCAAAATTAATTGCAATCACCAAAACTATTCAAGCAACATAACCAAAACTTTTATCTTACCTCCTAACTCATTCCTAAAGAAGGGACAGCTCTCCAACAGCTCATTGCTTCTCCCATCACCGGTATCAGGTACTGAATCCTCACCAGGGGGAGCACCCCGGGAAGCTAACAGTGACGCTGCAGAGGCTCCCGTAGTGGTATTCCTCCTCCTACTAAGCAAAGCCCCGCGAGCTTCAGCTGCATAACTAAGGTTAGCCATGAGAGACTGGCAATCATAGTGAGCAAAATTCTTCCGCTTCCCATTATCAGGTTCTGTCTGCAACACATCTTCAATTGGTGCTCTTGACAATGCTGCTGACCCTCCCCAGAGCTTGTTGAACTTAAGCCTTGGTTTAGGACTTGAATTCCCTCTAGTCGGACCATTAGCATGATCTGAATTATCCGTCAAACGGTCAGCAGCTCGGCTTAGGCCACTCGCCTTTTCGGGCACGTTGTAATTGTGCACCATGACCCTGTCATCTCCTATCACGTCGATAGAGCCGTGACTGCCATACTCCCGTCGCAAACCACCCGCTGGATGGTCAGAGTAAATGAGATCGAGGCTGGAATTGCTTCGATAAATAACATCCTTTGCCTCCTTCCTTCTTAAGTGTTCCTGGGCATACATGGCATTATCTAGTCGAGATTTTACTCGACGGAGGGCCTGTGAAGCTTTTGGGAGTCATCCGTCGATTTTCTAGGATATTTTTTAGTAATAATCGATGAAAAATATTTCGCACGCAAGTACACAAAACAAACCACACTGGGATGTAAACTTAAAATACACTTATATCACAGCTTCATAGGGTTAGAGACACTTGAGTTAATAAGTAAACAGTTCAACATGTCGGTCTTTATACAAAATAACAACATTTTTAACAAAAACACTAGCACAGAACACAAAAACATAAATCGCACAAAAAGAAAATCAACCAACGTTGTTGATGTCTAACTTGAATGGATGAATTGAATGAATGAACGAATAAACGAATGATTGATACATACTTAATAGAGTTGTTCCTTATGTGCGATTGCAGACTAGTAAGTTATTACTTTTATCATTACACATAAACGGCAATTTATGATCCCTACTTATACTTTTATAGGGAAACGAGTGTGTTTTATATTATGTATGAAAAAAAGATCTGAAACATTGATATCTTAACTGCTTGACCTTAGTTGACGCTGCTGTAATCGTTCTTTACTAATGACAGAAAAGTTTCATTTCTATATACATTATATCACCATTTTGTTGAGTACTTTTGCTACTCACTTGTACTATTAGAGATACTCTTAGATTAAAAGGATGTTTAGTTTATTGGGCTCCGTGGTTTCCGCAATTAGTCCACACTGGGACCATTTTGCGTGATGTCGCTGACTATTCCAGCCAGCCCAGCACCCGCCAGAAGCGCAGAAGACGCCTAGTGTCTTCACAGGCTTCCCGAAGCGACCCCGGTTTCCCAAGGATTTTAGCCCGATCTTCAGCCACGGCCCCGCACTCCAGGACAACGTGGCTAATGGTTTCAGTGGAGTCAATGCAGCCCCTGCACAGTGGGCTATCCGTGATTCCGAGCTTGAATAGGTGCCCGTTTAGTCTGCAATGGCCGGTGATATTTTCGGTCATCACACGCAGTTCTCTTCTCGTTAGTTGAAGCAATTTGTTCGTTAATTTGGGGGCCAACTCCGGAAAAACTTCCTTTGAATGGCTCGAGCCATCGTGTTCCCTCCATCTCAAATTGTGTAGTTCCCTGGTCCAGGTTCTTATCCATGATCTGAACTTGCTAAAGGGTAGGGGCAACAAAGGCTCCGGAGCCACTAAGGCCGCCCCCGCTCCTCTTCTTGCAAGCTCATCCGCTGCGTCGTTCCCAAGTGATCCACTATGCCCTCTAATCCACTGCAGTGTCACACTATTCATAATGGACACCTTGGTAAGCTGGAGATGACACTCGTGTATTAGCTTTGATGTTATTGTCGTACTGGACAGCGCCATCAAAACGGAAGCGCTGTCCGAGACCACCTTTATGTGGTATCCCTTGAGTCCACGTCGCAGAACGGCGACCGCCGCCTCGATAATTGCCACACATTCACATTGGAATATGGAGCTGTGGACCCCCAGAGACAGTGATATATTTATGTTGAGATCTATTGAGTATATACCCGCTCCAGTGCCATTATGGGTCTTGGAGCCATCCGTGTATATACGGACGTACTTGGTGTCCGCTCGATCTCCGTCTTCCTGCATGTTGATCCTGTAGTTTTTTTGCATTGCCCACACGGCAGGGATTCTGTCACACGATGCCCCCAACAGCGGTTCCCTTGCCAGGGCCCTTTTTAGTATCCTAGTGTGAGGACAGTCGCTGCGAGCCCAGTGGCCCGAGTTATCGATTCTAATTGCGGCCATAGTAGCTTCTTGCTGAATGTACAGATCCAAGGGCGCCAAGTCCACCAGGACCTCAAGGGCAGCCGATGGAGTCGTCCTCATGCATCCGGTTATTGCGGTCGTAGCGATTCTCTGGAATCTTTGAAGTTTCTGTACCACCGTGGACAATTCAGTTCTTTGCCACCAGACGACTGAACCATAAGCCACTACGGGTCGGATCAGCGTCGTGTACATCCACTTGGTAATTTCAGGTTTGAGGCCCCATGTTTTGCCTATAAGCCGTTTGCACTGGAAGAAGAGCCCGCAGGCCCTTGCGAGTTTCTTGTCCAAATGCTTGTTCCAGCGTAAGTTGTCATCAAGAATTATCCCCAAGTATTTCACCTCTGTTGCCAGGGACAGGCGCTCGCCGAACAGCCGTGGCAGTTTCAGCGGCGCCCTCTTCCTCCTCTTGGTGAACAACACAAGTTCGGTCTTTGACGGATTCACAGACAGTCCGTTATTTCTACACCAATCCTCGACCGTCCTGAGCGCCATACCCATCCTGTCGCACAATGTGCTCTCAACAGGTCCGCTCAGGAGAATGGCAATGTCATCAGCATAGCCCACGGTGAAGAAAGATCCGTGATTCAGCTTCGTGATGAGCCCATCAGCCACCAGATTCCAGAGAAGTGGCGAAAGCACACCTCCCTGAGGGCAGCCCTGCACAACCTGAGCACGCAAAGCCCCCCCTACAGTCACGGTGACGGTCCTGCCCTTCAGCATGCCGTCCACCCAACCAGCGAGGGCGGGCTCAACGCCACGCCCCTCTAGGGCCCCTGCTATGCTCACAAAGCTCGTTCTGTCGAATGCTCCCTCAATGTCGATGAAGCATCCCAGTGTAGACTGTTTGTGGTGGATGGCCTGCTCCACGCGTGCAATTACAGTGTGTAATGCCGAGTCCGTTGATTTGCCTTGAGTGTACGCATGTTGATTTTTGTGTAGTGGTGCACTTATTAGTGTTGTGTTTCTTATGTGTTTGTCGCATATCCTCTCCAGTGCCTTTAGAAGAAATGAGGTGAGACTTATCGGCCTGAAGGACTTTGCTTGTGAGTAGTCACTTTTACCCGGTTTTGGTATGAATATTATTTTGACTTCCCTCCATCGCCTTGGTGTGTAACGAAACGCCAGGCAGCCCGTGTAGATGGAGATGAGATGGCCACAAAGGTGGCCAGAGCACCAACGCATCAGTCCGGGAAAAACACCATCGAAGCCTGGTGATTTAAATGGGTGGAAGCTGTTGATTGCTGCAAGAACTGCTTCGGCGGTTATTATAGATTTTGCCGCGTCCCAGTCGTTCTCATTTGGTTGAAAACCCGGTGCATCGTCATCAATTCCCACGCCAGCACGAATGCTTCCTGGGAAGTGCACATCGAGCAAGAGAGAGCAAGTCTCTTGATCCGTTTCAGTGTAGGTACCATCTGGTTTTTTAAGTCGCTCCGGTGTTCTGGGCGATTCTTTCTTAAGTACCTTGGTTATTCTGCTGGCTTGATCAGTCGTTTCAATGTTACTGCAGAAATGACGCCAGCTATTTCTTTTGCATTTTCTGATTAGTTTCTTGTATTTTGCACGAGTGTTGTTATAAGACAGCCAATCGTCGTCGTCCCTAGTATTCATTGCTCTGTTGAAGAGTTTGCGCATCTTGTTTCTAAGGGTTTCCATCTCCGGACTCCACCATTTTGAACCCTTGTTGGTCTTCCTGTTGGAATCCACGAGCGGGCACGATTCCTCGAAACTAGTTATTAAAGCAGTAGTTACTGCTTCCACGTGATTATTAATTTCATTACAAGTGTTGTATGAGCTACATACGTTGATGTTATTAAGAGATGCCGCAGCAAGCCGGGAATATCGTTTACGGCTGGTTCTTCTAGGGTCTCTGTGTGGTTTACTTACAATAGTTTCCGTTGTCATCTCAAAACGAATCCACCTATGGTCCGAGCACGACGCCTCATCCGACACGCGCCAACCACGCACTAGGTCGCTGACGCGTTCGGAAGCCAGCGTCAGGTCTATAATAGTTTGGGCTCTGGAAGTTACATAAGTGGGTTCGGACCCATGATTAATAATTCTTAAGCTGGTAGAGGACAGAAACTGGACTAATTCCTCACCTCTCCTGTTTGTACTGCTGCTGCACCACAGTGTGTGATGCGCATTCGTGTCCGCGGCAATGACTAGTTGTAGTCCATGACGCTCGCAGTGGTCTGCCAGTTGTGCCAGTTCCGCAGTAGGCATCTCGCCGTCACTCGGCAAGTAGGCCGACGCTAGTATGACCTGCGGGAGCCCCACATCTTGGTAACGTAGTTTAATGGTAGTTAGATCTCTGGAACAGAACTCGGTCATTAATACATGCGATACATGATTTGGAATGTATATACATGATCTTGGGTTGGTTATATTTATGGCTGCTAGTATCTTACCATTACTGCAGGGCAGTCCTTGTACCTTTCCATTGTTGATCCATGGCTCCTGGATCAGCGCTATGGTATTGTGATTTGCCTCCAGCTCCCTGCGCAAGGTGGTCGCAGCAGTCCGGCTGTGCTGGAGGTTGGTCTGTATATTATAAGGATGTATATTAAAAGGATGTATTTAATTATTATGTTGATACTGAACTACAGAGAAAATATCGAATTGTTACATCTCTATTGAACGAATGAACAGATGCGTACACACTACCTTCAAATTAAAAATTAATATAATGCTTATTATTAATAAGTAATAAACAGAATATTGCCCGTATCTTTTAAAAACTTGTTTTATATCTGCACTATACTATGTGTACTTATACTATAAGCTAAGGGATAAGATATCGATCTGAAACCACTATTTTATTCCTATTTGAATTCATAATTATCATAGACAATATAACTAAACAGGTACAAACTAAGGTGATATATTAAGTTTATAGAATAGGGCAATAGAAAAGTCTCAAGTAACATGCATTGTTATAAATTCATGAAACGCCATCTAGTGATAATATTAGTAACCCTGTGCTTCATATTTTCAACGCTTGCAAGATGCATTACTAACGCAATTTATATACACCAGAGAGCGTTAGTATATGTAAGATGATTTACAATATATTACAATCCCATCATTGATAGTAATAAATACATTTCGTGATGAAGACATATTCATATTTTTAACTTATCGAACCAAATAACATTGTCAGAACCTTACATATTAGGTAGTAAACTAATGAATTCAGGGAGACAATTACGTTACTTCATGTTTTCCTTGTACCCAGGAGTTGAATTGAATGTTACCAATGTTACAATGGCTTCTTCTCGGCTTGTCTTGTTGATGAAAAATTGACTGGGCGGTTTTCTATACGAGAAATGAACCAACCCGGGACCGAAATCTAATGCTTTTTGCAAAATATCAGTTCTATCACTTCAGGGAAGTTTTGCGTTGAATAGCAAGAGCACAGATAATATAATACTACAGGCAAGAGTCAAAAATCGCTACTAATCCACTACTAATTCATACTGTTACTGAAGTAACGTACCGACTATGATTGTGATAAAACGCATTAGTAGATTTGGAAAATGCAATTCAATCTCCGCAAGTATACAAATATACATATAACTTACAATTCACTCCTTTTGGTTAACAAAATTAACATAACATCAAAGTGTTATTTTGGCAATTATTTTAAAATCACTCGAAGCCTGTAGGTATCCAGATGGAAGTTTGTTGATTTCCAAACAGGTGTCGAATATAACCTAAAAATTTGAATACGGCAGTCACATCAATAGTGCAAAGCATTTTAATTCTAAGCATTCCATCTTAGTCCCACCTAATGTGCTTTCTGTGTTATTGGAAGTGCGATAAAAAGGTTCCCTGGTAGTTTTCTATAGAAATTAATGGTTCCATGGAGTCCCGACGTGACGAATCGGCCCTTCTGACCGCCATTTGTTCGGGGTCAACTCCTTCGGAATTTACGGACGAAATGACACTTAAGTATGGGGCGGTAAAAAAAAATAAAAAACATTTATTTTGGTACGATTTACGATTTAGTATATAAATTGTAAAAGAAAAGAATTAAAAGTAGTCATTTATGCAACTCAGAAGAGGGAAAGTGTATGAGAGCAAATGGGACAAAAATTCGAACAATGTTCTCATCGTGTCCATAAAAACTGAAAATGTTCCAAAAAAGCTTTCGCCACATTTATTCTGAGGTAGAAAAATATGGAATTTGTCTATGCTATCGACATTTTTTAAATAAGTAATACAAATTACTGTTATTATTATAATATTATATATATTATTAGTTATCTTCATCCCGTGAAGAAACTTAGAAATCCCATTTCCGTCTAATACCACCACGATACAAAGTATCCATATAGCAAACAATAAAAAGAAGAGATCCTCATTTCGGGAGCAGAGCAAACAAATCGACTCCACCTCTTTCGATTCAATAGCTCTAATGAATATGCATGGGCTTCTACCCGCTACCGCTATTAAGGGACGGGTGAGGTCATGGTGGGGTTAATAGCGGATTCGTGCCTCTAGCAGATTTATGCAACCTGCGATATATAGGCGGGTTTAAGATGATAGCGGCTTGTGCCATGCTATACATATAAAATCCATCCATCATTCATTACTCAGCGTCCACTCAGCGATAGTTGTTAAGGCATTTTGATGTAAGTATTGTTTGTAACGAAATAGCATTCAAAGTGGCAGATGTACAGTACAGTGTAAGTTTTATCTATCCTAAAAAACGGAGAGGTACCTTCAAGATGTTTTCTCTGACCGTACTAGTAACCTTTCTACGAATAAACCTATAAATTCTAACCCGCTCCACGCTTATGAGTCTCATATTTAATCGCTCAGCTCATCACAAAGACAGCGCCCTTCTATTTAATTCAGTACAAGTTGTGGGGCTCAACAGTTCTAACGCTGAGATTTCGCATTTAGGATTAAACGATTCACTACCATTAGCAGGGCTTAGGTGGATTAATGCCAGCTTTTTACTACTTATGGAGAAACAGTTGCAACAAATCGTTTTTACACTGTAGGTGTAAGGTTTTTATTGAGAGGTACCTGTCAGCACTTAAGAGCTGAAGTGTCGATAGGAATCCTTGGCATATAAGTAGTGTTGAAAGAGATTTACAGAAAAACATGCGAATATAGCGCAAGTTTTAAGTAAATGACATCTTTTCTCTTTATCACATCAAATTAGCTTTTATTTTTAACCAGTCCCTCACTAACTATTAAAATAATGGCTGATTAGAATATTTATTAAGATTAACTGATTATTGCCTCTTGGGTGCCCGTATATTGATTTTTAAGTTAAAATACCAAATTATATTAAAAATAATATCACTATTACGACTTCATTTTATGTTCAGGTTCATTGCCGTTTTAAAAATGTAAGAATTAAACGTAGCAAACACAGCCTGTAATAATAATACTAGGCTTCTACTAGATAGATCGATCCATTTATGATTCTAGACACTGCAAGATCACTAAAGTGTTGGTCAACACGTTCGTTTGTTTGCCATCCTTAATGGACGGTCTTAGTGAGGCTTCGCAGACTAGTCTCTTATAAGCGATTGGGTGTGATTGCTGATCATTTTATGATACTAGAGGTAATATGAAATCTTATCTTTAAAAACACACACGGAAATTTGCTATTATAAAAAATTTATGATTTGCCCCTTGCTGGTAAGGATTAAACAAAATCTACAATATTTAACTTCCAAGATCAAACTAAATTACTTTAGTGAGTCAGCTGTTGTCATTGCAAAAGTGTTACTAAAATTTAGAAGCAATTGTAACATTTATTGACACGTATGGACTATAGTGAATCCAACAGCTTTTATTGACCTGTACCTTTGACCTTTACGTAAAGTCGAAACTTACTTACAATATTTCTCAAGCCTTGGACCAATGAAAAGAGATACTTAGGCAGACACCATCAAACTCAAATGTCATCTGATACGCATCTTTTAAACGTTCCTTTAAATATCTGCCCTATTCAGGAGCATTTTATTAGCTTTTCCTTTTGCGTAAAACGAAACCTTTTCCAAGTGGAAATTTATTTAAATTCTTCCTGGAAGCTTTTTCTTTTTCTCCCCCGGATAAGTAGCGTTGAGTTGAATAACTCAGTTTGTTGATTGCCTTATCTAGTTTTTTGTTTGTCTTTGTGCAATTTGCGCTGAAATATGGCGGGTTATTCTTTGTTTGAACTAGCGTGCTTTGAATGTAAAATAATAACGGGAAGATTGAATAAAAAGGAATTTGTATAGCGATGTTGTCAATGCAAGGAAAATAATGTGGAATGTTTTAAACCCATTCTAATATGATAGCGTTATTTTATATGTTTGTATGTTTTGGTATACCGAATGGTTCTTATTTTTATACTAAAATAGGTAGATACATATGATAGTAGTGTATATAACTGATAGTTGTAATTTTTTTGTAACCTTAATAGATATTATTTTTACGCTTCAAATAGGTACATAATAGAGAGTAGAGGTTTGTTACTTTTATTCTAATGTTTTTTACATAAGCTGTATAAGATTGTATACTCATTTCGAACCAAACTTCCGATTAATTTCTCTTTAGGAATGAAACTCTATAATTTAGCACTATATACAGAACAAGCCGAATAAGGCATTAAAATTCGCGATAAAGTCCTTTAAACAAGACCCCCGTCTTAAAATAAATGACTTTCTTCGAACAATGCTTCTTAGAACGTAATCAAGCTTTAGTACTTGATAAGCGTCTTCATAATGCACTCATTAGGGGTGTCAGGGACCCGTTAATTGAAAACTAAAGTCTCATTGTGTTAACGCTGCGGTGATTAAGTGATGGAAGGGGATGGTTCTATACAAACGAAGGTCTATTGTTTGATTAATGAATTTGCGATGCATTCTATGTGAGAGAAGTTATCGTGAAGAAAGATGCCTATTCCTCGGAAAATGTCCATTTTAGTATTAAAGCCTATCTAGTATTAAAATTTTTATCGGAGTTATAATGTATACCGTAGTCGCTCAAGCTTTTGATTACTTAAGTCAGACGAATAATGTAGCTTGTGTTGTTTAACTTTATTACAATATTAGATATCAAAGTATTAGAAAAATACATGAAAAATTTACACTCAACTTCGATTTGCATAAAAGATACGAGAATTATTGAAATAATAAACGGAGATTCTCTCATAACATCAGTGTAAACAGTTTTAGGTCAGAGCTATCTACGAATTAATCAAAGTTTCAAATTATTTAAATATTGATTTAACTCCGGGCTGAGCGGGGGCTCTTTATGAACAAATCTGTTTTAGGGGGCTATTCTGATACTCTAATTCATTATTTGGAACTAATCTTATGTGGAACAAATGTGATGAATTGTAAGTAGTTATTGAAGGGTTTATAATAATAAATTGGGGTTACGAAATTAGTATAAGCAATTTTGCAAACGAAAAATCGAATATAAATTCAAGTATGAATTAAAAAAATCAAATATCAGCTCCATATTCCTTTTGTGCCGATCATATACGAATGTAGCTTAGCTGTTCTTCTCGTCCTCTTCTCATCCTTCGATTAACACCTTCATACAAAAAACAAAGATTTCGCAGTGCACACGCTCTGAACAGACTGACCGACAACTTACTTTTTTTACTTTACTTTCAATCACGAACCACCCACAATCCAATATCATTACCTCCACTAGTTACAGAATAGCGCCCCTTCCACAGAAGTGTTTGCTCGGTGCAAACAGCAATATCGTGTGGCCCACAGCGATTCCGGATAAACTCACGGCTTTATTGCGAAACGGGGTATTCAATATGTTAATCACCGAACGCGCTGCGATTTTTAATACTGTTTGCCCAGACTAGAATGGGGGCTACAACAAGACACTGTTGCTGTTGAAATGTGATGGGCTGGGACGTCTGAAATTGTAATCAGCTGACTTCTTTGTATGCCGTTATCTACTAATGTATGGTATTCCTACTCGCAATATGTAAATTCACGTTGTTGAATCCCTTTCGGGGTGGACATGACCTCGCAGTTTTAATATCTCCTAGGTTACTTTTTAGCATAAATACTGGGATAGTGATGTTATAATAATATGGAACATTCCTTTTACCCCCAATCCATTAGTCGTCTCCTACGACATGCTGGGAAGAGCGGCAGCTAGTTAGCTTTCTACGTGCCAGGCTAGAACGTGATTGAAATTGAGGAGCTTTTATATTATGAAGTACTCATAGAATCACTTGCTGCGCAATCCGGTGATGTCCATGCGAACTTCTGATTACATCTTAAAATACGTGAAAATGTTGGCATTAGTACACTTACACATAAATAAATATATTTCATGCATTTAGCCTTTTTTATGGCAACCCTAAATTTCTTGTCGAAAGAAATAACTCGATTTAATGATTTTGTTATGATTGGGATTTACAGTGTCATGCAAGTAGCCTATTTTCAATCTACACTCCAAACAAAATAAAGACGGTAGCTTCCGTTCACATATAATATGTAGATATTATAATATTTGAGTACCTATATATTATAAGGGTATTATATCGAGTATAAGAGTTTTCAATCCATCAGTAGCGCTTTGGATCTTGTTATAATTACTTTGAAAGTAAAAATCCGTGACAAAACATTCGCCATTAATGAGTAACGCGACACCCTATCCTTAATGACTTCCCTTGTCTACCACAGAGTACATTCCCTGATTAGACTAGAACATAATTAACTTACAAGATTGTTGAGTTTCTCAATTTTTATTAATTTGTCAAGAAATTATTTTATGACGCGATAGGTCCTGTTTTTTGTAACATATGTAAATCCAATCAGAATAGGGTGGCATAGATTTTACAAAATACATTTTACAAATATTTTATATGCAAAAAAGTTGAAGTTGGTACTATGTTACCGAAATTCTGTTACTCAAAACTGAACCCAAATACACTCTATATTTGTTAAAAACAAAAGTTTCCAATTCTTTTTAGTAGAAATATGACGAATATTACATACTTGTCACTCGTACAGAGTCCTCAGTTCAATTTCTTGTCTGCACATCCGTTTGTTGATTAAACTGATGTTTGGAATGATTAAGTTTAATTACTTTTTTATTTCTTATAAATACTTATGCCTTATCCTAAGACTACTCTATTTGTGTACATAATCTGCGCCGTAAAGACAGAACCCCGCCGCCGCGCTGTCATGATGCCATGATCAATTACATTAGAAACTTTTGTTTTACTCTCATCTGTTTAAGATTATTAACAACAGATAATTATTGTTGATGCAACTAATACATCTATATATCATCATCTTTGTATAAACATATAATATACGGGAAATATTTTATAATATACGGGTTAAAATCTGGTAGCCATTTAATCGCTCACACCACGGTTTCGCATAAACACTTTTAATCAACTGATTACCCCGTAATGGACAATAGTCGTGACATTTTGTGATTTAGGAAGCACTTAAACATGTAACTGTAGTATGAGTTCTATGTTTGAAAATATTAATTGAACACGTACTTGGAAGATGAATTTTAGAAACTTAATGACACGTGGAGGACCAAAAACTGTTCAGGCCTTATAAAAAAGGTAAAAACTCTAAGTTAAATCCATATATGTTATTATAGAACAAAAGAGATATGGACGAATTATCTTGCTACTCTGCTATTGAAGTTGTAATAACAATTTCTAAACCTTAATTTATTTCATGCATCCTTCGACCCTTACATTTACAGAAAAATCTCTAATGCGTATGCTATAACATAAATTAATACTTTAAAAATCTAATCGAATAACTTAATTACGCCTTTGGTGAACTCATTCAACTACATGAAAACACACTTACGGTATCCGAGACCGTATTGAGAGTGTATATCCTCTTAAGTTTTATATACATGACAATATCATTCTAATATATTCCAAACTATCGTATGACACTTAATCCTCTGTCTAGAGACAGCAATCTTTCATCTCAAGGCTAGCTTAAAGATTTTCCTAGCTCTGGTTTAGCATAAAATGTCTTGAAACTTATCCCGTGCATGCTTTGAGTTGGCAAACTTCCCGCCTCGCTTGCAGGCTTATAATGAAGAATTATGAGTCAGACGCCTAATTATTATTAGCTTCGAGGGGATCTTGCTATCGGCGATGGATAACGGAGGTGCAGTGGGTTTTTTATGGTATAACTGTATAGAATACTTACTTTGTATGCTTATTATTCTTATGAGTAAAGAGAATTATTTTAAAGATCAGTCAGCTGAGTTAATCAATTATCTTGGCTTATATAGGTTGTAGGATGCAGAAAGGGTTAATATACCCGGAGTATTTTAGTATCTTCAATCAATCAATCAATCAATCAGCCTATGACAGTCCACTGCTGGACGTAGGCCTCCCCAAGGTAACGCCACAAAACACGATCACTCGTGGCCCTCAGCCAACCACTACCAGCGACCTTTTTTAGGTCATCAGTCCATCTGGCAGGGGGGCGTCCTACACTACGTTTACCGAGACGCGGTCGCCATTCGAGAACCGCTTTGCTCCAACGGTCGTCGGTTCTGCGACAGACGTGACCGGCCCACTGCCACTTCAGCTTGCAACATCGATAGACAATGTCTACGACATTGGTTCTCTGCCGGATAATCTCGTTCCGGACTCTGTCCCTTAACGAGATACCCAGCATCGAACGTTCCATTGCTCGCTGAGCGACATGCAATCGGTGAGCCATGAGTATCTTATGAAAAGCATATTAAAAGAATTCTTTGCTAAGATGTAACAATTAAGATGTACTGACTATGTACTTTAACAAGCATTCAAAATATTGCCTCCTTCGTTTATAATTCCATATAACTTGCATCTAATCTTTCCCAGCGTCGCAAATAATTAATTGAATTATTGTTTCTGCTCTGAAAACAATCGATGAATATATGTAGTCTAATCAGGAGCTATAAAAATATGATTACAATTAAACATGTTCCGATTGTGTATAAGGAGGTGTATGAGTATCAATGAAGCGAAATTGGTGTGTTAGGATCGGGACAGATTGGTATCCAATATCTCTACCCTCTACAGGGGATTCTTTGATTAAGCATGTTGTTCATGTATGTATGTGTTCCAAGTTTTCATTATTTTATATTACTTATCCACAACAAACTACTATGCCCTCTCTACACTTTTTCGTTGATAGCTCCGTCGGACATTGACGTGCGAAGCTGACGACGCACTCTCTCACTTTAATGATCCTGTCAGACGTCCCGACAGTTCCCAACAAACCGACCCTTTTCTAACTGGGCGACACATTTATTATTTTTAAAATGACTACGGATTTTGAAATGTTCTAGTTCTACAAAAAAACTATGCTATCTATTTAAATTAAACGTATATTTATTTGAATTCGCTTATTATATTGAATTTTTTATTATTCATTGATTCTTCTGAATAGGCAATAGTACGAGTATTCAGTGCGTGTAGAGAAAAGATTCAAACAAGGCTCTTTGATGAAAGGTGACCTGCATGGGGCATTCAGTAACTTCGTAGTTATGGATATGGAAAATCGAAACACTAAACACGTACTTTAACAAGAAGTATCATGCTAGCTAAGACGTGAATAGTATAGTTTTAAGAGATTCGCGATTTATACTCATGATCAATAACTAACGGAACTTATCACGTAAGTTTTTATTTAATGAAGTTACCTTTATTATTAACCCGACATTTCGGCTACGTTGCAGCAGCCTTGGTCATGGGCAGACTGATTTTATATAAAAACTTACAAGGTATGTCCCGTTACTTATTAATCACGTGTATAGTATGCTTTTAACTACTTCTTGTTTTTATGTGATCGAAGCGCAATAAAGTCTGGCTATGACAAATTATTTCTACGTGATTCAATCCACTATAAAAAGGATATGAAACCATAGATATAGCTATATATATATTACACAAATATCCTCCTAGATATGATCTTGTCGTGAGCTTTATTTATACACATCAAAAATGAAGCTGTAATCCCTTCCATACAAAACGGGAGGGTGCACTACTAAATCTCTCTTTTTCACAGACTAGCACAAAGGAGGTTCCACCTCAATAGACTGTACTCATTTCGAGGACTGGCATGGACTTTATGGATTAAATAAAAATAAATTGACGTTTGATGTACCTATGTATAATTGCAGAGTATGTGTGAGGTCTCAATTTAATTATATGAGTGAGCTGGAAGAACGGTCAAGTAGGGTTCGGTCCTATAAGTCATTTGATAGTTAACATGATATATTGAAAAGGGATGATAGTAGAAGTATCTATAACCGTCGAGTGTGTGTGAGGTTTTCGTGATCTCTACCTAGTGATGTGTATATTTCGAGAATTATGTAATTGTGCTGGTAATAAAAAGTATATATAGCTCAGAAGGTACAAAATGATACTTTAAATAAAACTTTAATGTACTTGAACTCTTATAAACTAAATACTTATAAATGATTGGATGAAAACGTGATGTTCCAGCCTCCAGCTATGCTAAACATATAAATAAAACCAATGATCTGTGACACTTTTTTGCTATATAGTGAGTGGGGTAAAAGGTATCAGGTTATGTTGAACTATATGCTACTAGTATAGTGTTGATACTGAGCTATAAATGCGATTTTTTAGTATCTTATCGATATCGATAGGTACATGGAAAAACGAGTTATGCTGTATTAAATTTTTAATGGGAGATGAAGCAACCAATAAATAATTCAGAACGTCTTTCTTATCTACTTTAATTAAAAGTCTAATTAGATATAATGCTTCAGAAATACATACAATTGTGCAAAAGTAAATAAAAACAAATAATGTACCCTTTTCTATTGAACTTTTATAATAAACGTTTCCGAGTTAATATCCGATCATTCTACCTAAGAATTAAAAAATATGTTAAAACCAGTATGTTATTATATTATCTATTCACTTACTTTTAGTTAATACATATACATGATTAATAACTAACGGGACTTATCGCGTATGTTTATATATAATAAAGTTACCTTTATATAAAAACATACGCGATAAGTCCCGTTAGTTATTAATCATGAGTGTAAATCGCGAATCTCTTAAAACTATAAATACATATACAGTTTTAAATGAATAAATATATTATTATTATTTTATCGACACTACAAAACTCACACATCCCTATTGACTACACATTCAGCGTGGAGATTTACCCGTTTGGCCATAGCATGTCGAGGCTTACCGTGATTTCCCAAGGGCCTCCGACCGCTAAAAGACACCTTCGAACCGTATTGCTTCTACCTCCCCGAGAGGGACCCATTGCAGTAATTATTTCTTCTTTTGACAGCTGATTTAGCCTAGTGATTGACTACGGTGAATCGATAGTTTTGAGATATTTGGGGAAGATTAGTGCGTGATTAGGTAGGTTTTGGTTGATGGAAATAAATATGTAGTTCTTGTTATATCTGTAAGTAATCACAAATTTGGTAAATGCGCTAAGCTATCTACAAGTTTAATACAGAGCAGTTAATAATATTTAGAAGCATAGCGCAGGCACTAAATTTGTACTATTTTTTTTACTCTGCTGCTTGAAGGCATTTTCTTTTAATTTGATTGGATCGTAGTATTTTTAAACAGTGTTTTTGTTAATAATCACAGTGATCAACAAAGACCGACTGGCAATAACATAACGAAATTAAAACTCTAATTTTCCAGCTTTTCAAAAGGGTTAGTGGCGCAAGCGTTCTAATTAAACTAACTAAAAACAGTCTTTACTTTACTTACTTATGAACTCTAGTTACTTATAAAAATGTTATATTACCAAACTAACCTCTGTTAAAATACGACTATCCAATGCTTTTGCGCCAAAATTCGACAACAAAGCGTCGTAACTCATGACGCGTTTCCTCGAATAATATTTTTGTAATTATAAGTGTCCTTCCCCCACCCTTTGTGACAATGCGTCGTCGGTGGACTTCCGCCGGATGTTGCGTAACGAGACGGTTGTCCCGCCCTTAGAGCTTCGGCCCTGGATACCGAGGTTATTCCTTATTGGGTAAATGGGTATAAAATGAGGCATTTGTATGAATTTTGTCATAGTGGTACTATTTTGAAACGTATGATATAGGTCTTTGATTAAGAAAGATAGTTAATCTTATTTTGTACGTAATTTTTATGCAAAAAAGATCCTTAATTAGAAGCAAATTCTTGAAAAGTTATATGTCTCAATTGTCCTCGTATATGAAAACCAGTATGTGATATATTTTGATTAAATCAATGAAATTCTGTTTACAACTTAAAATTACTTATCAACAATTTTTCTCATGTATTCCAAACAAGTCTTGATATTATTGTACATACATATCGACTATCGATCGCTACCT
The DNA here is from genome assembly GCA_030578115.1 of Leucoptera coffeella. Taxonomy (NCBI): domain Eukaryota; kingdom Metazoa; phylum Arthropoda; class Insecta; order Lepidoptera; family Lyonetiidae; genus Leucoptera; species Leucoptera coffeella. The sequence continues at coordinate 19,203 of JAMBLF010000633.1, read as the reverse complement.
GGAACGATCCTTACAAATCTCCCTTTCTTCACTCACACCCATTAACATTCTCATACCTATTCTTTACACGATGTGCACCTGCGTTGAGATTCATTTCAATACTTCGATTTCACATTCCCTAATCCAATAATTCTTAAAAAGACAGTATCATATAGGAACGACCCTTATAAAAGCTTAGAGCATTATTTTTCGTCGCCCATTCATTCGATTTCAATGCTGTGCAGCGATGAATGTGGAACGGGTACCAGATAATAAATCCATCCAAATAGCCCACGGCTCATTGTCGCTACTTTTAATCAACTGTGTATTGATGGTATTCTGTTTATTTAATAATACATTATAAAATGGTTCGTATTTAAACTAACATTAAATATATATCGCATCATAATAATACCGAATCACATATCACAAATGTTGATTTGCACACCAAAACTATACAATCCTACCCAACCAAAACTAAACTTTGATAAAGTTCTCACATATTACATTTGCTATAAAATAATATGAATATCACTGATCTCAAATGGTTGGATATACAAGCAAAAGATTTTCGATTATGTTTATGTGCGATCTGGCCACATACATACATACACATCACGCCTGATTCTCGGTAGAGGGGTAGGCAGAGATCACAGATCCCCATTTGTCCACTGAATTTGAATAATCAAAAATCCACACGATCTGGCCACCATCGTTAAAAATTCATCTTGGTCGTCAATAATAGGAAAAATGTCACGTAAGCACTTTGCTTTGTACTCGTAAGTAATTAAGAACATGAGTGTTTTAATTAAAGAGAGCTTCTTAAACTATTGAAATTAACAAGATCAGAATTGATCCTATACAGGGAATCAGGCGTGATGTGTAAGAAACACATGTATCAGTTTTGACATTGAACTGTGCCTGTTTCTTATACCAAGGCACATATTGTACCTTTTACCATAATATTCAAATCAATACTCACTCCCATACTAACTAACCAATAGCAACCGTCCTATCGAAAGGCTCTATCAATGTTACTAATTGCCAGAGTGGGCGCAAAGGCAAAGCTAAAGCCTCTTAAATTCTAAGTCCCTCTAATTGGTTGCCGTGGGCTGGTGGAAAGCACTTCAAAGAACTTGGTAAATACCAGTAAATACCTATTCAAAGTATAATAATAGAGATTATTTTTGATATTATGTAGTTAGTAATTATTTTGTCTAATAAGGTATTTGTATGGTAGATATCACAGAAAATGTATTTTCGGTTGAAAGTCCTTTTTTGGTAATAGGCTTTATATCTATTTTTGTCTTACATCTCAGTTTTTTTTAATAAAAATATAGACGCGGAAAATACCTTTTCAATATAAGTGATTTTCTTTGTATTTTTTATTTCAATTTAAATCGTAATAATAGCTGCAACCTTAAAAAAATTGATCAGAAATCTTATTAAAGATGTTTAAATTTTAGGATTTGTGCTGAAAAAGAGATTAAAACATGTTTAATGTACTAACTAACAAAAGCATGTATTAAGTAATAAAATTCTTCTCTTCCTAAACAAAATAAATGAATAAAAAACAAACGTTTATTTCATTGGTCACTATGACAACAAACAATCATCTCGAAAGCAGCTTGAAAACAAACGGCGAGCCATTAGGGATGCTCCTGCCTTTTTCCTCTTGATTCGATTTCGTAATTAAATCTCGCACTAATCGGATTGCGCACTAATATTTTACGTTCGCAGTAGGAAAAGGGTTTCAGGCCCGATTTAATCTGATTCGACTTTGATACTAATATCGTTGACGGCTCTAATCGAGTTATGCAAAACAAAAAGTGCGGTGCCGTGGAAGGGTGGGCTGTGGTTAGTTGGGAAAGACGATATTAATTTGAAGAGAGAGACTTTTGTTTCAAAATAATAATTGTTATAGATGCTTCTGGAACATTTCATACAATAGACAGATATAATGCTTATTGAAAGACATGTTTAAATATATATAATCATATTGAGTATATTACAGATATGTATAATAACATATTTTATACACACGATTTAAAATCTAAATATTGTATACTTATCAGTTAATTTGTATTCTATTGCAATGTTTTTGTTTTCAATTCTTTTCTATATACAAATATAAAGCTGTTTATAAGTGAAATAAAATAAAATCATTGTGAACATCATATTCAACTAAAAGCCAATAATTACAGTTTGCGTGTCGCTGACAATATTTCCATCAATTATCTCTACTGTCTAAAAGTGACTTACCAAGCTACATAATTCTTCGATCATCAGCACACAATACCTGTGACATTATTTTTATTTTAACTTTGACAGTTATCGTTAAAAGGATCCAACTATTATCCTATCTGTGACTATTATGCCATTAGCTGTATTGATTGGAGAATTTTAGACTTAGACTTATGCGTTATTTAATATAATTGAAAATACATTTATATTATACCTTTCTATTTGTGTTGTAAAGGATATATTTTTAATGAAAACAATATTTAGGATGATGATATTTTTAAGGAAAACCATAAAAAGCAAGCAATATTTAAAAATGTTTTGCACACATTTTGTGTAATTATAAGCAAAAATGACACAATAATTCTTTAAAACCTATCAATCGAGCCAACTTAATCTTTTGATGTAAGGCCTAATAAAAAACAAAAAGAAACATTGATTTTATTCTATATATTATTTACATTCGTAGCACTCTTAAAACTCACCACATTAAAACTAAACAAAACACACCTTCACACAAACACATACAACCTCCTTTTAGTACTAGGAACACAGACATTTATCAGTGCTGTCATAATGTAATATAATGGTAGGTACCATTACGTAGAACTGCCGCAAAGCTTCGCAACCGTTGGCGTGGAAATAGCGATAAGGGACTTTGCGGTCATAAAAATGGATTTGGTGACAAGCTCTATAGGAATAAGTTAGAGAGCTATGGTTATATAAATATTAGGTATGGTTATATAGGTGTGCAAGGTTGTGGAAATTGGCATGGTTGATAAGTTAGGCTAAGAACCGGAAAGATACAATTAAGCGTTTATTACATGTTATGTCTTATAAATTCCTCGGTGTTCTCTTTATAAAAAGATATTTTCTATTAAATAATTCAAAGGAAAGTGCATTTTTATTCCAATAAAAAATTTATATCTAGTAATAACTTAAGTTTTTATAGACTACTAATTTTTACTATTTATTTCTTGGTGTACCTATATTAGGTTAAAATATAATATTCCCTTTTATATTAAACAGATCGTTATCACTATTTAATAAAACATCGGTTCAGATAAAGCGATACTTCAAAGCTGTTTATATCACAAATATCCTCTTATCACTTATCACCTTTTGCATCTGGGGAGGGAGGGAAAAGCGGCTGTAAACACAAAAGGTTTGCAAGCCGGCAGTCACGTGGCGTCCGCCGGGGGCGCATCACCCTCACATTTATTACTTTCTATACGGAAACACTCAAAGAAAGGAAAAAAACTTTAGCGATACCTAATAATTTCGGATTTTTATTTATCAACTTCACGAATATTTTAGGTTTCAATAATCATAATAAAAATTCTAAAACAAACTCTTTTCGTAAAGACTCATTATTCGACCAAAAAGGTCGAGACCGAATACGAAACTTTAAAACAAAAAGAACAAACGAAAAAGTTTTGCACGAAAGGAGGATCCGGAACTTTTTGATGACGAGCAGATTGAAAATTGACGCAAAATAATTGACAATCGCGAGATTGAAGGAAGAAAAATAGAAAACAAAAAGTGAAATGTTTTGGAGGGAAAGTGATTTATTTGTTTTGATAGTACTAAAAGTGAGGGTGATGCAGCTCAAGTGTGCTCGTTCATAGATTGTAATTAAAGCTAAAATAAACAAATAAAATAAAAGAAAACTGCTACGCCATATCGTATTTGACTTTAGGTTGATTTGTATCTGATACACAACTCTAAAGAATATCAATACAAAACATATCAAATCAAAATATCATTTAAAACTTAGAATAAGCAACCTATATCTTAGATGTTTAGTACTTAGACGTTATATACTTTGTTCGTGTGCAATAGAAGTTAAAACTGATGTACAGAATTTGAATGTTTATGGTAAGTTCTAGAATAATTTACACCAAATTATTTAAATTTCAGGTTAGCAAAAGTCACTTTTTGCACATAGTTCCTTTATTTAAGATAAACCCATATTTGTAGTTTTATTTAAAATAATATTGGTACTATAATAATACTTCTGTTCAATTTCAATAAAAGTAAACCAGCTGCGTCTCCTATCATGATTTCGTAAGATATCAGGTACTGATGAAAATAATGAATTGATTTTTGTTCATAATAACCCAATAAGTTGCTTGTATTTTCTTCGAGAATACGCTGTTTTGTGTTGGATTTATCAATGAATAATTGAAATTTACCCGGTCATTACGACAAATTTCATGAGATAAGTTGTACGTGGGAATTATGTTCTTGGGAAGACTTGTTGTCGGTAGGATAGCAACCTGACACCAATATTCCATATGACATCAGAACCCCAATATACATGCTAATAAGTGACCGAGATGAATTCTGATATCTACAAGATTTTGTCCACCCTGAAAGGGACTAAAGGACGTGAATGTATATGTATGTATAAATGAGAAGATTATTAAAGAGTAAATGTCGTTAGAAGCAAGTAACCTGCCATAAAGATGACATATTATTGCTATCACAATAGTAATAGTTATGTCATTCGTCACCGTATAGAATTATATATTGCGGTGACGATGCTTACGTAGTTCTGTTCATCTTAAAAGAGATACAAGGTTGTTAGTATGCAAGTTAATAGTTAACAAAACTCAGATGTTGAATTTTCTGAATGCTATTCAATATTCATGTATTTGATGTAAAAGATATGTTTATATTCCTGTACAGATTTTTTGCGAAGAATAATGACATGCACTGGAATATTGAAGAATGAGGAAAAGAAAATTGAATACAATCACCTAAATTAAAAACAAGAGGTAAGTAAAAATCGATACATTTGCTTCATACAATTGTATGAGGTAAGATATGGTAAATTATAAAGTGTAGTTGAACTATTGATATCATACGTAGATGTATAAAATATGTATATGCCTTTTGATTAAGGATTATTTTTCTCTAATAGTACGCTGCTTTGACCAAATAATGCAATATGACATAAAATATTTTTTATTTTATAATGTAATATATTTGCAAAGTAATAATTGTTTTCACCCTTAATGAAAAATAAGGGTATGGCTTTATGTATCTTTAAATAATTTATCGATAATATGCGCATGTGATGTAATTTCCTGGGTATAAATTAAAAAAGCTTAAAATTATTGTTATTTATATTTAGAATGGCATATTACAAAATATTTTACTGAATACAAATTTTGAATACATTTTTTATTAAAAATACTCGATACATATTTTGATACGCGTTCTAGTCCCTTCTAATGAAAGCCATTAGCCGGCAGTTGGGCCGAAATCTCTGTCCCCGTTTCGATCCTATTATCAAGAGTCAGGAGTTGTTTGCGTCAACCGTAATACAGTTATTAAATTTAGCGTCCAACTTAAAAGTTAATTTATTCAATTTGGCCTCCCTCGGAACAATGGCAGAGATGGGCGGGACTATTTAGGCCACGCCTCTTTTACCTGGAAACCGGACCTGTTCCCATTGATACTTGAATTTAAATTACTTTTTGTAATTATGCTAAAAATATCATATTAATAAATCCCGCTTCAGATATTCTGAAAGTTATTAAAGCTCAAGTAGTAGTAGCTTAACATGGATGAATCGTAGTACTATTGTTGTTACTAGATGACATTATGAATTTCTTTCACTCTTATAAAAAAAAATCTTATAGAAAAATTCTCTTTTATATTTCATAAGTTAAATATTTTATATATAAATAAATATGTGTATAATAATAAAAGCCTACTCTGTAACAGTTATAAAATATTATGAAAATCCATGATGAATTATTACAATCAGATTCTCTTATTATATTATGTAGGCATGTGAACTTAAAATAAAATACAATTGTTTGTACTATTTTTTAAATTTCCGCAAGCAATCTATTAATGCTATAGTATTAAGATTGGTAGTATTATATTATGTATGCTACTAATTTGCAATAAATCAATAGTCCATAAACAGAACACAATCAAGATAAATTATTGCACATATTTTAACCTATTATAAATAAATTCATAATTTCACTGCGTGTGTTTTCACCTTTAAAGAAACCTTTGGCTTAAGCTACCTTTTCCTATGTTGGAAAAACTGACTAAGAGAATAGGGTTTTGATAATTATTGTCGTCAATTATATTTCCATTTTTGTTTATATTAATTCTCTGAACCCACAAGAAAATGAAAATATAAAAGTTAAAATGGATTAATAAATAATATCATTGGTAGGTTCCAGAGAATGATATATAAAGTTCTACGGAATATTTTATGTATTTAATGTTTTGATCATTTATTAAACTTAGTAGCCTAACCAGTGTATTAGCTGTACGAGTATTAGAACACGTAAGCAGATATAAACATCGCGCCCAAACGTTAAACAAACCACCTCTAGTAAATCACGTACGCCACGCATCTTCAAACACGAAATAAAAAAGCAATTCGCCATCAAGGAGTCTCGTTTTGCCGCCGATCTCTATGTTTGCCAACCGATCGCTCCCCAGGGACGATCTCAAGCTCCAGTATTTGCTAAAGGGAAAATAAATAAATAAAATAGATTTTCAACTTGTCACAGTTTTGTTCGGAACGCGGTGAGACTGCAATAAAATTTGAGTAGTAATGTAGAAATTAACAGTAGTATGTATAAGTAATTAATGTGGTAACGTAATTGCTTTGATAGTTTTTTGACTTATTGAAGGGTAATTTGTTTGTAAATTCGTATTAATTGTAATGAAATTCGTGGTTTATTTATTTTTAAATTCTAGTTATATCCATTGTATACATGTATATAAAATTCTACTTGACATGAGGATTTAGAGGAATAAACCTTTTAATAATGTGTACTTATAGAAATATCAAGTTTCACATAATTTTCTAGTGGTTTTTGATGACAAATACATATTAACTTGGGAAATAATTGAATTCTCAATAAAAATACAAAACTACACGAATAATACAAAAATGTATAGCAAGTTTGGCCTCTATTATTTTGAAGTATATTTTTTGTATTTTTGTTGTACTTTTCCGTATTATTTGATGTTCGTTTAAATACAACATCCTATTCATATAATTTTACAAAACGTTGTATTATTAGTAGTGTAGTAGGATTAAACAGGTCCCATAAAAATATCTTATATCCCTCTTCATCCCTTTCGAGGTGGACCGCACTTTGTAGACATAACATATGTACATAATCATCTACTCAGTTAACCTCAGCATTATGAATTCATATAAAATTTCCTAATATGGGTTTAATAAAAATAGTGTATTTTGAATTTAATATTAGTAAAGTTTCAAAAATAATTATCCGTAAAGTCCTTTCATTTCGCGTGTAACAAACATGTTGCTTCTGTATCTTCAGGTACCAAACAACTCAATATCCAAATTGATTAGAATTTCATTAAAACAGTCCTCTAGAACGCGCCTTTCAAGTACGGACCGGCACGTGGCACCAAACACTACATTTAATAAACCCCAATTCCGAGTGAGTTAGCGATTTTCAATATTACGAGTTGCGACTTTTCCACTGCACGTTGCCATGATACCTTTGAGAGGTTAATAAGTCATGAATAGCGTGGGAGCGGGATGGCTTTATGCAGGGCTGTTGGGAGAGAGGGAGAGCCTACCCCCAGGTGGGCTGGGCAATCGTGTGGAAAAGCGATCAGTGAGGTGTTGCCATGGTATTCGATCTCGGACCAAACTAGCTTAACTGGTACTTAATAGTAATACTAATAAATGATAATCTGTTATCCTTGTTTACCCCATTCTCATATAATATAATGTTAAGATATGTGAAAATTTGTAGGTCAAAATTCTTTGCAACTTAACTCATTTATCTACAGATCAAATTAAATATTGATTTACAATGTATTCTTTGGATATAGATACTACTTGAAATGAAAATACTTGCTATATTCATGTATGGCAGGTGATAAAACATAATAAAATAACAAATTATACACTAGTATAATAAAATAAGATGTAATATTCAATTCAGTTCAATCAAAAAGGCATTATAGAATACACTTTTTGATTGTCAAATACACATTAAAAAATAATAATTACATAGTGTACATAATATATCAAACACTTAACAGTTAAAAATAAATATTCTGCTATGACCAGGAAGAAATTCTATCCATGCTGCTGTTATTCACTATTCAAAACAAGAATAAAATAAATAAATGTAATAATAATCACTAAAATATTGAACCAATCCTTACAATATAAGGCGAGACTTTAAATATTCCCTTCAAAGAAACTCATTTGCGCCTTTTCAATACCTAATTAGCTATACCCATGGCTGTACACGATACATTAGAGGGGCCTGCCGCTAAAAGCGACTGAGTGGTTCGAGGGTCGTCGATGAAAAGCGAATTGGAAACGCTGAGTGGGCGATAGCGCTAAAGTGGACGATATCGCCTGTTCAAGAGAATCTCAAGATGTTAGAGTACTAAGAGTGTTGAGGCTTTTGTACGTCCATTAAAAAGTAGCGTGATGATACTTTGTAAAATATGGTTTTAATTGTATATTAAGGAGTATAAAAGTCTGAAAACGCATATGATATTAGAAGTTTATAAGATCTTTATGAATACGCTTCACGACTTGTGTATCAAATCAAATCAAATCAATCAGCCTATGACAGTCCACTGCTGGACGTAGGCCTCCCCAAGGTAACGCCACAAAACACGATCACTCGTGGCCCTCAGCCAACCACTACCAGCGACCTTTTTCAGGTCATCAGTCCATCTGGCAGGGGGGCGTCCTACACTACGTTTACCGAGACGCGGTCGCCATTCGAGAACCGCTTTGCTCCAACGGTCGTCGGTTCTGCGACAGACGTGACCGGCCCACTGCCACTTCAGCTTGCAACATCGATAGACAATGTCTACGACATTGGTTCTCTGCCGGATAATCTCGTTCCGGACTCTGTCCCTTAACGAGATACCCAGCATCGAACGTTCCATTGCCCGCTGAGCGACATGTAATCGGTGAGCCAACCCGACTGTCATGTTCCACGTCTCGGCACCGTATGTCATTACAGGTAGGACGCACTGATTGAAAACCCTGGTCTTAAGACACTGCGGTAGTGGCGACGAGAAGATATGACGCAACTTCCCGAATGCTGCCCAGCCCAGCTGCACTCTTCTGGAAATCTCACGCTCGAAGCTGTCCCTACCCATTTGTAGAACCTGGCCCAGGTAGACATATTCCTGGACCACTTCGAGCGTTTCTCCACTGATCGTGATCGGCCCCGGGACAACGAGCTCATTGAACATGACTTTTGTCTTGTCCAAGTTCATCCGGAGACCGACCGACCGTGAGGCAGCGTTAAGACTATGCAGCATTCCCTGTAAATCCTGCAGCGAATCCGCCATTATGACAATGTCGTCAGCGAAACGGAGGTGCGTGAGGTATCTGCCATTGACATTGATACCCATCCCAGTCCAATCCAGAGTTTTGAAGACGTCCTCCAGTGCGTTCGGGAACAGTTTCGGGGAGATGACATCCCCCTGTCTCACTCCTCTGAGCAACTGTATAGGACTTGTCTTTTGGTTTTGGACTTGAACAGATATCGATGCCACGCTGTATAGGCTCCTCAACACCTGCACATAACGCCAATCGACCTGGCATCGCTGCAAGGATTCCAGAACAGCCCAGATCTCGATGGAGTCGAAGGCCTTCTCGTAGTCCACAAAGGCAAGACACAGCGGCTGGTTATACTCATGAGACTTCTGTATAACCTGCCGCACTGTGTGGATGTGGTCTACGGTACTGAAACCTTTTCGAAATCCGGCCTGCTCCGGCGGCTGGAAGGCGTCAAATCTTGAGGCCAGACGATTTGTGAGCACTCTCGAGAACAACTTGTAGACGTGGCTTAGGAGCGCGATAGGCCTATAATTCTTCAATAGGGCCTTGTCTCCCTTTTTGAAGAACAAGGCCACCACGCTCTCACTCCACGCCTTCGGGGTAGTCCCATTAGCTAGGACGGAATTAAATAGGTGCTTGAGCTTCTGCAGGACTGGAGCTCCTCCCGCCTTTAGAAGCTCCGAGGTTATTCCGTCTTCGCCGGGAGCCTTCCCATTACGAAGTTGTTTGAGAGCGCTCCCAATTTCGTCTTCGTCCACGAGCGGGAGATCATCAGTGTAGTGGCGCACAATGTGGCTCTTGGGTCCTTCGCATCGGGTGGAGGCTTCGGGGCATGCGACGAGTATAGATGGCCGTAAAAGCCCTCAACCTCTTTAAGAATCCCCGGAATTGAAGTGACGGTTCTGCCCTCTGAGGTTTTCAGCTTCGTCAGATTAGACGTACCCATTCTTTTACAGAAGACTTTCGACCCCCGATTCTGCTCAATGGCCTCTTTGATGAGTTGCGCATTGTAGCTTCGGAGGTCGCGTCTCACCGATTTGTTGTGACTTGTGTATACACCCTTTTTATTATGGCGGGGTAGTCAGAAGCTTGAGTACTCATCTCCGAAATTTCGAATGTGTTTTAGGTGTGGGTCACTCGAAGCCCGCGTTACATTAGACAGACAGCACCCAACGTGATAGATACCTATTGAACCTTATCGCCGTATATGGACACTGGTAATTAACTATTCCGATGGCTAGGCAGGTTTCCTCACGATGTTTTCCCTCACCGTTAGCGACTGTAAATTATGTACATAAATAAAAACACATAATTAAATTTCATTCATTGTTACATGCCAGAATCGGGATTCGAACCTAGGACCTTGCGCATAAAAAGTCTGAGGTCTTACCCACTGGGCTACGGTCGCTTAAGCTTTGTTAATGTGGATAATTTAATGTAAAATTATGTTTGATTAAGAAAAAAGATAATTAACATTCATCAACCTTCTACTTGTATATCCTAAGCAAAATTGGATATAAAATGAACCAAATATTTATGCTAAAAATAAAATAATGTGTTATTCTAAAATATATAATATTATCTTAATTTTCTAGTTCTGTCCTATAAATCTGTCCTAGCAGAAGGATGCATATAGTATAATTATGTTAAAAATAAATCAATGAGAATTCCTATTGTGAAAAATATATCACCAGATTACATTCAAGATAAAAGAACACGTTCTAATGTCTTACGGTTCATTTAACCCGTTACATCCATTTTGAATATTTCGATTTCCCTTCCAACCGCTGCCGCAATCGTCAGTTTGGAAATTTCCATTAAATTCAGTCGATTCATCATTTAGCTGAAAGAAAGCTATAGAGGACGGCCGAGTGAGCAAATATTATATTCGCGGGGCGCAGGGAGATGCCTCCAATATGAATCGTGCTTCAAATATGGGGAGCGGAACAAGGGAAGGGAAAAATGTGGATAAGGTTTGATTTGATTTTGAGTAAAGTATGTTTTATTGAGTATCTCAAACATTAAGACTATTGTGAAAGCGAGCTGCTATGAATTGTACTTACATTTTAAGATTTGCTTATGGAAATACCATAATAATTAAAAGATCTAAATGATATTATGTATGAGAACTTTTAGATTTCATTGATACAGGGCAAAACGTTTTGAGTATGGACATTGAATTATTTAAATGCTTTTAAGTATATTTAAACAGCACTGTTTCATTTGTGTGTATTTCAATTCAAAATTTATGCATGGAAAACTATATTACAAGTGTACATACACATAATATATAAAAAGGATATTTCTAGATGAATTTACATAACTTATAAGCCTCTTTTACGATAAAACAAAGTTGCTGGTTAATTTTTTCTAGTCTTAGGCCAGAAAGAGACATCATTTCCAAATTTTCGTTCCGAAATTTATCGATACCCTATCCACAGCCACTCTCCATTCGGCTGATTTAGTGGAGCGTGGAAAGTTCATTTGTGGGCGCCCGGGCCGTGAAATGAAGTCGTCTCGATAGCGATATTGCGCCGATCCTCGCCGATATCACGGTACACTGACCACGCCAGATTTAAAGAGTAGGCAAATGCCACTGGTTAGCGAAATTATGTAAAAGAACTTAATAAAGATGTGATGGTACTGCTTAATAAGTAATTTAATATGTTCTTTGTACGCCGAATGTGTATGAGAAGATGTATGAGTGTCAATGAAGCGAAAGTGGTCAGTCAGTCAATATAATTATATATTATTTACTCAGTCTCGAACTTTTGTTGCATTTTGCATAATTATATAACAAAGAATATAACTGTAGAACTATTGTTAGGTATAATACCGATTTAATTTCCATAATCATCTCCGTAAATACCTGCTAAAATACACTGCTGGATAAATGAAAATGCATTTAAGTAGAAATCCATTTAAAGCGTCATTTATTCAGGCACTCGCATATATTTACTAAAATTTTGCTGAAATCTGGCTGTTATAGCTTTTCTACGTGAATAACATGATATTGAATACTGTGTTATTAGTTCTCTCTATCTATTATGGCCATGTCATTAATCTACCTAAAACTAGACAAATCACAATTTTAAACATAATTATTAAATAAATTAATAATTATATTGAGCTTTTTCGAAACGTAACATCCCGACAGAGATATTAAATCTTTGCGCTGACGAAACACTCTCTTGATATGTGACAACATGAAACGGGTTTGTTTCACAACTTTATAGATATACAAGGGTTTGAATCTGCAAATTCCACGTTTTAGGGTTCCCTGAAATTTTCTGAAACCACAGAGCCACGCCCCTTTTCAGGTCTTACCTCGATTGGTAGAGCCTTCGGCGTGCTACGGCCAATAGGAGCGAGATTTCGCGCGCAGCCGTAGCTTTACAACGTAGCTTTCTTTGCTACGGTCGCAGGCAGACGTTGCTACGAACCTTTTACGTCGTTTCTATTCAAACATGTAAGTAATTTTCTACTTTTTATTCATTATTAGAGCTTAATTTCATATATAAGAGCATAATTTCATATATTTTTATCGAAATTTGTACGGAAACCTTTATTTATACTGCTACGTATATATGAGTAGGTACCTATAGGTATAATATGTTACGTAATAGGTATAAAGTACTAGTCATGTAATAGTTCATAGGTACCTGATTATAACAATGCATATTATGGAACTATGGAATTTGTTCATCTATTAGTGTTTTGTATTTAAATATCATAAAAACGGTAAATTTTATCATGGCTAGTGAATAAGAACATCCTGAGGGTATACTTCTCAACCATATTTCATATATGCATTCAATAGCATTAGTCATAGGGTAGGTATATTATTAAAAAGTTGGTAATCATGTAGGCACTCCATTAGGATGCCTTGTATTTCTGTCTACCTTTCCAAAGTGAAGCAACTTATATCTAAATGTAGCGTAAATATATTATTAATAACAATAATAATACCTGTATTGAGACACCCATATCAATTACAAACAATATTCAACATACAATAGAATTCATAGACAATAATTGGATTACATAATACACAACACATAAAATTGCATTTCATTCAATTAAATTACATTTAAAACTAATAAAAAATTAATATTAAACGTTATTTAAAACTAACTGATAAAACAGCTTACATTTCGACAGGTTAAATTAAAAATGCAACAAACCGTCTAACGTTACTTTTCATATTGTTCGGAATCTTTCAGCAATAGACATTTAGTTCGATTTTCGAAAATGATTATTATTTTATGTAAATTGTAAATAAATTGGGAAGCCAACGGAGTCATAAACCAACCCGCTAAGCAAAAAAATTTTTAACTTTGTCATACTTAAGACATAATTTATTATATGCTTTGAAATTTAACAACTTGATGATTTTAATATACGAGACGCATATCATAATAATATTCACAACCTTCAATCCCTTTCGAAGTAGAGAGTACCTCGGAGAATTAGTATCTCCTGGGTCACTTTATAGCATACATATTGGGATTGTACAATAATATTGAACATTGGTGACAGGTTGCTATCACATCGCCCAATTGACTCCATTTTCTTCAAATTCAACGTACAGCAATAGTATATTCATCGAACGTTGAAATATATTGAGTAGCTTTTGTTGTATTACAACTATGACTCTACCATTGGTTCAGAAGCCCTATCTTGCAGAAAAACCAACAAGAAACTCTAGCTTCAGTCCCTTAGTCACCTCCCACGACATGCCGAATAGAAAGGCCGCTAGTTAACATTATTTTTACATCCTAGACTAGCACAAAATATCATATCATTACATAGTATAAAACAAAGTCGCTTTCTCAGTCCCTATGTCTCTTTGTATGCTTAAATCTTTGAAACTACGCAACGGATTTTGATGCGGTTTTTGTTAATAGATAGAGTGATCTAAGAGCAAGGTTTATATGTATAATGACATCCATTAAATAGTGGAGTAGGTTTTATATTTTATACCCGTGCGAAGCCGGAGCGGGTCGCTAGTATCAAATATACCGCTTGAATGGATATGAATAAATTACATATAAATTTTAGATAGCTTATTAAACTGTGGTTGTTGCAGGCGGTGGTGCAAGTAAATGGTGCGATGCAGGGTCTGCAGGCAGCCAAGGAGAAGGCTTCCAGCCTCCTTGTCAACAAGATCGCGGCCAAAAGGTTAGTCTCGTTATAGGTTCAATCATAAATTTTACATTTCATATGTATTTATAGTCACGTCCTTTAATATCTTACTGACAAGCCTGAGATATAATATCTTTTGGATTCTTTCTTAGCATGAGGGTTGTGATGTCATATGTAACATTGGAGACAGGTTGCAAAAATATGAACCAATTTTGCAGCCATATAATAACAATATTATCCTATTCCTCTAATTTTACAGACAGTAGGAAATATATATTAGACTTCACGAATACTTGCACTTGCACCCAAGGACATCTGCTTTATGAATATAAGATATACGAATATGATATAGGCCCTTTCTGATTACGAAATGGATTTATAAAAAACATCGGTTAAAACACTTATCATATCATTTCACACATATCATTCACTTATATGTATCGTTTAATACACTTTAATAATCCTAAAAGATTACGCGATAAAATACATTAAAAACGTAGTTTGTCTCATAGTTACGTTAATACTCGTACTTGAAATAATTGTGTCGAATACTAATCTCTTTAGGTTTTTTTTATTGACGATTAAGAGGCTGTCTAGATATCATACATAAAACCCAATAAATTAAACGCATTAAATTTACGCTTTGCAGGACAGTATGGTATTCTAGGAATATTTAGCGGTGTCGTTAGCATTGAAAGTCTATCCACACATGCAATTTACAGACCCGTAATAAGGTTACAATTATAGAATAATATACTTAATATACCCTTGAAACACGCTACAAATTGTTGTAAACTGTAACTAAACCCAAGAATTTTTCTCCTTTTTTTAAAATAAGCTCTGACAACCATCACCGCAAAGTAAAACATATCTTAAAAATGCTGTTGCAATTAAGTAAATAAAATTAAAGCTCCCACTACATTAGAAATACTAAACCATAAATCATAGGCCACTAACACATAACCGTTCCGCATCCCCACCAGATAAGCCGCTCAGCGGAGTGGGCGAGACCGATAACATTCTGCCGAATTAGGATTGACGCTTTCATGCGTTACTGTGCCATTTGTTTAGGAGGATTTATTGTCTCTTTAAGGGAATGAGATTCATTATGATATTATGTTCTTATATGTGTTGTTAAAGGGAACTATTCTGTGTTGTAGTTTAGTTAGCAATGGTTAAGACATAATATAAGTTATAGAATGAAATTGATAGAAAAAAAACGAGAACGTTTCATCAACAAATAAAGTACTATGAGATAAAATTAACTGTTGTAATTGTTACTAAAAAAGTATTATTCGCTATTGATTGTATTGATATCTTTAATCAGAGCTCACAACCGTGTGCAGTTTATATTTCATTTTCTTATTATTATCGTACCAAATTTTCTGGTATAAGGAAATATAAACAGAAAATAAATAAATGCACTTGAAAAACACTGAAATGTACAACAAAATACAGCTAAACGTACAGCAACAGTATAATTCAGTATTTTTCGTGGGCATTTTCGTTATATTTGATGTCCATTTATATATTGCAGTTGTTGTTAATGATAGTATTAACTGAAGGCATAACATGACATATTCAGTTACTTATAAATAAGAACAAGCATTTCAATTTTATCAACCCTTCCGTAGTATTAGGAAACTGAGTTGATATCTACGAAATTCATTAGATAATAAAACCTACGATTTACTAACACTGTCACCTAACATCATAATTTGGAGGAAACTAATGAGTGATAATAAGTCTCACCCATTCTTAAATTTAGGCATTTACTCATACTTTAAAAACATCTCAAAACAATATAAAAAAAAACGAAAAACATTGAATACCGAACAGAAAGTAATATGTATACGTATAAGACAAAACCTAAGTGCGGGTAAAACATGAATCAACATCCATTAGGGCTCCAGACGTAAATGAAAACTGATTTCACGAGTGACGCGGTGAAACAATACTCTCTAACATCGTACAGATAGCAAGGAAAACATGTTTTATTTTGTAAAAAATTCTCACGTATTTGCTGAGTGAAATATGATAAAATGAAAATATGATTGCGGCTAAAGATAATAAAAGAGTGTAGCTGTACAAATTGTGCTGTGCAAGCGGCGGTAGGATTTCATGTACGGTAGTAGTTATGTGTCTTCTATTTTTTTCTGTCGTCTTTGTATGCAGGGAGTAAAGATGTTTTAATTTTTAGGGTTGTATGATGGTATATGAGTAATTTTTCATACAATAATACTGACAGTTTAATGTCTGTCGAAATTTTTAACTGTACTTATTAAATAACTCAAGTTTCTATTCTATTACAAAAGGTTCGTAACAATAAAATATCATAATTCCCTGAAGTTATCACATACCTTACAAAAGTTAACAAAACATACAATAAAACTAGTGTACAACATGTACATTATGTTGCATACGGTACCAGCTGAGCTGTCTGCACTCAAGCTAATTGTTTCCGCCATTTAAATATTGCTGGCGACAATTAGTCGATTGGTGCCCGGTCCAGACAACGGTCCCCAAATTAATCGCTAGCTGTAGGAGGAATAAAACAAATCGTTCACTTAGCTTTTATATATTGGAAACCATCTGGAGATAAATATAGGAAATCGTTTTCAAATGGTCTTAGATAAGAAGTAAGTAGGATTGTTTAATCATAATTTGTCGGTCTAAACCTACTTGTAGGATGTATTAATTAAATTGTGTCACAGCTTAAATATTACTGAGTACCGAATGCAGAATATAATTTGAGATTAGTTTGTCAAAATTAATTTGTCCATCCTTATTTTATTTTCTTTGCATCAGCAATTTCATTTTATAACTTTATTTCTTTCTAGCATGAAAGCTAATAATCTTTAACTTACTCTTGATGGTAAGTCAAAAGAACATACCATAATGGGCAGCTTTGAATACCCATTCACCCAATTAGTAGTCTGAATGCATATTCATAGGATAAAGACAGTTTTCACCCTCAAGCGACACCACGTCGGCTGTTTGTTGAATGAAATTTTAATGAGGAGCATCATGTGGCCGTTTAAATAGAGTGTAACAGATATTAGCGAGGGTTTGGCCAATTATTCGCCACGAAATATTCATCATGTTTATGGTGGATGGCGTTTATAGTTTAATATATACTGGTACATAATTATAAAAGAAATTAGGAAGCGTTTAGAATAAGGGCGTACAGAAAAATATAACTGAATGAAAGAAAAAATTGTGTGGTTTTAGGAAACCACTGGAAAAGAAACTTTTTTTCATAATGTAGGTATTAAACTAATTACTACGTAATACTGATGCTGATACTTTTACACTACACACATGCAACACACAGACACGAAAGTTTAAATCTATATAATAAAAGTTTCTTAATAAATCTTAACTTAAACTTTTTCTACAAATTCAAACACGACAAGACAAGGATACACTTGCAATTTGTCTATTTTTACCACTATCTCTTCTCATCGATTTCCCCTTCAATTCCTTAACAAACAAACTAGACAAAACAGACAGTATGCCAAATCATCCTCAGTCATAAACATCTGACTTCCAAGTAGCTGAGATCGATAGCGTGACGCCAGAGAGTCTGGCCGACGGGACAGCTCGGCGCCGGAACAGGCGCCTGGGGGTCGAGAGAAGACCAAATATTACGCCAACGCATCCCTAGGAACTTCAGGTTTCATATATAGATAGTTTGAAGTATTAATGTTTTGAGGAGACGGATGTATGCTGAATGTATCACTAGAAATATAAAATATAGGGATTAAGAATTAAAGACAGGCCTAAAAAAAACTGAATGAAAGTAATAATAATAAAGTAAATAATAAAGTAATAATAAAGTAAATATATTTGAAGGCCTAAATAGTACCAGATTTGATATATGAACACGTTTACAGGTACCACTGGAGCTTTTGGAAAGAGTTTAAATTAGGTTTTGTTAATATAATATGTAAGTTTAAGAATTTTCATGATATCTATTCCACGCGAAACATATTTTTTTAACACATTGATACGTCTTTTTATACGTTTGAGAGACTACCTAATATTTATTACTAACTAAAAAAATACGGAAACCCGTATGATACGTAAAGTCGATGTCCGCATTTGCGACTGCATTATAAAATCCTGTCAAAGGAAAATTTTAATCATTAATTCGGCTGACTGCCGCTAGTCTGGTCTAATCTTACATCAAAGGATGCCAGTAATTAGTGGTCGGTCCCATAGTAATGCTATACGGTGTCTTTGAATGGAGCTGCATGCAGATTAATTATTTGGTGGGTGGGTGTAATCACGGTACGGGAAATTAATATACCTATGTTGATGTTTAGCGTGATTTTGTACGGTGACTGTTATAAAAAAAATGATATGAAGGCAATAATATTAAAAGAAACCATGAATGGCTCTATTTCTTCAATGCTGTTTTTTAATTTTAGTTGAATATTAACAAAACTTTATTAAAAAAGTACTTAAACATCATCACATAGTTAGTGGTTTCC